>JAEQBH010003721.1:0-447992 GCA_016808115.1 Tetrastigma voinierianum
GAAAGCCTGAGGTCTTATGTCTAGCGATTCAATGCCGAGTCCCTAAAGGTAGACATACCCGATAAGAAGTTCGCGATCACTGCATTCATTGCTGGCTTAGGAGTGTAGTCGAAAGATCTGATGTTTTCCATCTCCAAAAATCCCCAAGCAAGCATGGCCGAGGTGCTCGCAAAAGCAGAGAAGTATATTAACCCGAAGTTAAGACCTCGTATCCAAAAGTTATACTCCACCCATGAGAAAAAAGTCGGGACGGACAAACGACTAGTGACCTAAGCCCCAAGAGCAAAGGACCGTGAAACATCTCCAAAGAATGGAGAACGGTCCCCCCACGTAAGGACCTCAGAGATCGGTCTGGTCCACCGCAACTGAGACGACGACATCGCCCCATTGGCTTCACCCCGACAAATCTTGGGTGATCACAGTGTCCCACGCCGGCAATGGGAACTAATACAGCTCTAAGATGGCCAACTCAAATGAAGTCAGACCCCACAACAAGAGACAATTCCAAATACTGCGAGTTCCATAGGGACTACGACACCGCGACGACGACCGCAGATACAACTCAAGAGAGAACAGTACTTAATACGACGATACCTCCGACGCTTCATATCCACTAAAAATCGTGCTCGTAATCGCTTCGTAACTAGGCCTTGCTCTCAAAGAACCACCACCTCGGCAGCATGACGACTGAAGACCAACAACCCCTCGTGAAATCCGTAATCTCGTGGAGGACGGCAGGAGGAGGGGAATCTAGCCTGCCACAAGGCCCACCTACACAACATCGTGGCAACTGAGGTAACGGAAATACAAGCAAAGGTTCAAAACTACCACGACCCGACACGCCAATCACATTCTCCGACCTCGGGGATCCGAGGGTGCCAACACCTCATGATCTAATCTGCTACCAGTAGTTCGCGTAGCTGCGGCCAACAAAACAATTTCATCGCACCCAATTGACAACTGAGTTCTCGTTGACATCATCTTCGCTAGCCTTCATAAACGGGCATCGGCGGAGACTGAACTCACACGCCACTCGCTGGGGTTCTCTGGGAAAAGGTATTACCTCTGTGCTCAATACAACCGGTACCACTGGGAGATCCTCCATGTCGCGACGCACTACAAAGAAGATTCCTCGTCAGAGGACGCTCGTCCCGCTTACAACATGTCACCGGGCGCACCCTCTCTTAATGCAATGAAAGCCATCCCCTCCGCATACCACATGATGATCAAGTTCCCTACTGTAAACGGAGTGGGAATGGTTCGAGGGGACCAACGGGTGGCCAGGGAATGCTACTCAGTGTCCATGAAACAAAAAACGGTTGACAACATATACCTGGATGAGCTCGACATGCGTGACGAGGTGTTCACCCGGACCGGCAGCCATCAAGAACTGAACCCGTATACTGACAACGACCCTGAGCATCTCGCCTATATCTGATCCAAGTTACCGGAAGACCTATAAAACCCCCTTATTCATTTTTTAAAACAAAACAAAGATCGCTTCACGGAAGCGAAAGGCATACGGGAGGAATCCTATAATAATCACTCGTACAGTCGAACGCCGCCCCATCCTTCGCCAATCAAACAGCAGAGGAGCTTCGCGCCCGAACGACAAAAAGCCATCAACGAGGAAGTCAACAAACTCCTCCAGGCAGGAGCAATCAGGGAGGTAGAATATCCTGAGTGGTTAGCCAATGTAGTACTCGTCAAAAAATCTAATGGCAAGTGGCGACTCTACATCGACTTCACTGACATCAACAAAGCATGCCCGTTACGTCACACTTAATCGACCTCATCAGATGCCACTACCGGACATGAACTTCATTTTATGGATGCCTCCGGCTACAACTGCATCGCATGCACCCGTGCCACCAAGAAAAGACCTCGCTCACACAGCCAAGCAGTGGAACCCATCGTTATCGCGGTAATGCCGCTCGGGCTCGTTGTTCAGGAGCCACGTGTATTGGGAGGTTAGTGAATCGGATGTTCCAAGGCATAGACACAACTATGGCGATGCATAGATGATATAGTCAGTAAAATCCACCACTATCGAGCTCCACATAGCTCATCTATCCGAAGCATTTCAGACCTTGAGAAACTACAACATGAAACTGAATCCAGCCAAGTGCGCCTTTGGAGTGTCAGCCGGAAAGTTCCTGGGTTTCATAGTCAACCACCGGGGAATTGAAGGAAATCCAGACAAGATAAAGGTTGTGCTCGACATGCCTTCGCCATCAAGTATAAAGGAAGTTCAGCGCCTAACGGGAAGGATTGTCGCGTTTTATCTGTGTCCGTGAAAGCGATTAAATGCAATTTTCTTCAAGTCCTAAGAAGGCATTTCAATGCTGGTGATGCAAAGTGTGAGGAAGCATTTTCGCCTTTGAAAGCATATCCAACTCTCCTCCCATCCTAGTAAGTCCATCAAGGAGAGCCTCACCTATACTATCGCATCGCACTTTCAACCTACCGCCCGCCAGATAAATAAATCCAGCGCAAAGACCCGGGCCATTATCATGAAATGGGTTTGAGAGAGTTTTTATGAGAGGTATCCAAGGATGGAGAAGCAATTTGGCCTTGGTAATCAAGAATGAACTCCGCCCCTACTTCCGTGCTCATACCATAGAAGTTCCAACAGAGCACCTATGAAATGGTGTTACAATAAGCCGCAACCTCCGGGTTACCGGATGAAACGTGGGCCATGAGTCGACAATCACATCATATACGTCGTAAACCGCAATAAAAGGGCGTCTTAGTCGACTCGCCTTGAATTCAATTACAACCCTGACCAAGCAATGAATGACCTCCCATCCGAAACTCTCTGCATGGAGCCTCAAACGCAAGTAGGGAGCGGAGCGTGCCTAATTCACCTTCCGGTATGAATGTACATCGGAGCACGCGCACCTGATTCAGATTCCAGCCCAACAACGGTGGCGCCGAGCATGAGGCCTTCATACAGCCCCAACCTTGGCCATTCATTGAGCCAACCAAATTGGAGGTGGTCACAGCCGACTCCCCGTACCGGTGGTAAGACAAATATAAGACACCTATGAGGCTAAAAGTGGAAGGATGATCCTATATCTCCAAAAGGTACGAGATTTATTGAAAATATTCATGCAAGTTCAGGTCAGGCATGTACCCAGAGCAGAGAACTCCCGAGCCGCCTGGCAGTTAGCAACAAACACAGAAGACTCCCGCGATCGACACTGTTTAACACTGGCAGAGCCTCTATCGATCTCGCGACGTGGAGGCCCAGTCGAGTCCGAGCCGAGTTGATGGATCCCATCCGGGATTATATAATAGACGGACGCCCACCGACGACCAAAGAAGCAAATTTAAAATAAGGACGAGGTCTGCCAGGTTCAATAATCATAAGGGAAGCCTATATAAGCGAGGTTTCTTCACTCCTATCCTTAAGTGTATCGCGGGAAAAAATATCGAATACGTGCTAAGAGAAGTACACGAGGGTATATGCAGAAATCATATTGGAGCCCAAGCACTGGCAGGAAAGGTCTTGAGACAAGGATACTACTGGCCTACAATACTCAAAGACGCAACCGACCTAGTTAAGAAATGCAAGATCTGCCAGGAGCACGCCAAGATCTCACACTCCCATCGTAGCCTTGCTGCCAATCACAAGCCCCCCGGGCCTTGCAACAATGCAGGTTTAGCCACAATCACGTAACGTAAGATACGCGAATTTTGTGTGGCGAGCTATCATATGCGGGTGTTTGGTATCCCAAGAGCCTCGAGAGTCGAATGATTCGAAAACAATTTGACAACGCCAAATTCGTAGATTTCTGTGATCGAGCTCTAATTAAGAATTATTACTGCCTCCAAAGACATCCATACACGCCTAACTGATGTGCCGGGTCACCATCGAACCCTTAAGGTCGCTTGAAGACCAAATTGGAAGATCTTATGATAGAGGGTGAGGCCCCGAGGTGCTACGGGCTTACAGACTACATAAGTCAAGAACCCGGAAACCCCATTCGCCTAGCCTTCGCACTTTGCCGCAGCCCCGCCGAGGTCGGATTAAAGTCCCTAAGGATCGAAAAGTTAGCAACAAGTGAGATAATGACGCAGGCTCTCCGCCTAAATTTGGACCCTAGATGAAAAACGCGAGCGTGTTCTAAAGCATACGTAAGACTACCAAAGGAAGATTTACGAAAAATTACAACCAAAAAAAGTCAAACCATAAGCTACATGCCGGTGATTTCCGTCCAAAAGCTACGCGCTAGCGAAGAATCCAAAGACATGGGAAAATGGGCCCCAACTGGGAAAGCCCCTATATCATATCTCAAGTCGTCAGACTAGGCAATTACGAGCTCCAAACAGAGGAAGGGAAAATTTCATGTTGATGCTGGAATGCGTAACATCTAAACGCTTTTATCAAGAGACCTGGTTTGTAATCTTAAATGGAGATTTGTCAATTTTCAGTTAAAGATTCACCATTATCGGTTATTTTGTTAAGACGCTACAAACAACTCATGATACAATGCTTAGAAAGATTACATGCACAGAATATACAACTCATAGACATAAAAGAAAACTTCTCTTTATTCCACCGTATTGCCATTCAGCTACAACTGGTGTCATTGATTACATCTTGGAAGCACTCCTACGTGCGCCTCAAAAAAAAAAAAAAAAAAACTTCGTGAAGAAAAAGGAAAAAGAAAATGAGAAGACCGTAAAGGTGAAAGAGAGGGCAAGAAAGGAATGGAAGGAGTTTGTGCGTAAAAACAAAAAGCAAAGAATGAGATGTAAAAGAAAGATGAAAAAGAAGGAGAAGGAGAAAGGAGAAAGAAAGAGAGAGAAGAATAAATGGAGAAGGCGACCCAAGAAATGCACCGGGCCTTCCCAGACGCATTCTCAGACGGAGCTTAGAATAACATGACTCCCATAAAGGAGACTAGGGAAAACACAACTCCCACGTAAGTCCAACAAAATCGAACTAGAATCTTCGTGTGGATCCCCCAAATAAGGCAACCGCATCGGACACTTCATCTCGCCTGCATTTCAAGACACCGTGCTGCGTAATCTTCAAAGTATAAACTCCATAGCAATAAAGCCGTCATTTATAAGAAGGCCAAAGCACCCAAAAGTCATGCGAACGTCTCTAAATTCTCCTATAACCAAGATTAAAGACGCCGCACCTTTCCAAGACAATCGTAAGTCGAACTACTCGCCAGAGTCACATCACTTTGACGAGTTCGCCTACTGCACAAAGTCACGCCACTGAGGAGTCGATCGCCAGTTACATCGCCACTAGGCCACGTCACTGAGCTCAACACTACTTCTTGACAGTTCGTTTACTCGCAGACAGTCACACTACCCGAGAGTCGATCACCAGTTATATCGCCACTATCAGCACGAGTCTGAAGAACTCACTTTGACGAGTCTCGCCTACACCGGATAGGTCACGCTTACCCGAGTGGAGTCGACACCAGTTACATCGCCACTTCGGGCCAACGCCCGAGCTCCAAAGACCACTTTGACGTAGCGTCTGCCTTACTCGCGACAGATCACGCTTATCCGAGGGAGCCGATCACCGTGTTACATCGCCACTAGCCACGCCGGAGTCAGCTGTTTCACTTTGACGAAGTCACACGCACAGTCACGCTACCCGAGGATCGATCACCGCAACATCGCCATTCAGCCACAGTACCGAGCCCAAGAAATTCACTTTGACGCAGTTCGCCTACTGCGACAGTCACGCTACCCGAGAGTCGATCACCAGTTACATCGCCACTAGCCACAGCCGCCGAGCCCAAGAGGTACCACTTTGACGAAGTTCGCTCATTCGCATGCATCACGCCTACCCGGGAGTCGATCGCCAGTTAAGATCAATTACTCAAAGCCACGCCGAGCCCAAGAATTTCACTTTCGACGAAGCCTGCCTACTCCAGACAAAGATGCTTACCGGTGAGTCGATCACCAGTTACATCCGTGCTACATCGCCACTAGCCACAAATACCGAGCCCAAAGAACCACTTTGACGAAGTTCGTTTTACCTCAGACGTCACGCTACCCGAGGAGTCGATCACCAAAGTTACATCGCCACTCACTACCGGAGCCCAAGAACCACTTTTGACGAAGTTCGTTTTACTCAGACAGTCACGTTACCCGAGGAGTCGTGATCACCAGCTACATCGCCACTTACTAACGCCAGAGCCCGCGAGGTCACTTTGACGAAGTTCACTCACTGGACAGCTCACGCTACCCGAGGAGTCGATCACCAGTTACATCGCCACTCTACCAACAATGGAGTCTACAACCACTTCGACGTAGTTCACCATCAGACAGTCACGCCACCGAGGAGTCGAATACCGTTACATCACTGTGCCACGTGAGCCTGAGCCCGGAAGAAATTTCACTTCGACGAGTTCGCTTTACTGGACAAGTCACGCATCTGAGGAAATCGATCGTACCAGCTACATCGCCTTACTCAGCCATACCGAGCCCGGCCAGAAATTTCAATTTCACGAAGTTCGCTTTACCTCGCACGTCACGCCACGGAGGAGTCGATCGCCAGTTACACGCCACTTCCTACCAACACGGATCACGATTTTTGACGAGGTTTTCGATCGGACGCACGCGATCGGTGAGCCAGATTGGCGGCGCGTCACCGTCATCGCGAACATCTTTGACGAATCGTTCGATCCATATCACTCGGCGGTCACCAACCCAGCAAGTCAACCGATCGAATCAGCAGATTTACTTAAAGAGTTATCACCAGACAGACGACTCACGGAACTGTGGAGTCGCCACCCAGATACAACCCGCCCGACAGAGTTCAGAGTTCATTAATGCTGGACTTGTCAACCTATCTTACATAGGCCACGCAGCCTAAGGAGTCACCAACTCGCTAAAGTCATCCGACGGAGCCTGCGTAGCTCACTTCGACGAGTTCATTATCTACCCAAAGAGCTGCACCAATGCTAGCCTACGAGCTCGGGCCTACCAGAATCACCCGACTGAGTCTGGGTGAGTTCACGCTTGACGAGCCCAACCATTCTACATAGGCCACGCAGCCTAAGGAGTCAGCTCAACTCAAGCAAGTCATCTGACGGAGCCCAGTAGCTCACTTTGATGAGTTCATCCATCAAGATACAAGCCACGCAGCCTAAGAGATACAAACAAAGTTATTCAGCCCGACAAGGCTCGAGCCCAGATTCTCAAGCAGACCAAATTGAGGGGCTCAACATCTCAACTCAGCATATCCAAACCATACGCATAGCGCAATCTAAATCAAGGTAATAAATGTTAAGAGCACAAAATAGAGGCGAAAAAAGTAAGGTGAAATAATGAGTATTCATTGAGGAAAAGGCTACACATGTCTTGGGTCCCAGGCCCAATAAAAATATAAAAAAAAGAGAAAAGAAAAATATAAAAGTCGACATCAGGCAGGCGAAGACGTGCACAAGAGATTAGGAACCGTATGAGATACTCAGGAAGGCGGAGTGGACCTCGTAAGTTTCTAGCCTCAGATAATCTGGGCAGAGAAGGACCCTTCATCCTCCTCGTCACTGGGAAGGTCAAAGTTAAAGTCCAGGCCGGAATAGGCAGTAACAGCCTTCTTCTGAAAAGCGAGCCACCAAGAAACCCATTGATTAGAAGCCTCAGCTCTCAGTCTTCCAATAACTTCGTCTCGCTGAGCCACTAAAGTTATTTGTCAAGAAGATCCCTACGCAACCTAATAACATCTTCATATTCGGCCCACACGCTGACCGCTCTTGTTATTCTCTCAATACGAGCCTCGCTCCAACAACGCCGTCTTATCACGAAGATCGCCTTTTGACAGACGCTCTTCTTAGACTCATGCTCGCTCGACGGAGAGCTCGCCTTAACCATCTGGTGCCTACACGGGGCGGATCGCAGCCCCTCGCCCCAATTTCCATCAAGCCACTCAAGGCAGCCTCAAATCATCCCCAACCTCCGGGCTCAGATTCGGGTCGCCTCGCTATTCGGCCTCGCCTTCCCTACCTCTGGCCAGCATGAGCCGGCGGTATGTTTCAGATCGACTGAGTTTACCGCTCTCAATATATGTCAGACCCGACCGCAGCCACCGCTTCGTATGTGAGGGAAGCCACCGTCACTTTATAAGCCCTGCCACTTTAGTTACGACTTTCGCTTATTTGGGCCTTCTAGCCAAACCCTTCAAATGAGTAGCCACCGCACATCCAAAGATAGAATCAACATCCAACGCAAGCTCGAAACTCATCTCAAACGGGAGTCAAATACGACAAGATACCTGAACTTACTGAGGCGAATTTCGAGAGATAGTGGGGCCAAAAGCTTCATCACCTAAGGGCAACAAGAACGCACTTTAAGATCGTAATCCTCAGAATGACGAGACTGCGCCGCGCGAGCCTCCGGTATCGTGGAAGTAAAGAATCCCCGCTTCCGCTAACTCGGGGTTCCGATCTTTCCCTCCTCGCCCCTTCCTCCCTTCGAAGACGACTTAACCTCTCCATCGGGCGGGTTCCGCATCTGCACGGGTGTGATCGCCAACGGCCGCCTCAACGCCCAAATCCCGAGGACCCTCCCGCCCGCAGCAGACCGGTCAGATCGCGAGCTCAAACTATGGGAGCCATAATCCGGCCCCGACAGTTATGGATATGAGTGATGGGGAAGATTTGAAGATACCCCCCAACTTCGAATCCTCAATTAAAGTTCGCCATCTTTCGACATAGAGCAAGGTTTTTCGCTTTCCTTACTCCGGGGAGCCAGACACCACCTCCAACTCGTCACGCTCCCGGTGGGTTTAGCAAAGCAGGGCCCAACGGAGGAACTTTATGGGCGGAAGAGGCGGCGGCCTCGGTGAGCAACAGATCGAGTGGACTTCGAACCGACGGGTCGGGAACATCCGCCGACTTGACTGCACCCGCTGCAAGACAAGAAGGACACTCGCTAACGCCAACACTACGACGTTATCTTCACCGAGATCAATTTTGAGCACCCGAGAAGATGTAGACAAGACGTAGTCGAGATGCCCAATGACCACACACGAGTTATAAAACAGAACGAACACTCACGAAGATTCTCGTGGGTAGTCCAAGCCACTGAACGCCGTAGTGTCGCCCTTGTCGTAGAGGATCATACTCCCACCGCGCCGCTTAACTAAGAAATAGCGTCTTCACACTTACGGGAGGGTGGTGGAAGATCTGAATTACCAGAGAGCACCGTAACGCTTTAGGAATGAAAGAAAGCCCTCGATGTCTCCTTCTGCCAAGGTAAAGAGCTGAAGGCTGCGTTGGGACACCAGCCCCCGTCCTTTAAAGAAAACCAAAGAGATTAACCAAAAATAATTCTGCAAACTATCATGCCGAAGGCCGAAGGGACACACATTGAAATGTCAGAAACCCTTTACGGCGGGATGCAAAGAGGGAAAGCGAAGACCTTTATCGAAGGCCACTAAAAACACACCATCCTAGGCACAAGACCACATGTAGGGTCAAAACACTAAGGACCACACCCGAACGCCAAAGGAGGCCGAGTAACGCCCGAAAAATGGCCCCATGAAGGACCGACCTCATGAAACCCACCGCAAAGTACGTCGAACGGCAGCATCTCTCGCAGACCCACCCCCTGCATGGACCAGCTCACTTTCCTCGCCCTTGTCCAAAGATGGGGCACCTGGTACATTCCTAACACCACTCGCCAAACAATTCTGACACCACTAGTTCGCCTAAACCATCAATACCAAGAATCACCATCGATACGCCAGAGGAAGAAGAACGACCCGACCCATGATGAAATTGGATAATGAAAAACAAAATTCAGCTAAATCTAAACAACTCGCCTTATCGCCCAAAAGAAATAAAAAACCAAGACGCATGGACTCGGGAAGACAAACAGAAAGACTCGCACAAAAAGGCTCCGCATGTAAGACCAAGAGAGAAGGGAAGTCCGGAATCAGCGGAAGGCAAATAAAGCGTCCTGCAGAATAAAATATAAGACAAAGGATAAACCGCGAAAGAAACAAAAGGAAACCGAAAGTGAAATGGAAGAAATAAGCCGAAATCAAGAGTCATCATTATCATAAGACAAATGACTACGACCAAGCCCTAACTAATCCAACCCGAGCGCACGTGAAATTGCACCGATGCGAAACGCTACGCCCTTGCCCACGTATTAACGGTATTAACAAGGGTCGGGGCCAACCGATGGTGGTTTGAAAATAAGGTTCGCAAGCCCACGCACCAAGCCCAAGAAAGAAAGCCAAAACAAGAAACACGAAGGCCCACTAGTTGAATTCCAAAGGGAGTAGGCTCGCTTCATCGAGTCTGCTTTACGCCAAAGATTCCACTCTTTTGTACAAATTTTTAAGAGAGGTCTAATCTGCTGGGCCCAAAGGCCACTTATGGAAGTCTCCCATGTGTACAAAAATGAATAGTCCCTAATAATATATTATTCCGCAAGTCCAGCCAAATCTCACCAATAAGGAAAGAAGACAATATGATCAAGATCAAATCGATCCCCAAGGAAGGGAAGATTATCCCAAATAAACTACTCTTCTATATCCTACACCAAATCCGATACTGATTCATAATAAGAAATATCCCATCCAACTGAGTGAATCCTAATTACCATCCAAGGAGAACATCTCGTCAGAATACAAGGTCAAATTTACCTATGAAAGGCACACAAACAAAAGCGACATCGATACTCACCACACGATCCTGCATACATTCGCCTTTCCCGAGTACTCTATTTTCTCTCGGGAGGAAAATGACTTAGGTGACGGAGCGCTACCCCGCGAAGCCCTCGCCGACCCCTTCTTCTTTGTTTTTGCAGAGTGGCTACGACCGTGAGTTCAGATTGGTATTGCGCCAGCTCATACTTCGCCTGCACGATCCAAAAGTCCAGATCCCACCCTTCACTCAAAGAATCCGGTCCAAATTTCTAACGAATTTCACACGCTCCAGCAAATCAGCCTTGAAAAAGCATCATCATCACCAAAATTTTTTCATAATATGCATTCATTAAGAATGTCATATTCATATTATTGTCAAAATGCATCATAATACTCATTTTCTAAATTCACATGTATATTCATATATGTATTTCATCTTATTGCATTTGGTAGAATGTGATAGCTTATTCCTAAATTTTCTTATATCTTTTCTTCTGTTCTATATTATCCACTATCCATATTTCTCCTAAAAATTCATTTACTATATATCTAACAAAAGTATCTACACCTTCGAATATACTACTTTCAAAGGCTATAGTAGTGTAATTTGTAATCACATTGAAACTATGAAACATAATCCTCTCCCACCATTTTCTAACACACATTCGCTAATGTTCCTATCATTGGCCTGGGTTTTTGTATTATTATCCCAACTTGTTCTCGTGGTCATAAAATATGCTGTCACAGACCATTTGTTTAATACTGCTTTTAACACCTTTTGACAATCTATATTCAGATATACCCTCGTATTTCCTAATTCTGTTCTATTTTTGTTCTCTTAGTTCATATTTCTATGTATCTTTATTGTTTCTTTTAAAATGTTTTTGGGTGTTCTTTTCTTGATTTAGGATTCACTTTTGTTTCTCAGCTCTAAATTCATTCTCGTATTTCTATCATTATATCCAATTTCTACTCATTACTTATTTGGTCATTCCTTACGCTTTCTTCTTTTGTTATTTGTTTTCCTTTCTCTTATTTTTCTTTTTCTTTCTAATTCTAAATATCGCTCTAACAACTTTTCATCTAGCTTCCCTTTTTCAACGCTCTCTTTTATTATTCTTTCAAGATATTTTCTAAATATTATTTGTTATACCATTTTTTCCGCTTTGTTCTTTATATATTTTAAATCTTTTCTCCTAAAGTGTCAATAAGGGTATTTTTTATGTATTTTCTATGTTTATCAGCCTATTTTCTAATTTATTTATTTTTTCTTCGATTTTTTCTAATATGTTATCCATTCTTTTTATAGCTTTTAATATTTCTTCCATTAATATTTCTACTTTTTTAGATTCCATTTTATTTAGGTTTTTTAATTCTATTTTTCACAAATTTCTTCAAACTTTATATAATCCGTGACTTTACCCTATTTTATCTTTTGGATTTAAGTTTTTTATTTCTTGTATTAGATTTTTAATTATTATTGGATATTTCTCCATTTCTACAGAGTTTTATTTTTTCTATTACTCTTCTTGTTGTTTCTGGATCTAGATTAACTTTAAAAGGTAAGTATTCATTGTAATTATTTACTATATCATGTATTATTGTATTTGTAAGTTCTATATATATTTCTCGGATCACTTATAGAGAGGTAAACTAGCTTAAAACATTCCATAAATCCATTTTTGTATATTGTGTTTTATCGTTCCATTTTATCATTGTAAATTCTTTACATACCTGCTTTTTCTAAATACCTATCTATTGATTTTTGCAAAAGCTTATTTTATTGTCATTTCACTCATATTTCTATACTTGGACTTTCAATTCTATTTAAATTAATATAAAATATTTCACTTAGAGATCTTCTCTTGATTATAGGCTTTCAATATCACTTATTACCGCATTTAAATCTAAAGTAATATCATTAAGTATATTTTTGTTCTTAAATTTTCTATTTTGGCTTTTATTAGTATTTCTTTCTCATTTCGTGAGGGAGATTTAATTGTATTATCGCTATTGATTCTTCTAGAGATATTTGTCACGCCCACTCCCTGGTGTCCCATTGACCATTACAACCCGTTGTAATACATGTGTCTTATATCAGCTTAAGACCCACATGAGTAAATGGCTACATCGTGGCTATTAAGCATCCATACTCACTAAAAATACATCAACTATATTATCATAGTTCAAGAGTTAATACATCCGAACAAGTTACAAATGTGATAATTCATACATGTTTTACAAAAATGTAATCAAAACCACATGTCGTGTAAGACCCGAGAAATTCCAATTTATGGAAAAAGGGCAAAATCGCATCGTTACATAAAATTGCAATTTCTGCTAAAAATCCGAAATTTACTGGATCTCACTACCTAAACCGATTTCACCGCTAGAACCGCCTCGCGAAATCTAGCTAGCACGTGTCGACCAGTTGTTGAATCTCGCAGATAGTCAAAATTTACACGCTGATAAGATCGCGTTCCGGCCGTAGCGCCAGATTTCACGACGAAGCCACATATAACACAAAACTCATGTGCCATGGGGTGGTATGAGAGAGAGTGGTACTAAATGACTACCAGATAAATACGAATGTCAAACCCAGTAAGGAATATAAATGTCATTTTTGGAATCAAGCAAAGCGAAAGAGCCAAAAAAGAGGAATAGTGGGTGGTCTTCAAAATATCAAAAGAGAAAAACATGAATTGAGAGGGAGGAGATGCGTAAGATGGAAATGGAGGTTTTATGAGGTGACTTTCCTCTAGAATCGTGGGAGATCCGATCGCTTCAAGCAGCGGGACTAACAAGGGAAGCCGTTTACGCGAGAGGCTTCGCTGTGGGTACCGATTTAAGGAGTTTAGACAAACTCTTTGAGGTGTGGGTTTCTCCTTTACTTGGTTTTGTTCTTCGCTTAAGTATTTGTGAATGTTTGAGTCAATGAGGTCGTGAGGGGCCGCTTGACCGTCCCAAATCTGAACCGTGTTGCTTGTAAATTTTGAAACCAAATGGGTAGGTCGTGATGCTGGTGTAATCGTGAAGTTGTTCGGGGTTGTTAATTGTAATGTGGGAATAAATCATGTATTGGTTTTTTGAGGCCGGAAATGGTCGTAAACCGGCCCACAGCGAACCGATGATTTGTAATTGTCGGAATAAGAATCGAGGTTTCACTATTCCCCGAATGTTCACAAAATAATTTTTGAATTAAATGTGTTTATTTCGCAATTCAAGTAGAATTGCTCGTGTTTGATCATTAGCCCATGTGTGAGCTAATTTGATGCGATGGAATGTGAAATTGCATAAATATGATTGTGTGATTAAAGTTTATATGAATATATGCATGTTTATATATTTGTTATGATATAGACTATAATGGAATCTTATGATCATTCCATATGCATCGGTACTTAGGATGATAGGAGTGAGTGCATGAGGTGAGTCTAGAGAGAGAATGGTTTCGAGGGTTGTCAAAACTAAAAAATGATCTGAGGATAGTCCATACTAAAAATATCAATCGCCTGAGACGCCTAATCGATATATATACATCTGGAGGGTTGTCCACAACAAACATAATAATTCCTCACACGAGGCGAAGGAAAGTGGCGGGAGCCTCCCGCGGAGGACTCTGATAAGGAGATGACCGTGACATTCAAGTAGGATCATGCATTTGCTTTGAATATGTTTATTTTGGAGCATTGCATATGCAATTAGCGTGGAGAGTAGCCCACTTAAAGATTCCACTTATCGAGCATTAGCTCACCTGGGCCGAGGATACTATTTCATGTGCACAGGAGCTGCTCTCGAGGGACGTGCGTGCTCGCCCTAGAGGCCGAGCTTTAGGAAGAAAAGCTCCAGTGTGGCTTGAATTTTCCGATGGCATATATTAAAAATTTTTTGATTTTATTAGTGTGTTGTATAAAGTAAACATTTAACTCTCAAAACATGATATATGTTGATGAATGATGACGGATATCAGAAAATTTCAGCCCAAGAGCCATTTTTTATCCATATTCAGACGCGATCGATATCGACAGTTTGTATCCGGGAAGAGCTCCCGTACAAAGGAGACTCACTTTGGCTGTGAGAAATGCCCGGGTCACCCGACATTCACGAGTGTTTCCGCGCAATGACGTAGTCAAATCTGACCCCTGGATTAAGGCCACAGCCTGGTATCGCAGCTAGGCATACAAACCTACCTAGGGCTTGAGGGGATTTCACAGGGCCATAGTCTGAGGTATAAGAACATCACCACTAGGTGTGGTTCTGAAGGCCGAGCGAGGTAATGAGATTACCTAGGAAATCACTGACAAAACTAGACATTTGGCATGTGTTTAGGTGATTGTTTGATAAATGATGTGTGAACATGTGAATGTTTGATGAATGGTGTTTATACCATGTTATATGTGTTATGATCAAGCAGTGCTTAGTACTTATAACATAGAAAACAAGTGATGTGTTATAAACTTTTGTAGTTTTTACAAGCAAAAAACTGAACTAAGAGAATAAAATAAATTTGAATAAATTTATTGAGTGTTTGATAATGAAATCGAATTTAATAAATTTGAGGTTGAACACTAGGTTAGTGTTATATAAGGAGGTTTTGAGGAAATTCCTTGACCATTTTTAATTAAATGAAAATAATAATAATAATAATAATAATACAATAATAATATTAATATTAATAAACAAAATAAATTTTAAGCAATTTATTTGGGTTTATTTGAGAATGATGAGATATATATATATATATATATATATATGTATATATATGCTATATATATATATATGCTATATATATATATATATATATATATATATATATATACTGTATATATGTATATAAGGGTGGAGAATTTTTTTTTTTACAGTAAAACCTGGAAAATGAAAGCAGAAAGCCAAATTTCATAAATTTATTTGGTTATGAGGAGAAGAAATACTTCTAAGATTTTACAAGTAGTAAATTAAGAATGGGGTAAATAAATTTAGTAAATTTATTTGAGTGTTCAAGAAATGAAAAAAAAAAAAAGTAATTTTTAGTGATTTTTCCACTGAAATAATTGGAAATATATATATATATATATATATATATATGCATATATATATATATATATATATATATATATATATATATTTAGTACGAAAACAAAATTGCGTAAAATCGACCGGGGCTATCGCCCATTTGTATTGGTGATATCATAGTTTGTGGCAGACTAGGTTACGGGCGCAATGGGCCGAAAGATTGTATTGCAATAGCCGGGTCGTCAGAATCAGACAGAATACGCCAGACGGCGCTGGGGAGGCAAAGACCGTGATTGCGGATCGGCGAAGCCGGGCGCAGGCGCCAGGGCGGGTGCGGCGCAATGGCGCGCAAACGGTGCAAAAAGGTGCAGCGCGCGGCACACGTAGGCGCGGCGCAGCGCTTAGGGCGCCGAGGCACACGGCGACGACACCGGCATGCAGCCACACACGCCGGCTCCCGTCACAACACGGCCGGGCCAAGGGCCACGATACCGCCACTAGGCCCGCCCCGGGCGCGCCCGCGCCGCCTGGCGCGCCCGGGCGCCGCCCGTGCATGCCCGGGTGTGTCACCGGCCAAAGTTGTTTTGCACTCGACTCGCTTGACCCGGCTGATTCAAGATTGCTTCAGTCAATTTTCGACATTGTTCAGGAACCCGATTCCTAACATCAGTCACGCTAAAAAATTAAAAATTTTTTTTTATTAAATTAAATAAAAATCAACAAAATTAGACAAAATTTTCAAAATAAATTATCGTTGAAAAAAATATATATATATATATATATATATATATATATATATATATATATATGGGTTATGGTATTTTAAATGTAAAATTGATTTGCCCTCAGACACCGAATTGCAAGGACAATGTGTATACACTGAGTTATGTGTATGAATAGTGTCTCGGGTCAGGTTATCGCCTTTAGAGATACCGTGATTATTAACTCCGCAATGTTAATCGCGGTAGATGGTTAGTGAGGACGAGGACGAGGACGCCCTTACACTAAAGACCGGTCGTGCACCACCGACATTTCCTTTACCTACCACCGGCGTTGAGTTTGACTGCAGCCTTGTAGAGGCCGTAGGTGTTGCAAAGGGTCGCTATCGCACGCTAGCATAGCAGTAGTCGTGGAGGTCCCAGTAACCTCCATAGGTTTAGAGCGCATCGTCCTCCGACATTCACAAGGGGGGGAGATCCGACATAAGTGCACCATTGGTTCATACAGACGAAGGTGTTGCTGGGAGGTTACGAGATTACTCGAATTTACCAGATTAGACTAGCTGTGTTCCAGCTAGAGAGTGAGGCCCAAATATGGTGGAAATTGGCAAGGACCTCTAGAGACCTTGTAGAGCCTTTGTAAGGAAGTTCTCCCTGTGGACGAGGGCGAGAATATGGATGATATGTCTGGTTACGAGTTGAGATCTCGGGGACTCTAACAAAGTGGACCCGAGGATCATGGATGTCGGTTCGATGCCAACCTAGGGATGGATCGTTTGATGCCTTACAAAGCGTCATACATCAGGAGCGTAGATGGTTACCGCCTTTGCGTGACTTTACTCGCGCTGGTATTTCAGGGGGACAAGCATGACATTTTGCCCCAAATGCGATACGAGTCCGTGTATCGTGGCAAGAAGGGTCAAGAAGGAGTTTTACTCCTCTAGAGACCCAGGAGAGACCGGGACTTAGATACCTCGAAAATTTGCAGTATGTGGATGTTTTTCCGTGATGAGCTATCGGATTCACTCTGCCAGAGGGTCGTGAGACTTCCAGATCGAAGTTACACCCTGGTATTTCACCCATCTCTATGACTCCGCATAGATGGCACCTGAAGCAGTGGTGTGAACTCGAGTCCAAGCATGAACTATTGGACAATCTATCGACCGAGCACTTCACCATGGGGCGCCCGGCCTATTTATAAGAAGAAGGGCAAGACCCTTCGACCGTGGGCATCGACTACAGACAGCTTGGAACAGGTTACGATCAAGAATCGATACCTACTGGGCCGAGATTGATGATTTATTTGACCGCTGAGGAGCGCCAGTATACCCAAGATAGACCTCTCGTGACCGGTTACCATCACCGAGGGTTAGGGGAGACGTATATCCCCAAGACAAGAGTTTAGACATAAGTGAGCATTTCTAATTTACGATGATGTCTCTTTTTGATCGACGAATGCACCAGCAACATTCTCAACCTCATGCATGTGGTGTGTTCCAACCTTATCTAGATCGCTTTGTCGTAGTCTTCGTGGATGATATTTTGATCTACCATGAGCGGGAGCATGAGTATCACTGAGATCATGGCGTTTGTTTGTAGGTATTCACTGGAGGTATATTAAGTTCGCAGCGCAAGTTCGCCATCGGTGCTAGATTTCGGGGACGCGTGGTGTCGCATCGAGTGTCAATGCACCCGCAGAAGGCCGAGACCGTGATGAGTTGGGGAGAGACCGAATGTCAATCTTTAGATAATGAAGTTTCGGGATTACCGGCATTATGCGAGAGATCTGCAGAACGGCGTTGTCCTACCGTGTGAATCGTGAGTCGCCCTACGAGACAGTGGACTTCATGGTCGGGACGGTCCCACCATAGAGAGATCGAGGATGCTCAAACACTCGGGATACCGTGTTACAGCGTAGAGGGAGGTGATCACAACTTTTCTAGTTCGGAAGAGGCGTAAGACTTCAAGCCAAGAGCTTAGGATCAGGCCAAGAACGGGTACGTGGAGACTCGGATCGTCTCGCAGACAAAGGATCCCGTGGACTTTGGGACACGTCCCGGTTAGTCAGAGAACAGAGAGGCACTTGCCTATTCCCCACACCCCAGTATGGGTCAGAGGAACCAGCTGGGCTGGTGTTATACACTTCCAAGAATACGACAAAGCCAGAGGCCGAGTGTGGGTCAAGCCGTGATGATCGAAGGCGCGAATAAGCGAGCGGACCTTAGGGTGGTGTATATATCGTGGTCAAAGTGTCGCTTGACAAGGATGAGTTGACACCATCGTTGTCTCGCATCGGGACCCAATGTCACAGCACCACACGCCTCGGATTCGGGCTTAGAGGTTAAGCCTCTAGAGAAGCCGTGATATAGATGCCTTCTTCCCAGGATGTGGTGAGAGTTGATCTGGAGAGGTCCGGATTATGAGGAGATCTCCCAGATTCTCGCCTTCATGGTGGACCCCCGGATCGCGTCAAAGCATGGCATTATCGCGCTCATGCGCACGATAAAAACTGGCCAGCCCAAAGCGCGGGTGCACTGGATGGTCATTCACCACTCGTGAGTGTGGTCAGTTTGTCTCTGTGACCACGTCCAAACGAAGACTACAGTTCAATCTCATGAACGGGAAGAGTAATTGTAGTGTGTCATAAAGCAAAAGGGGTCGCTAATCCCCAAGGTGAGAATCCTGTAGTTGTGGTGGCAGACCTCGTGGAGTTATCCCCACCCTATGTATGAATGTAAGAGACTCAAGGTAGGGCCAAAGAGTGAGTTGATCATGAAAACACACTGGCCAAAGTTATCACGTAGACCCTGTAGCCGAGCAGATAGAGTCGGGAGTGGATCAGATTAGAGACTTCTGAAATCGTGATTGCGTTGTCGAGCTCAAGCAGTGCATAGTATATGGATGTCATACATGACATGGACTAGGTTGACGGTCCATTAGATTGTCAATTCATTGCACTCTTGGGAAGGTCGGCATTTACACACAAAGTAAGGGTTACAGAGGGTTACACGCTGCGCGGATTATATACAGTGTTGGGAGGACACGTCGCGAGCATACGTCTCCGGCCTGTAGAGGAGATTTTTTAGTAAATTCCGCTGGCAACAATAAAGACGCGAAGAAGGATGGTACCGTATGAGGCATTGTATAGGAGGCCATGTAGTCACCGTTATGTTGGACCGAGGTGGGAGAGAGCTCCATCATCGGTCCTCGATCTGATGAGACACCTCCGAGAAGGTGAGCTGGCACGGCGCCATTTTCTCACGCCGAGCCTACATGAGCTATGCCTTCGAGCAAAGGACGTCACCCTTAGAGTTCGAAGGGGATCACGATTCTTGAAGGTGATGCCTAAGAGTAGGATGTCGTTCGGCGAAGTGCGCGGTTATCACGAGATTCACTGGCCTTTCAAGATACTCGAGATGATAGCACCGGCCACACCAGCCAGCTTACCAACATGTCGTGTCCACGAGGTGTTTGACGCCCGCTGTTCTGGCGGCACACCGATCCAAATTTCATGTAGTGGATTGGGTCAGAGGTCGACACCGACGAGACTCGAGAGAAACCAATGTGTATTTGGATAGCCACGATCAAGTTTTTGCAAACGCGAAGACCGGGCGGCTGCGAGGGTTCTGGCGGCTTCGCAAGCCAAGACTATGGAGGGAGGAGTCCACGTGAGCCGAGGACACGTCGCTGGCCACCATTCCTCTCGTTTAGGATTAAGGTGCGTGATTCGTCAAGTTAAATAATTAAATGACGAGTTTACATGCATGGTAGAATGCACATTGCATATGCATGTGAGTGATTGTGATTGTCCTAAATTTCTCGGGATCTAAATTCCTTTTAAAATAGCAGGAGAATGTAAGACCCGAGAAATTCCACTTCGAAAGGGCAATCGTACTTTGCTACAAAAATTATTCTCCTCGAATTTCAAATTTATTCTCTCGATCTCTGATGAGAGGAATGGATTTCAACGCTGGAATTGTTTCATAAATTCATAGCTAGCACAATTTTGTCAAATTTCCGAGGATAGACTAATTTACACGTTTTCTCGAGGCATCGCATCCAAAAGTAAAGATCTCAATGCGACGAAGCCATGATAACACATCATGTGCCATAAGTGGCATGAGTAGAGAAAGTATGAAAATGGACTGCGGAGATAGTGCCGAATGTCAAAACTGGGAAAAGAAGGACATAAATGTCATTTTTGGAATTGTTTAAGTTTGAAAAAGACAAAAAAAAGGAATAGTGGTTGTCTTCTTAAAATATCAAAAGAGAAAAACGTGAATTGGAGAGGGAGGAGATGCGTGAAGGTGAAATGAGGTTTTAGAAAGTGAGAAGGTTAGACTTCTTTAGAATCGGTGGGAGATCCGAATCACGAGCATGGTCGAACAAGAAGGGAAGCCGCTTCTTACGCGAGAGGGCTTGGTGTAAGACGATTTACGTAGCTGACAACCTCGGTGCAGGGTTTCTCCTACGGGTTTTATTATTCGCTTAAGTACCTTACATAACGCTTGTTAACATGCCACGAGTAATAAGCTGACCTGGCCCCAATCTCGGGAACCGTGTTAGTTGCAAATTTTGAAACCAAAATGGGTAGGCCATGACAAAGGTGTGCACCGCAGGGTTGTTCGCTGTTAATCGTAATTTGTGGAACAAATCATGTATCGTTTGTTCGAGGCCTAAATGGCTGCGTGAATCTGCCTCGCCGCGCGAACCACACGTACCTACCCGCATAGTAAATCGGTGTCACCATTCTCGAATAGCGTTCACAAAACAATTTTTGTGAATTGAATGCCGGGTCGTAATCGCGAAGAATTTGCTCAGGTTTGGATCATTAGCCCATGTGAGCTAATTCTGCATAAGGAATGTGAAACAGATAATATGATTTGTAGACAAAGCTTAGTGTAATATAAGATGATGTTTATATTTATACGCGATATGGGACCGGTGAATGCAAATCCCAAGATCACGCATTCCATACGCACTGAAAAACTAGATAGTAGGAGTGAGTGCATGAGTGAGTTCAGAGAGAATGGTTTCTTGAGAGTTCTTAAAACTAAAATGATCAGCGTAGTTCATAATAAAAGATCACCACAGACAACTTAATCGATATACACGGAGGGTATTCATAACACATCAATCGCCTGAGATCGCCTAATTCATATATATACATCGGAGTGGTTGTCCACAACAAAACATAACAATTTCATACGAGGCTTAAAGAAGGTGAGGAGCCTGGTGGAGAATCTTGATAGTGAGATGATCGCTGACATTCGCAGATTCATGCATCGGCTGAATGTGTGTTTATTTCGGGAGCATCAGATGCACTAGGTGAGAGTAGCCCACTTAGGGTGATTCCCACCATCGAGCATTTAGCTCAACCCCATCGAGATACTATTTTTAAAAGCTAGTGATATGAGGAATTTACTCTTGTCTTGCAGGTTTGAAGCCTTTAAGAAAGCTCCGAGTGTGGCTGAGGGTTCTTCCGATGGCACATATATTAAAATTTGATTTTATTATGTGTTGTATAAGAGCAAACATTTAACCTTTGGAAAACATGAGGTAGTGTTGATATGATGTGATTGATAGTAGTATGGGCCTAAGAGGTCGCTTTTATCCATATTCAGACGTGATCAATATCGACAAAGCCAGATCCAGTGTAGCCCCTCAGACAAAGGAGCTCGCCTTGTCATGAGAAATCGCCTGGTCACCCGACATTCACGAGTGTTTCCGCTGCTGACGAGCAGTCAACTGACCATGGACGGCGCCGCATGTCTATCAAAACAACCTCAATGAGCTGCCGCCTTCCCAATTACCCCGGTCTCTGAATAATGATCCTCTACGTAAGAATGAAGGCTCAAGAGTGATAATTCCGCATGTTTACCCCACCCGCGCACACACGGCAAATCCAAACACATGCAGCCAAATGATGATCCCCACCAATGTCTAGATGCCCATTCCCATATCTCAGTCCACCGATTTCGCACGTTTCGTCATATGAAATTCATTTTCCAAACAAAAATATTTGTTTTGACTTATGACAACCTTCATGATAATTACGCCGGATGCCAATCCAGGTAAATTTTGTTCGTAATCCCAAACAATTCATGGGCCTTCCAGGTCGCGAAATTGTCGGACAATCTTCCAAATTGTTAATTTCAATAACCTTCTGATAAATATTATTTTTGAATATCCTTACAAATAATTCAATCTTCTGATAACCTCCGATTTTATTTTTCACTGGTCTACACCCACTTCATCTTAGGTGCCTCTGCGCATATGTAATGCATTTTGCCATTTCCAACAATTCATGTTAATATATAAATCATGCATATACTAACATAAATTAACCCACAACATCATGTTATTCAATTCATAGCAATAACACTGGGGTACCATAGTTTCACATAAAGTAATAAACACCCAAGCAATTCATTTTGAATCATCCGAAAGCAACACACAAATCGCTTGAATGTTGAACCTGTGTCACATTGCTCACAGCCACATCAGATTTTTCACTTTCTGGGTCCAAATATTTTTGAGATCAGCACAGTCATCCCAGGGGCCTTAACAAATTCTATCCATTAAAATGCTCAGCCAAAGAATAAATCTACAGAGAAGACTCTACTCTCTTTGAGTTTCAAACTCCACTAAAATCAAAACCACGCCGCAGAGTCCCTTGCACAGAGATCAATCTGCTTCACCCGACGAGAACTCGACTAGTCCAAATAAACATGTAGTTTTATTTCCCTCTCTAAAACCAGTTTGTCCCCTTCACTTATGTTTTTTTGTAAATGTAGGAAGAAGTTCTTCTTTTCTTTTCTTTTTAATTCTTTCACTTAATTCCCTTTGTGTCCCTTTAGTTGACACATCGTCCACTTCTCTAGCTCAATCTAGCCACTTATCTATCCTCTCAATAATTCATGCAACACGTGTCACACGTGGCATGCAGCAGTGACTTTTGTCACATCACATGCCCCTCACAAGTCGTCATACTCTAAGACCCGACACTCTAAGGCTCTCGAAAAGATGAAATTCCGACCGTTCCTGACCGACGAAATCTCGACACAGAATATCGGCATCGATTCCAACTGCGGAAGTCCATCATCATCCAAGATTCAGAAAAATTCCGATTTTCACTCAAAATTTACCATTCTATCATTTCTAAAATTAATTTTCTAGTGTTCACATCTTCCCCTCTCCAAAGAATTTCATCTCAACTTATAATTTGTTAACAAATAATACGATATAACGCACACTACGCCACGCAACTGGTCATTAAGTATTAAACGATTAACCTGACTTCATCCCCAAACAAGAAAGATAGGTGGCCCGTGACGGTTCTGCACCCCACATGTTGACTCCTCTCTAATTACCTGCCGCCATAGTACCTCATGGTCTTCAAGGCCACAAAATCCTGATCCCGTCTATCCATAATGCAACACTCATCCCCAAGGTCTCATCCGTGTTCAATACCTCAATCTCTCCCCACCACTACATAAGTTTGGAGATCCGGATACTCCCGAGCATGGAGATGTGAAATACCATGGACACTGACATGTCGCAGAAGCTAACCGATATTTGCACATGGCGGCTCTACTCCCTCTCGAGTATCTCTGCGGCTCCAATGAACTCTGGCGATATTACGTCACTTAACCCGACCACTTCTCTCTTAGGCATCACCTTCAGTAACATTTGATTCAACTCGAACTCTGGCGGGCTGACGTCAGACACGCATAGCTCTTCGTCGCCCCGAGCCGTGACAAGACGATGTCGTGATCAAGCCTCACCTTCTATGAGGTGTCTCTAATCAGATTGGGTGACTAGTGATGGAGGCCTCTTCTCCCACCCCTGGCCCAACATAGCCTGATTTGCATGGCCTCCCGTAAAATGCCTCACACGGTGTCATCCGTATCCTCGCCTGATAACCGTTGTTGTAGGCGAATTTCACTAAGGGAAGTGCCTTCCTAATCCAATTACGATCCAGACGCATACCACAAAGATAGTCCCTCTAACACCAGGAGGTCCTCTCTCTGACCACCATCCGCCTGCGGGTGGTGGGTGCCATACCATGGTCAATCAGGTGCCCATAGCCTTTGAAACTCTCTAAAAGTGCGCCGTGAACCCTAAGTCTCTATCCCGACCCATGGATACTAGTACCCACAAATCTGACTATCTCTCGAATATACAACCCAAGGTAATCTCTCCAATGTGAAGGTCATCCGCATGACTAGGAAAAATAAGGTCACCCATGAGCCGATCCACTATCCCAATCAAACTCGACCTCCTTCCTCGGTCAATCTCACATAAAAAGCCAATCGGAGAAATCCTCAATGAATCTCCCCGTGAATACCTACCAATCCCAAGAAATCACAGATTCAAGACCCATATCGCCTTCTCCCAACTCATCATGGCCTCGACTTTCTCGTATTCCATCGACATTCTCGGCCGACACCACGCATCCCAAAAATCTCACCTCAGTAAGCCAAGGGAGAGTGTTTGCTTTGACTCAGCCATAGGAAGATGTTTCCAATGCAGTTTTGGAAGGTATCATTCTTCTTTATAATTCATGGGCCCGAATTCTATTTGATCCTGGTGCGACTCATTCATTTATATGCACCACATATGCTATTGATTCGATCGAACTTGAAAAGCCAGAGCATGCATTAAATGTCGACGCCTAATGAGAGAACGAACGTACCAAACTGTGCTCAAGGGTCATGAGCTTCGTGATTGGTGAGCACGGCACTAATTGCGGGACTTGATTGCTCTAGATCTAAGGGGTATGATGTTATATTCTGGATACGGACTTATCGTCTAATTTTTCGCAAGATATTTGTTTTCTCAAGCCTAATTACACTCCAATTACTGGGGAGGGGTAGTTTTCTGGGCCATTAATAGACTAAGTTCTTCCCATCCATTTCCTACCATGAGTAGTAAATTCTGAAAGCTAAGACAGGAGCCACTCTGAAGTTTCTTAGCTAGCTTGATTGGAGAGAAGGATAACACCCTAAGAGGGTCGTGGTTAGTAGTATCGATCTCCCGTATGTCTTCCTGTGATGAACTACCGTGGTTACCCCCACAAAGAGATTCAATTCAAGATCGATCTCCATCCCGGAACCGAACCCATCCATCGCTCTCACCGTATGGCACCTTTGGAGCCAAAGGGATATGAAACAATTGACCAATTGTTGAATATCGGGCTTGTCCGCTTCCAAGTACTCAATTGGGAGCTCCAAATTCCTTCGTAAAGAAGCATGATGAAACCCTTCGTTACGCAGACGGACCACAGACAATAATCGTGACGCTGAAAAATAAATACCCTTTACCCCGGATAGATGACCTATTTGATCAGTTGAGGGGTTCTAAGTATTACACTAAGATTGATCTGCGTACAGGGTACCATCAATTGTAAATCAGGGAGGAGGACATTCCTAAGACTGCTTTCCGTACCCGATATGGTCATTTCGAGTACACGGTAATGCCGTTCGGATTGACAAATGCCCCCATAGCTTTCATGGATTTGATGCATAGGGTATTTCAACCGTATCCGATCAATTTTCATCAGGTTCATTGATGACATACTAATCTATTCACGGACCCCCGAGGAGCATGAACGCCATCTCACAATTGTGCTCTAAACTCAGGGAGCATATTATATGCTGGGATCACAAATGTGAGTTTTGATGAAGCAAGGTAAATTCGCTATGCGGTGTTCGAACAGGTAGTTGTCGACCTCAAAGATTGAGGCCGTGGTAGCTGGGAACCACCGAAGAATGATGGAGGCACGTGAAGCCAGGCTTGTTGCGGTAGTTACTACTCTGAGGCTCAGGAGGATTCCTCTTGCTTGCAATGCCAATGACTCGCCTGACCATGAAGGGAGAGAAATTCTTGTGGACTCCAGAGTGTGAGATTGTTTTTCACACTTTGAAGGAGAAATTGACAACGGCCCTTGTCCTTATTATTCCGAACAGTGGGAAGGATACAAGGTGTACACTGATGCTTCTCTACGAGGCTTGAGATGTGTCTTAATGCAAGGGGGGAAGGTAGTTGCTTATGGCTCGAGGCAACTCAAGACGCCGTGGTTTTTGCTCTTAAGTTGTGGAGGTGCTACTTATATGGGGAGAAATTCCAAGTGTATTCGGATCATAAGAGCCTCAAGTATATCTTCACACAAAAAGTCTGGCACTCTAAAATGAGGTGGGCTGAGTACCTAGAAGACTAAGTGATTTCACACTCAACTACCATCCAGAAAGGCAAATGTAGTGGCGTATGCACTTAGTAGAAAGTCTCGCGAACTCAATGTTTCCATAAGTGAAATGGAAGTTGAAGGATTCCCTCGAGATTTTGATCTACGGATCTGGAGAGCGCACTTCGACTCACGCGATATTCAATCTCAGAAATTTCAACCATCGCTTTGACAAAGGATCGCGGACGTCATATCGAAGAGACAATGAGTTGGAGGCTATACTGAGTAGGTTGAGAGGAGAGATGGTTCGCACTGGGGCAAGAACAATGATGAGTTACTAGGAAGGTTACGTGTACCCACTTTCATGTGATTCATCGTGGAAGAAGTATCGGGTGAATGCCATCACCTAAGTTCTCCATCCATCCGGGAGTAACAAATGTATAGGACATGAAGCCAAAGATGGTGGAAGGGAATGAAAGGGATGTGGCTAAATACATTTCAGTCAAAGTAAGCGGTGTCAACAAGTAAAGATTGAGCACCAAAGGCCCGGAGGATTACTACAGTCCTTGCCTATCCCAGAGTGGAAGTGGGATCACATCACCATGGACTCTGTGTTCGGTTTTCCACGGACCGCAAGAGGGCATAATGCCGTATGGGTTATTGTTGATATACTCACCAAGTCCGCTCATTTCCTGGGTATGAAGACCATGGACACAACCGAGACTCTGAGCCAGCTCTATATCCGTGAGATTGTTAGATTGCATGGAGTTCCACTCTATCATGTTGGATCATGATTCCCGGTTTGTGGCACGGTTCTGGCAAAGTCTACAACAAGAAATGGGGACAGAGTTACATTTCAGCACAGCTTTTCATCCCCAAACGGATGGCCAATCCGAAAGGGTGATACAGGTTATGGAAGACATGTTACGTGCTTGTGTGTTGGACTTCAAAGGAAACTGGAGTAACCATTTGCCGTTGGTAGAATTTGCATACAATAACAGCTATCAAGCAAGTGTTGGGATGACACCTTATGAGGCATTGTATGGAAGGCCATGTAGCTCACCGACATGTTTGTTGGAAGCGGGCGAGAGTAGCCTGTTTGGGCTAGAGATTGTTCGAGAAACTACAGAGAAGATTCAACTCATTCGGGAGAGGCTACGCACGCCGCAAAATAGATAGAAAAGTTATGCGGATCTACAACGAAGACCCTTGGAATTTCAAGAGGGGGATTATGTATTCCTCAAGGTGTCCCCCAAAAAGGGAGTGTTTAGATTTGGAAAGAAAGGAAAGTTAGCACCAAGATATACTGAGCCATTTGAAGTGATCAAAGTGGTAGGCAAAGCGGCGATCGCTTGCGTTATCCGCCCGCCGTCTGAGGTGCATGACGTATTCCACGACAATGTTGAGAGGAAGTGTTTATCTGATGCAACGCCAAATGTAAATCCTGAAGATATAGGTCCAAGATGGGGCAACATATGAGGAACAACCGGTGAGGATTTTCGATAATTAAAGAAAAGCAGTAAGCCGCAACAAAAATCATCCGACTAGTGAAAGTTTTGTGGCAACACCATGGAGTGGAAGAAGCTACATGGGAACCTGAGCTGGAATTACGAGAGAAGCACCCGTGATTAGCTCACATTAGAGGAGTTTCGAGGATCTAAACTTTCTTTAAGGGGGTGGATTGTAAACTTCACATGCTCCAAAATATCGATAATCGTCTAATTAGTTTTGTTGCAATTAACATTCCCTTTCTTTCTTTTTTTTACCTCTTAAATCATAGTATAAGAATGATAAATATAAAATGGTTACGTGAAATCATATAAATAAATAGTTTTAGGTTAAAATAACATTAAAAAATGAATCTGAACATCAAAAACCTTAGAGTAGTCCACGATTGAATTTGAGAGTGTAGTGGTAAAACCGTAATTTTGGAGAAAAAAAACCAAAAATATCCCATGAATAGTAAAATTGTGCAAGTATGTTTAAAATCCTTTTTCACTCCATTTCTCTCATTTTTCTTTCACTTCACTCTCACCCCACACCCCTTTGAAACCCTAGGAATCATTAGAGAGGAGAAAGGAAGGGAAACACCGGAGATTTAAGGGTATATTAGAGATCAAAGCTCAAGATCTTCCTCCCAACCAAGAATTTCAAGTAGGGGTTTTCTCCCATTCACTTACATTGAGGCTAGGGTATTTATACATGTATGTTGGGGTTATAAATGCTATATATTTATGGTCCAAACATTTTCTCCAGACAGGAATGAGGAATTTTATTCTTAAATGTGTTCTTTGGGGATTGATTTCCAACTCCTAGTGATTGCAGAGCCAATGTGGGTATGATCTCTTGTATCCTCCTAAGTGTTTATTGAAAGTGTTTTATAACTGATATTGTGAATGTTTAGAATATTTTCTGGTAAACTGGGGATTTATGAAATTATTTGGGTATGGGTCCTGATTTGTTGGTAGAATATAGTTTTGGGCAGTGGTTGGATTGATCTTGATGAATGAGAGCCCTTTGTGCTATTGCTAATCAATGCATGACTAATTAATAATGGATTAGAATGAATTGTCCAGTTATACCTCATGACGAATGTTAATTTATATTTTTCTGGAACATTAGTGCGTTCCATCGTACAGAGTTTGGACAAACATATTTTTACTTGTCCTATCAATTTGTGCAAGTCATTATTGTTATTCATGTGATGGGTGTTATGTAGGATGGCTATATTTTTATTGATCTCTTATAAATTGTGTAAGATGAATTTTAGAGAGAAATTGTGACTTAGTTCAGGAATTCAAATCTTTGTTTTTATGGTGTGTGGATGATGGTTTGATGTTGTAATGCTTTGAAAATAGAATCAGTTGCTTTCCAAATTGTGCCTTTGTTGTGTCAATAGGGAGGGACTTGATGTTATCGCATTTTTACAAGGATGTTCTACCGATATAGTACACTAAATTAGAGGATTCTGAGCTAAATATTAGAAATCCGTTGGTAGATTGTCATAATATTGAACTCTAAGCTAACAAGCCCTTCTAATATGGCCTAAGTGGGAATGACTTGACTTTGTTAAAACTATTGACACATGTATTTCTTTTTTTTTTTTAGCTTTTAAGCATATCTTTGCTTTATTGGCATGCCATAAAAAGTTTTTCATTTATGAAATCATGAATTTGGGGTGATAATTGTGACGTGGATATGTACTTATAGGTTTTGTTGAATGAACATGAATGAGAGGTCTCGAGAAGGATGTTCACTTTGTCTCAAGAGGTTCTTAGTAAGGATGCTTGAGAAATAATTTCAATATGACGAATGAGAGGTTCCCGAGAAGGATGCTCAATTTGTCTCAAGATAGTTCCTAGTAAAGATGCTTGAGAAATACTACTATGACAAGTGAAAGGTTCCTTGTATGATGCTCAAATTATTATCAAGAGATTCGATAAAGATGTTTGAGAATAATAATAATAATAATAAATAAATAAATAACAAATAACGCGATAAGGGTGAAGGTTACTGTTAAGATGCCACCTATCCAAAATAATTCATTAAACTGTGATTTGGTGAAACTGCTTATAATTATGTTTGCACGTTGTTTCATGGGTACATTTACTTATATCGCTTTTATATAAACCTCGAGATCCGCTTGAAATGTCATCGTTTTATGAAAATTGTATCATCCGTGATATGTTATAAAAAAAAAAATGAGACCGGGTCGCTTTTTTCATCCTTTTTAAACCTTGTCGAGCTAGAGGATTCTCCTACGTAGCCTCGTGCTCACCCCTACTTAAGCATCCCTTCGATTTTACCTGAGGAGGTGGCAGGAGCTATGAACCCGCGGCATCGGGGGAGGCTCCCACCCAAGGGAATCTAAATCCCGGAGGTGAACATGTGTAGCTATCGCATTCTTCAGACTAGACTAGAGAAATTATTTTGAAATCATAAAGTCTAGTATTTTCATATTCCTACGCTGCTATCATATTTTAATTCTTCGAAATGTAAAATGTCATTGTTTGCATATTCTTCGATATCAGGGCCATGATCACTTTATTCTTTTGAAAGGTTGTTGTGGGTATTGAACACGGTGAATGGAAATCTGATAATGTCAGAAATATTTTATGGATAAATGGATGTAATATGGTGAATGTATTATAATTGCACAGTCAGGTTATGGGTAGAGCCTCGAACAAATAGGAGACTTAACTAATTTTGTTAAAATTAAGGACCTTGTTATTTACGGATTTTATTAATATTTCCTACGTATGTAAATGGTTGTTAAGATATAATGCCGTCAAAGGATTTAAGCATAAAGTAGAATGTAAATTATGTAAAAGTTCGTTTATAACATAAGTACGACAGATGAACAAAATAGAAAAATAGAAGAATTTAAAACAGAAAACACAAAAACAATTATAAATCTAACACAAAATCATATTGAAAATCATATTTAAGAATTCTATGACAAGTACACTCCGATAACGATCAAATTAAGCACCAATATAAGAAAAGCATTCTAGAAACTTTAGGATAAAATTAAAAACAAATAATAAAAAACAAAAAGTCAAAAGTTGTAAGAAGCAAAAAACGTGTTGGTTTAAATATGCTAGTAAATATGGTAGGTACAATAACTCTTATGATAAAGAAATCTAACTAATTGTTCACATAATAAAATTTCAAGTTTCATTCATAACGAAAAATCTAAAACAAGGATTAAATCATGAAGATAATAGGAGAAAAAGATGATTATGATCCTAATGACATAGTATTAATAGAAGTTTAACTATTATAAATTGCACTTGACAAATGATTGGATATTAAAAAATATTGTATATCTCTAAACTCTAAATATCTTTGAATCACGACACATTACAATTAAATTTCGCGAAATTTGTTAAGAAATACTAATAAAAGCCAAAATAAAATTTAAGAACAAAATATACTCATGATAATTACTTTAGATTTAATCTGTAGATGACAATAATACATTCAAGAAGCCTATAATCAAGAAGAAGATCTAAGTGAAATATTTTATAGTAATTTAAATAGAATTGAAAGTCCAAGTATAGAAATACTTTGTTTAAATGACACCAAAATCGCTTGTATAAAATCAATAGATATACTAGAAAAAGACATAATTAGGTAAAGAATTTACCAATAGTAAAAATGGAACTAATAAAAACACAATATACAAAATGGTTATGAATGTTTAGAAACTAGTTTACCTTCTATAAAAGCTTCGATCCATAAATATATATAGAACTTACAAATACAATAATACCTCGATATAGTAAATAATTACAATGAATACTTTTACTCCTTAAAGTTAATTCAGAACTTAAACAACAAGAAGAAGAGTAATAGAAAAATAAAAACTCGTTAAATGGAGAAACATCCAATAATAATTAAAAATCTAATGCAAAGAGAAATAAAAACTAAACCTCAAAAGATAAAAATAAGAATTAAAGAATACGGATTATTATATAAAGATTGGAAGAAATTTTAGAAAAATAGAATTAAAAAACCAAATAAATGAACTGGTAAAAGTAGAAATATTAATGGAAGAAATATTAAAAGCTATAAAAAAGAATGGATAACATATTATAAAAAATCTAAGAAAAAATAAATAAATTAGAAAATAGGTTGATAAACATAGAAATACAACAAAATACCCTTATTAGCATAGGAAAAGATTCAAAATATGTAAAAGGAACAACTAGAAAAATGGTAGAATAAATAATATTTAGAAAATATCCTGAAATAACAATTAAAAGAGAAGACATTGAAAAAGGAAGCCTAGATGAAAAGTTGTTAGAACAATATTTAGAATTAGAAAAGAAAAGAAAAATAAGAGAAGGAAAACAAATAATAGAAGAAGAAATCAGAAGGAATGAGCCAAATAAGTAATGAAATTAAGGATATATAATGATAAAATACAAAATGAATTTAGATGAAACAAAGAGGTGAATCCTATAGGACATGTAGGAGGACCAAGTAAATAAAGAACACCCAAAAACATTTGAAAACAATACCTAATGCCTAAATAAGGAACCAAGAGAAACAAAATATAACACCAGGAAGATAAGAGTATATCTAAGACATGATTGTCAAAAGATGCTAAAACAAGATTAAACAAATGCTATCTCAAGCAATGACATTATATTTATGACACAAGGAACAAGTTGGGATAATACAAAACCCAAATAATGATAGGAACATTAATAGATGTGTTAGAAAACGAGGGAAACATTATCGCTCAGCTTCACGCGATTACAAATTACACTAATATACCAAAGAAGATATTCGGGCGTGTGATACTTTGTTAGATATATAGTAAATGAATTTTTAGAGAAATATGGATGACATATAGTATAAAGAAGAAAGATATAAGAGAAGCTAGAATAAGCTATCAATTACAAACTGGTAAGATGAAATACATATATGAATATACATGTGAATTTAGAAAATGGTATTATGATGCATTTGACAATAATATGAATATGACATTCTTAGCAAATACATATTATGAGAAATTACCAGGAAAATGGACTATTTCCAAGAGGAATATGAAAAAAATAAAAAACGTAAAATGCCGATACTTAGAGCTAGAATAGAATTTAAAGAAAATATTGACATAATTATGCACCCAAAGGTATGTTGTGTGCTGTGCAAAATATGAGAAAATATTTTCATGATAAGACAGAGATAACATCCCAGAAAATTGGGTGTAAGGAGTATAAAAGAAAATTTAAAAGACAATTAGGAAATGTGAAAGAAATTTACAAAATATAAAAGATTTAGAAAAGAATGAAGAAAACCATTTAAAAAATACTATAAGAAAAAATTTAATTACAAAAGGAAAAATGTTACAGGAAATACATCAAAAGATAAAAGTAGATGAAAATATTGGAAATGTGGAGAATTGGGACATTACAAAGATGAATGTCGAAGAGAAAAGACATTTATCCTATGGGAGAAAATAAGAAGGTATTTCATAAAGATCCTAAGTTTCGATAATAAACGAAGAATGTTTATAGCTTAAATGACAACAGCTCTAAAGCGACATAGAATGAGTTAGATAATTTATTACATTTATTATTTCGAATTGAAGTCATTAGTGCTAATAAGATCAAGATGATATAATTTAAAAGACTTTTCGATAATGTAAAATTATGAAAATCCATAATCTAACTTTGATCTAAAGCCCTCAGAGAAGGATTATGTTTATTTAAATAAAAGATATATGCATAGGAAAATACACAATCCATGAATACCAAAAAATAAAAGAAGTATAATAATCAACAAAGCAAGTTAAATATAAAGCTTAATTTACTAACAAAAGAAACTATAAATGAAACATTAAGCAAGATAAAAAATAACAAAATAAGAGAAAAAATAAAGTATGTATACTTAGCATGAGTACAAATAATAATAAAATCATTATTCCCTGAAAATCTACCTCAATAAGACACTAAGTTTACATGATAAAGATCGATACAAACACATGAAAGCCACTTAGGAAGTATCTAGGGGCAATTTAGGTTTTTGCCACAAAATTAATGTTCACATGTTGTCTAAAATATAACATTGAATTTAGAGATAAAGACTTTGATAACACTAAGCTTATATTTCAAATTTTTAAGAAATGACTTATGAAAGAAGGAAATAATGTAATGACAATGTATTATAGTGCTTCTTTATATTAATTATCAAACTCAAATATAGAAGAATTTAGCAAGACAAGCTCCTTTATAGAAATTAGTGATGAATGTAGAGAATGGTATAAATAATAGAACCTCAAAGTTAGATGTAATTGCAGATAATTTTACAATCATATTTTAAGTTCAAGATGATATTCAAAAAAAAATAGTATACAAAGAATTGATTTACCCATATTTAGAGGAAATTCCTTGATAGGAAATAGTAGTAGAAATAATACAAGTAGAAAAAGTTTCCAAAGAATAAGAGAAGAGGTACATTCACCTTTCCTAATAAAAGGAAATTATTACAATAGAGAAAGAGAAGTTGAAGAAACAAAAATTTTAATAGATACAAGAGCTAGTTGTAATCATATCCAAGTCAGAAGTGCAAATGATAGGTTATAAGTTCGCAGGTTTACAAAAATTATGATGGTCAAACATTTAACAATTTAAATGTAGAAATACTCTATAAGATTACAAGGAATAACCTTTCTAGTAGACTGCTATAAAGATAACATAATGCAAGGAAATGGACATTATGATATTCTCTCTTAGGAAATAGTTTCTAGGACAAATTAAATAAATATAAGATCACAAAAGAAGGAATAGAAATATATAATGAAGATGTATGTATTTTCTAGAAAGGACAAAACAAAGAACACATTCCCCACTAAGGTATTTATAGCCAGTTAAAATTTAGAAACTAAGTTATATACATGTGGATTGATAGATACAGGATCAAAAATAACAATATTTAAAAGCTTTTTGTTAAAAGAATGGGAAAATACTAAAATCTCCATAAAATGTGTGACTGGAAATAAAGAAAAAATTACAAAACAAAAAGAGAATGTAGAAATAATGATTCAAAATAAAATCGTAAAATAGGAAAAGTCTATCATCATTAAATAATATAGAATGTGACATTATATTAGGAAATGACTTTTTACAACAATTTCAATATATCAACAAACAATTTATACTATTATACTATAAACACTCATGGACCATCGGATAAGAGTACTTAGAATATTAAAGTTTCTTAGATAAATTATGATCAAAAGCTTAAATGGAATTAAAAGATAAATACATCTATTACTTATAAAATAACACCACAGTAAGATGTAAAGAATTGAAAGAAACTTTAGTAATAACCCCTTAAAAGTGTCGGGAAAACAAAAATCTACTGCAAATTAGAAATGATTGATCCTGATAAGGTTATTAGAGTCAGACCGATGATATATTCTCAGGAAGATATAGAAGACTTTAAAATACAGATTAATGAATTAATGCAAATGAATTTAATAAGAGAAAGTAAAAGCTCACATAGTAGCCCCGCTTATGGTAAGAAACATAGTGAGATAAAAGAAGAAAAAGCAAGAATGGTGATAAATTACAAAGAAGTAAATAAGAATACAAAATTTGATGGATATTATATCCCAAATAAGGAAATATTAATAAACTTGGCAAGAGGAAAAACTTATTACAAGAATTTGATCAGTAAACGATTTTCGCGTATAAAAAATGGATAATGATAGTATACCTATTACGCCTTAGTACACCTAGAGGTCATTATGAATGGATGGTAATGCCTTTTGGATTGAAAATGCTCTCAAGTTTTCCAAATAAAATGGATAAAATACTGACATTCATCTTTTATAATAGTTTACATTTGATGATATGTTAATCGTTTCCGATAATGAAAAAGATCATAAAAAACATTTGGATATTTTTATAACACTTTGTAAAGAGCATGGTATAATTCTTTCAGAAAAGAAAGTTGAAATCAAGAAGAGAAATAGAATTTCTAGGAGGATATAGATTCCAAAGGAATAAAATTACAATACATATAGCTGAAAAATAAAAGATTTTCTCCTCGATGAATTACGAACTAAGGAAAATGATACAAAAATTTTGTGGATGTTTAAACTACCGAAAACCTCGGCGAAAACTTCTAATTTTCCTCGAAAAATGTAAATGGTAATTTGGCCGAACCTAATTTTTCTAGATCTCGATGACAAAACTGGTTTCACCGTTGAATCATCTCGCGAAATCTAGTAACCACGCTGTTCTTGTCAATTCGACAATCTAATTTCACGCTCTTTCGCCAGGCACCCATATTCGGTGCCGATGACATGGTAGCGACGTGATATGACAACGGTCACCTACTACACGTATCTACGCCGAAACACGCTGCATGATTTGTGAGATATCAGAGATAAATGGCTTGACAAGCTATGTCAAAGAGCCCTTTTAAAAAGTCAAACTAAAGGACAAGAAGGGAATTAATTGAAAAGAAAATAATAAAGACAACTTCATTCTCCATTTTTCTCGAAACGCGAAGATAGATAAAACTAGTTTTTGAAGAAGTCTAACTTTCTAGATTTCCTCTAAATTTTTCGACCGTCTGTCAGTTTCGACCAAGAAGCAAAGCTAATCTACGCCACAAGGGCTACGCTGACACCGATTTAGGAGCTTGAAAACCAAGAGGTAGGGTCTTCCTACTTTATTTGTTTTTTGCTAAGAGTCATTTTTAATGGATGGGGATTGTTGTGTTTGATGGTAGTTGTTTTCTGCCTCAAAATATTGACCGAATAAGAAAACTTCAAAGGTACTCGAACTGTGTCGAGACCTGTGGTTTTACTATTCAATGGATTCGTGGTGTTGCTCGTGCGATTCAAATTGAATCGCTTTTGAATTGCTTATTACCCATGTGAGCTTAATTTTTCGTGTTATTGCTATAAATTGAATAACATGATGCAGAGTTAATTCCTTGTTAGTATATGCATGTTTTATATTAATTAACATGGAATTGTTTCCAAAGACCGGTGAAATCACTTTCGAAAATGGCGCACCCCAATTTCAGCAAAAATTCTGTAAATTTGCCAAAAAACTGTACTATTCTCCGGATCTCGAATGACAAAAACAGATTTCATCGTTGGAATCACTTCGCAACGAAGTTAGCACGTCAATTTCGACCAAAGCACACCATAATTGGTAAACGCTTTTCTCGAGGCATCACACGTGTCAGAAACGTGACAATCGTCTAAAGTCACATATATAACATCGCACTCAAGGTGCCATAAGTGCATGAGTAGAGAAATGATGAAATGGATCGCCAGATACGCCTAATGTCAAACTCTGAAAAGTTAAGGACATAAGTGTCATTTTTGGAATTGTTTAAGTTAAAAAAGAAAATAGCCATTAGTTGTCTTCCCAATGTTAAAAAGCCAAAACAAAAACGTGAATAGAAGAGGGTTTGCAAGGGCTGAGTTGTGTTTTTTGCAGGAGAGATGTTGTACTTCAGAACACCCAATCGCACCGCCTAAGAATCTTCAGACAAGAAGTAGTCGCCACGCTGAGAGGCTTCGCGCTGGTACCTGATTGAGTGGAGTTTCTCAAACTCCGAGAGGCGTGGTTCCCTCATCAGCTGAAGCACTACTAAGGTTAATGTTTCGGCCACTGAGGCCTCAATCCGTTGCTTCGACGGGTCCAAAAACTCGGGACCTAATTGTTTCGGAATTTATTGATTCAAAATGTCCACTCATGAACTGCAGGGCTGTTTGGTGTTTATTTCAAATTATAATAAATCATGTATTGATTTTGAATGAAACTGAATTTTTGATAGTCCCGTTCATGTATGAACCTATGATCGCATTTTTCTGAAGAGGTCCACAGGTTTCACTATTCCGAGAATAGTGTTCTACAAAGTCAAATTTTATGGAATTATCAAAGTTTGGTCGAGTAATTCAAGTAGAATTGCTCGTGTTTGGATCATTAAATTAGTTTTATTTAATTTATGATGAAATGAGAAATTACATGAACATGATCAGTGGATTTAATTTTTATGTGAATATATGCATGTTTAAATATCATTTGCATGTGTTATAGATCGTAATGGAATTTGGCATCATGGTCTATATAAAATGCACACCCCTTATGACTTAGATGGAGGCATGAGATGGAGTCTGTATGAAATTGTTTGAGGTTTGCCCAAACCAAAATGATCGAAGGGTAGTCCATACTAAAAATATCAAGAGACTGCCCAATTGATATACATTGGAGGGTAGTCCATAAACACATCAATCGCTGGAAATTTCACTGATATATATGTAATCTGAGGGTTGTCCACAAATGTTATAATAATTTATTATCAGCTTAGGCGAAAAAGATGGGAGTTTTATGAGGAATCTCAGTACAGATGATTCACAGACATTCAAGTACATCTTACTTCATTGAATGTGTATTTATTTTATGATCAGATTTCTGCACTTAGGTGGAGAGCAGCCCACTTATGGTGATTCCACCATCGAAAGCATTAGTCACCGCTTGAGGTTCGATATTTTGTAACGTCAAAATACCTCAATTTTTATAATAATGTTATATATATTCGGGTATGAATTGGCAAACTATTTTCCAGTGCGATGAATTGACAAATTATGAAATACAAAATTATGAACCCAAATTAGTACTAGAACAAGGATAAAAATTGAAATTTTCCATATGATATAAATATCAAAGAAGGGAGTAGAGATGGGCCACAATAGAATTAAAACAAGTTAATTGAAAATTAAAGAGTTGTGGGCTAGTTGCAATTCTAGGCAGTGCTGAATATTAAAAAATGAAAAACAAACAAATGTGATTTGTTCTAATTTTGCCCTAGCAAAAACCCAGTGGGAGAAGAAAAATACAGAGAACAAGAGGAAGAAAGAGGAAGAAGAAGGGAGAAGGAGATAAGATCAAAAACCATGAGTGGTCTATCTAGGATCAAGTGTGTTTTGATTTCCTAAGGCTTTGTTGGAGAATGGTCTCCTTGTCTAGGGAAGGCTGTTGTGGAAGAGATCACACAAACCTTAACTTGTTGAGGATGTGTGAAAACTCAAATGTACAAGAACATGGAATCCTCCCTTGAGGTTGGATTTACACTGAATTGTAAAGAAAAGGGTCAGTTAGAACAAAACCCTAATAAAATTGTATTTGGTGTGTATGGTTAAGACCCATATTAATGGTTTTGAATAAATCACGATAAATTTGAAATAAGAGAAGGATTTGAATGATAAATGATAGAAAAGAGATCATAAGATGAATTTGAAGTGGTTCCTGAAGTATTTATGAGTTATAGAAGTTATATGGAGTGAATTGGCATCAAAAGTGGGAGAAATAATGTAACTGGCATTTCTCGTGTCTTTTACCGGTACAAGTTGAAGTTCTACTCGGGTACAACTTTGATTCGGTCGATGGTTAGTTCTACCGGTAGAAGTTAAGTTCTACCGGTACAACTTGTTCTGGTTTTCCTGTTTCGACCAATTTTCGTATTTTGGCCATAACTTCCTCATTTCTTATCCGATTTGAGTGATTCAAGTGGCTACATAAAATAGACTTCAAGGAGAATCAAACTTATAGAGAAGGTGATCTTCAATCTTTGATCCTAAGTGGATTAAAATCACCAAAGTGGAGCCATGTGCAAGAAAAAATTCCTGCATCGCCTTTGACATAGAGTAGTCCGGTGCTGTTTCTGACGTATCTTTGGTGTTTCTGGTGTCTCGACCGGGTGATTCTAGTTGAATATAGAACCCTGAAGCACCTTAGATTTAAAATGAGTACAAAGACCTAGAGTCAAATATGGAGCTGGGGATCTGGAAAAAATTAGTAATACAAACTCGTTTCCTGGGGCCAATCTGCAACTATTTAGGTTGGCATGGAAATGCCATAACTTTAGTTTGATAATCCGATTGGAATGATTCCAATTCCTATAAAGCTAGACCATAGGAGGAATAAGAATGAGTCTAAGTCAGTGCTATTCATACCGAGCCGAGGCAAAGTGAATTCTGCCAAATGATTATTTGCATAATCACTAAGAGTGAATGAATCAGGATTTGACTGTGCGGTGAAGACGATAACTCCTGCCTAGGATTGACACGAGAAAGAAACTTAATCGATAATTGGTCTGTTCTATAATTCCGTCTTTTTATTCTTTGTTTGTTCTATACTTGTTCCTATTCTAGTTTGTTCACTACACGCTTTATTTCATTGCTTCCTATTTGCAAAAATATGCATATATATTTATTTGAATGATTAGTATTGATTCGAATCATTGTTATTCGAATCGCTTTTGCCAAATATATGCATGTATGCGAGTATTTGAACCGGGTAAGTGAATTTATCGCATAAAAGCAAATTGATTTTGAAACGATATTGAATGAACATGACTTCGATTCACCAACCTAATTCGCATGAAGGCAACCCGTGATTTGTCTAATGCGAAATCACATTGTTATCACGATGCGATACAAGATTCACCAACTAATCTGTCGTGGAATGTCGCATTTATAGTCATATGTGAGACGGCAATATTGAACGCGAAATCACATTACTATTTAATGACAACAAGACAGATCTACCAACCGACCGCCGCGGAATGTCGCACTCTATAGTCATGGTGGATTGTTAATATTGAATGTGAAACCGTCATTGTCACCAATGACAAACGCAAGATTCACCAACCAATCGCCGCGGATAAACAATGTTATGGTGGAACTAGCAAACCAACAATGAAATGATGGTATTGAAAAGTGTATTCAGATAAGTATCTTTACATTACATTGATATCGTATAAAGGCATTATTTTGATAAAATGCATGATTTATATGAACGAAAAGCTGAATTAATCAGATAAACCTACTAAGTATGAAATGTTAGCGTATTGTTTTTTATCAATGCAAAATTGTGAGACATCAAGGCAAGAATTTCAAGATCGGTGAGCTCGTGAGTCATAGAGAAGGAATTACGGAGTATGCTCCGTCATATGCATTACTCAATTTCTTTCGAACTTTGACATTTTGTAAAACATTTTGAACTCTGGATCATTATTTTTGTAAAGGCATTTTGTTAAATGTAAACGTTATGAATATTGTTATTCTGCATCGTTTTATGGGCTTGCCAAAATAAATCGCTCACAATTACAAATTTAAATGAATAAAATGAGCCAAATGTTTTGATAAGATAATTGGAAATGCTCGAGTAAATCAAGTTCGGGCTGATCCTGCTTAACCGGGTCAGCTTTGATCTGGTCGCGACACTTTTTGAAAAACCAAATTAATAAACATAACTAAAGAGATTTTGATTAATGACTTTAGTTAAATAAAACGAAGGCCCCCGGAGTTTGCCCACGCCAACTTGCCTGCCTCCAGCTCTGGTCGCACATTCAGCACAAGGATGCATCAAGAGATTCAAGCCTGTAGGCTAAAGCTAAGAAATGACAGGCTTTGGTTTATGATGCATGACATGTATTAGGAATTCCTTCTAATTTTTAATATATGTGTTGTGATAAGAGTAGAATTTAACCCTTGAAACTATCGGATATAGTCAGATATATATATTGTGAAGAATATTGTAGTATGTGCCCAAGATACCGCTTTTATCCATATTTGTATCGTGTGATCGATATCGTGACGCGCTTAGGCTGGGTGCTCCCCATACAAAGGAGACTCGCTGATTTTGAGAAATGCTCGTCACCCGACATTCACGAAGTGTTCCTGCGGGTTTGACAGTAGTCAACCCGACCTTAAGCCGGGGCCACAACCAGACGGGAGCTTAGGTATACGAATATCAGGAGCTCTAAGTTGGGTATCCATCACCACTTGGGTGGTTTGATGTAGAATATAGGTATATGGAAACCTAGAGATCGGTGATTCGGGCTTAGGCATTAAGCCGAAAGCAAGAACACGTACCACTGGGTGGTTCATGTTCCATTAGGTAATGTAGAGATTACCCAGAAATCACGACAAAACTAGGACACCGCATGCATGTGTTTGGTGTGTTTTGTGTGATTGATGAATTTGTTGTGTGAATGATGATTATAACATGAATTATAGGTTGCGGGAAATGTCAGGAAGCTTAGTGATTAAAGATAGAAAAGGTCTTTTCGAGTTTTACAAAGGAGTAAATCGAAGAATAAAATGTTAAATAAATTTTTAGAAATTTATTTGAGAGTGTTGGATAATGAAATCGAATTTTAATAAATTTGAGATTGAACACTGTGGTTAGTGTTATGTAAGGAGGTTGAGGAAATTCCGGACCATTTTCCGTGCACTAAATGAAAAATAAAAAATAAATAAAAATAAACAAAATAAATTTTTAAGGTCATTTAGTTTATTAAGAAAATGAGAAAAAATAAATAAATAAATAAGGTGGAGAAATTTTTTTACGTTGTAAACCGAAAGTTAAATTAAAGAAATAAATTTTATAAATTTATTCGTTACGAGGTGAAGAAAATAAATTTCTAGGTTTTACAAGTTGTAAAATTGAAGAAAATGGAGTAAAATAAATTTTTATAAATTTATTTGAGTATTATGGAAAATGAAAAAAATAGGTGGGAGGTATTTTTTTTTAATTTTCCAAGAATGGAAATGAAAAAAAAAAAAGAAACGGTAAAAAAATACACACAATTCGTAAATGACTGGGCTACCGCCTAATCAGATTAAAAAGAAAGACATTGTATTGTGATATAGTGGTATCGATGTGCAAGAGAAGTGGATTGTATCGCAAGAGAAGCAGGTGTGCGTGGGTCATGTATCGCAATGGAGTACTAGCTTAAGCTGCCAAGAAACCAGATGGTAAGGCGCTTATCAGGACAAGGATCGCTGGCCGACTGGTATCAGACAGCAATACACTTTGGTGTATTGTAGTGAAAAAGTGGCATGAGGGAAGGCAAGCGAAATTTCGACAAACTGCGTACGTAGGCGCTGGGTGTGTGCTGAAAGCAAAGTGAGGCGCGCAGCGCTGGGCGCGGCAGGCACCGGGCGCCGGAGGGAGCGCCAAGTGCAGATAGCGCTGGGCGTGCGGCACCGGGCGACGGGCGCTGGTGAGCGAAGCGCAGGCGCTGAAACGGTGATGGCAGTTGCCAGTGGCGCGCGCGCAAACAGTGCGTGGCGCGCGGCAGCAGGCGCGCTGCGCAGTTGCGCGGCAAGGCGCAGTTGAGTGTGGCGCTGGGCTACGCAGCAGCGTGGCGCTGCTGCAAAGCAGTGCGCATCGGCAGCCAAAGTGTGCATGCGCTGCACGCGTGCGTGGGCGGCAGGGTGCGCAAATTTTAGCGTCAATAAGCCGCCAGGTTATGCACTCGACTTGACTCGGCCGCTTTTTGATCCTGGCCGACCTTCAAGATCGCTCCTCGAAGTCAATTTCGACATCGTCGAACCCGCTCATGAACACCGTTCATCACAAAATTTTCGAAATAAAATTTTTCAAAATGAAATTTTCGTAAAATAAAATTTTCATAAAACAACAATATTTTAAATGTATCGATTGCCTCACATTACCTATAAATGCAAGGACAATGTGTATACACTAATTCATGTGTATGATTAGTGTCTCTGGGTCGTGTTTATGCCTGTAGGATATCAGATTGAGATTTAACCGCTATGTTAATCGTATAGATTTGGGCCGGGCACAGATTTATGCCCACAGAATCGGTCAGCACCACCCGTTGCTCGAACAAGAAGCTTTACTAAGGGGTCGTAGGTATTACAAAGAATGCCATCACATAGCCGGTATACAGTAGACGTAAAGATCCTAGTAACCTCCCGCAGGTTTGTGTGGTGCACTCATCCTCCCGACATTCGTGGGGAGGAGATCCAATGGTGGCGCACCATTGGTTCACAGCAGATCGAGAAGGTGTTAAAGGCTATGAAATTACCTGACACTACTAGATTAGACCAACCGTGGTTCCGCCAGAGCGAGGCCTAAATACGGGTGGAAATGGGCAAGGACCCCAGAGACCTTAGAGGAGCTCAGATGTGAGTTCTTCCCTGTGATTAATAGGGCAAGAATGTGGATGATATGTCGAGGTTAAGTAGCTGAGGTCTCAGGACTCTACTCACGCTAGACTTCCAGGATCACGGACATGTCGGTTCGATGTCCCTGGATGGATCATCGACAACTTCATGTGGTCAAGTATCGACAGGAGTATGAGGGCTACCGCCTCATAATGCCGTTCCGCACTTACGTGGCATTTCCGTAGGAGCCGATATTTCGCCTGCATGCGATAATGAGTCCATGTGTCGTGACGCTTAGCGTGGCGTCAAGCAATGGAAGCCTCATCTGCAGACGAGGAGAGACCGCACTTAGGATCTACCTCGAAAAGGCGGCGAGAGCAGCGGATGTTTTTCCGCATAAGCTGCGCCTGGATCAAGCCTCCACAGAGTCAGAGACTCTCGTATCGAGTTACACTGCATTTCACCCATCTCTATGACTCCGCATGATGGCGCCACCTGAGTTGGCGTGAACCTCAGAAATCCAGCCTACATGAGTTATCGATTAAGTGTTCCATTAGACCGAGCACTTCACTACGGGCGGCCCTGGCTCATGGTAAAGAAAAGGACAAGACTCCTCGACAAGGTGATTGACTACGTGACAAATAATTGTGGTTACGATCAAGAATCAATACCTATTACCGAGGATTGACACTTGTTTTGATCGGGCTGAGAGGAGCGCCAGCCCACTCCAAGATGGGACTCTTCGCACTGCTTACTATCAACTCCGAGGGTTGGGAGACAGATATCCCTAAGCACGCGTTTAGGACGCTAAGCAGGGCACTTGGAGTTTACAAAGGATGCTCCTTTGATCGATGAATGCACCAAGAAGATTCATGGATCCCATGCATAGGGTATTCCAACCCTATCTAGACTGGGCCATTTTAGTCTTCGTGGATGACATTGACCTACCCCAAATGAGTGGGCATGAGTATCACTGAGGATCAGGTTTCACAAACTCGGTCGAGAGACCATCACGCATCGCCAAGTCTCGCAAGTGCGAGTTTTGGCCATCGAGGTGAGATTTTCGGGACACGTGTGCTCGCATCGCATCGCGACCTGCAGGAAGGTCGAGGCCTGATTGGTCGGGAGAGACCAAGCCCGCCTCGAGACACAGTTTATCGGGATCACCGGGTACTATAGATTCGAGAACAAGCTGAAGCTGTCCATTCGAGGCAGGATTGCGGTGGACTTCGCCACGGACACGGACTCCCATGGCCTGACGGCACTTCTAACCATAGAGAGATTTCGAGGATGCTCTGAAAGCACTGTGGACGCGAAAGTGTTGGGGTGTCAAGAGGGCGGATCGCCCTTCTTCTAGTTTCTCGAGGAAGAGGCGTAAGACCTCCGCTTCACACGAAGCCTCAGACCAGTGGCCAGGATCAGTACGTGAGACTCCGATCGCTCTCTAGGACGTGGATCCCGTGGCTTCAGATGCGCAGCTCCAGTTGGGGTCAGTAACACGAGAGCACGGCTTCATTCCCTCCACACCCTCAGTAAGGGCCGAGGAACCCAGCTTTCTGGGCCATATGCAAGCACTTCTAAGAACACGCATAGCCGCAGGCCGCAGTGCGTGTCGGCCGTGACGTATCGAGTCAAGCAAGCAATGGCGTAGTGGACCTTAGTGGTAGTGGACCTTAGAGGATAGACCTATCGTTGTTGATTAATGTTTACTATGATGAGTCGGGACAAACATCTGTCGTTAGTAATCGAGACCCACGGTTGTCATACCCGACACCGACCTCGGGATCTGGGGCTTAGGAGGTTAAGGCCTCCTGTAGGCCAGAATAGATGTTCTTCCCAGGATGTAGGGTGAGAGTCGACCATCAGCCTGGGATTATGAGTGAGAGATCTTCGAGATCCGGCCACGGACCTCGGATCAAGTGTCACAAGATGGCATTATTGTGTCTGGTATGAACATCTCGTCGTAGCCCAGCAGGTGCACTGGTGACGGCCATTCACCACTCGTGAGTATGGGTTGAGTTTTTTTTTTAGAATACATCCAATGAGCACTATAGTTCGACCAGTGGAATGTGAGAGTCTCGGCGGCCGAAGAGTTATGTTAATCGAAATGAAAACACACCTACGCCATCACGTGACTTAGTCGAGTGATGTGAGCCCGAGTGACTCAGACTGGGATAACCCTTCGAAATCAGACGTGCGTCGCTGAAAGGTGCAAGTACCGATATATGGATGTCACTACATGACATGGACTAGGTCGGACGGGTCCATTGATCGTTACCGATTGTGACCTCGAAGGTCAAATACATACACAAAGTAAGGGTCAGGCAATACGAAGTCAGATGGATTATATAATAGTGTTAGAGGACACGTCATGAGCACGCTGGCCCTGGTCATAAGGGTAGAGGATCAATTGCTCTATGGAATTCTACAACAATAGTTATCAAAGCGAGCATACGAATGGCACCATATGAGGCATTGTAATGAGGCCATGTAGATTATCAAGAGGTTGGACCGAGGTGGGAGAGAACCCATCACCGGGTCCCGACCGAGCAGAGACACCCTCCGAGAAGGTAAGTTTGATATCGATTAGCCAGTTTTCTCACGCCTCGTATCGGCTTAAGAGCTATAGCGATATACACGCCGACCCTCTTAGAGTTCGATCGGGATCACGCTTTTCTCAAGGTCGAGCCGAGATTTATCAGTCTTTCGGCATACTCGGCAGTATACATCGCTATGCATTCTGCTATATTACCGCCGAAGATGTCGTGTCTTAGGTATTTCACATCTCCATACCTTAGCATACTCCAAATCCAAAATTTCTACGTATGGATTATGGTCAGATCGAGGTCGGGATGACCGACGGGACCTCGAGAGGGACCAATATATATTTTGGATAGCCGTGAAATGTTTTACACGCAAGATCGGGTGGAGGCAGCGAGAGAGTGCTATGGCGCATTCATGGGAGCAGAGTCAACGTGGGGAACGCGAGGACACAATGCGGCCACCATCTCTTCGCTTAGGGATGAAGGTACGTGGTTTAGTCATTTAAGATTTAATGTCTCGTTTACATGCATGGTGTAAAGTGCACTTTGAATGGTATGTGAGTGATTGTGATCGCCCATAATTTCTCGGACGTAAATTCCTTTTAAGGAGGGGAGAACGTATGACCGAGAAATTTCACTTCGAAAAAATGGTAAAATCGTAATTTCGATTACAAAAATTGTAATTAATATTAAAAATCCAAAATTTATTCTCCTGGATTCCTGATGATGAAATGTATTTCACCGCTGAATTGTCTCATGTGTCCACTAGCATCACACACACTCGAGACAGCCTAATTTAGCACGTTTTTCGAGGCATCGATTCGGTGTCAGAAACACTGATGCGACGAAAAGCCACATATGTACGACTCATGTGCCATGGCGGTATGAGTAGAGGAATGATGAAAAAATGGATACCAGATAGTGCCAAATGTCAAACGGAAAATGATACAAGTGGTTATTTTTGAATTGTTTGCTAGAAAAAGACAAAATAGTCAATAGTTGTCTTCCCCAATGTTGCGCCTCAAAACAAATGTGAAGAGAAGAGGGCGATAAGGGCTAGAGTTTTTAGAAGTAGAGCGAGAGAGTGTCACTTTCCTAGAATATCAGTAATCTGACCATTCAGCCTGGATGCTATGAAGCTACTCTCTACGCGGAGAGGGCTTCGCGTGGGTACCAGATTTAAGGAGTTTCTCAAACTCGAGAGTGTGAAGCCCTCCTCCACGGTTTTACACTTTATTTAAGTGTTTTTCAATGTTTCAGGCTTGAGGCCTTGAACGTGTTGAGCTGACGGCCCAAAAATTTCGCTGGGACCAATTGTTAATTTATTGATTCAAAAATGTCCAATTTACACCGTGAGGGGTTGTCAGTGTTTTATTTCACAAATTATGTGATAAATCATGTATTTATTGGAACAGCCGGAATGGTCGTGGAAACCCGGTTCGCCAAAGTGAACCTATGATCGCGATTTTTCGGGGAATAGTAATGAGCTCTACTATTCTCGAGACAAAGTTCACAAAATAAATTTTAGATTCAATGTGTTTGGTCAAGTAATTCAAGTAGAATTGCTCGTGTTTGGATCATACCTCACGAGCTAATTTTGATGTGACTTAAATATAACGCATAACTTGATCAGGTGATTTAATTTTTATGAATATATGCATGTTATATACTTTGCATGTTATAATCGTAATGGGAATTGGCATCGTAATTCATATGCACCGGGACAATTCTAGGTTTTAGAGGGAGTATGAGATGAGTCTAGAGAAAATGGTTTCTGAGGGTTGTCAAAACAAAACGATCTATGGAAAACTGATAATGAAAAATATCAATCGCTTCTGAGACGCCCAATCGACATATATACATCGGAGGGCTGTCCACAACAAATATAATAATTCAGATACGAGGCTGCAGCAGTGAGGGAGTCGGGTGAGGACTGCAATAGAGTGATCGCTAGACATTCGCGTAGGATCATGCATTTTGCTTGAATGTGTATTTATTTTGGAGCATCGTGATTGCACTTAGGTGAGAGTAGCCGCACTTATGGTGATTCACTATCATATTAGCCCACTCCCGCCGAGGAACATATTTTCGTGCACGTGGAGCGCATGAGGAGACGGCCTTCACCCTAGAGGTCGAAGCTAAAGAAAGTTTCTGACAGGGTTTTCAGGTTTGATATGACATATTAGAATTCTCTAATTTTAATATATGTGTCGTATAAGAGTAGAATTTGAACTTCAAAACTATTGGATATAGTTGGATATATATATTGTGAAGAATATTGTAGTATAGGCCCAAGAGGCCGTTTTTATCCATATTTGTATCAGGTGATTGATATTAGGACAGGTTTGTATTTGGGTAGAGCTCCTCGTACAAAGGAGACTCGCCTCGATGCCATGAGAATGCCGAGTCACCCGACATTCACGAGTGTTTCACCCGTTGATTTAGTCAACGAACCCCCTGTTTTGGGGCTTCACACTGGGAAAATGACATAATGCATTCGAGAAAACAGGCACCTAGAATGGTATGAGAGTGCATAATAAATAAAATTCGAGGTTGTCCAACGATGAACAAAATTATTAAAATAATAATGACTGGAAAAGTCGTCAAGAGAATCGTGTTGGGAAGATTGTCCAACAATTCACGTCGAAGGGGCCCATGAATTGTTTCGGAGAGTTACCCAACAAGTTCACCTCGGAGGATTGTCCAACGTATTTATATCGAAAGGTTGCCTACAATTAAAACAAATATTTTGTTTGGAAAAGAAATGATTTTCATACATGGCTTAGCATGTGTGAGAGTCATGGGAGTGACTCCTAGACATGGACGGGGCATGTAGACATTCAAGAAATCATGCCTTTTCTTGAATGCGTTTGGTTGCCATAACATGTGCACTTAAAGGGGGGAGTAACCCATGTAGGAGATTATCACTACTGTGCATTGCTCACCCTGTCGAGGGATCATTATTTCAGGTACAAGGAGTAGCCTGTAGAAGACTCCGGCGCCATTAGAGGTCGTTTGAGAAGAAAGTCGACATGGCTTTGATTAACTTTTAAAACATGTATGAATTATTACAATTGAAATGATGTTAGTTAAGGAGGATGTATTAACTCGAACTATGGTAATATAGTTGATGGTTTTAACAGCATTGATTTACGGGCCAATGTACTATTTTTTATTTCATGAGTCTCATGATATGAGACACGTATTCTGCAGTCGATTTGCATCAATCTGACACCCGATTTGGGGCTAAGCATACTCCTCTGATTTCATAAAAGATTTAGCTAAAGAAAGACAAGATTACCAAAATTGTTAATTAAGAAAAACCAAACATGATGGAATGAAAAACATACCATGATAGTCAAAAGATTAAAAAATATATGTTCAAATCTGCCTAAATTAAGATTGCCTAATGAAAATGACAATTTAATATTACAAACAAATGTTTCATGTAAGACCCGAGAAATTCCAATTTCTGGAAAAATGACAAAATTGTAATTTCGGTTATAAAATTGTAATTTCGGTTAAAAATTTAGAATTAATTCTCTAGATCTCGGATGACGAAACGGATTTCACCGTTGGAATCGTCTCACGAAATCTAGTTACCACGTAAAATTTCGTTGAATTCCGAGACAGTCGGAGTTGGCACATTTTTCGAGGCATCGCGTTTCGAGTGCTGTAAAACGATTTTCAATGCGACGAAAGTCACATATAACACTTACTCATGTGCCATGAGTGGTATGAGTAGAGAAATGATGTAAATGGACGGCCGAGATAGAGCCGAATGTCAAAACTGGGAAAAGAAGGACATAAATGTCATTTTTGGAAAAGTTTAAGTTAGTAAAAGACAAAAAGCTATAGTAGCCATCTCCCTCCTTATGAAATGAGGAGCAAAAATGTGAGAGAGCGTAAATTATGCGTAGGCTAACACGATGCTAGAGAGAGATTATCCACTTTCTAGAATATCTGCAACCGACCACGCGCCTTCTCGACAAGAAGGAAAAGTCGCTTTACGCCGAGCGAAGCACGCTATGACATCGGATTGGTGAGTTTGACAACTCCATGAGGTGGGTTTTCCCTACTTGGGTTTTACACTTTATTTAAGTGTTTTTCAATGTTTCACTATTCAGGCCTAAATCCAAGTTGAAAGACTGGGTCCCAAAACTCGGGACCTAATTGCTGGAAATTTTTAACCCATTTATGTCGCCCATCATCGGGCACGCTGTTGGGTTGATTAATTGTGTAATTTGTGAAATAAATCATGTCTTGATCGAAATGAGGCCGAAATGGCCATGAAATTCGTTCACAAAGTGAACCGACGCTGTAGGATTTTCGAATAGTAACCAGGGTTTCACTATTCCCGAGACAGGTTCACAAAATAAATTTTTGTGAATTAATGTGTTTGGTCGAAAGTGGCAATTCAAGTAGAATTGTTTCGTGTTTGGATCATTACCACTAGCTAATTTCGATGTGATGAAATGAGAAATTACATAACATGATCAGGTGATTTAATTTTTTATGTGAATATATGCATGTTTATATATTTGCATGTGTTATAGACTTTAATGGAATTGGCATCGCATTCCATATGCACCGGGACACCCTAGACTATAGAGGAGTGCATGAGATGAGTCTAGAGAAAATGGTTTCGGAGGGTTGTCTAAAACTAAAAATGATCGGAGGGTAGTCCATACTAAAAATATCAATTGTCGGAGACGGCCCAATTGATATACATCGGAGGGTAGTCCATAAATAATATCAATCATTGGAGACAGCCCAATTGATATATATATATATACATCGGAGGGTTGTCCATAAACAAACATAATAATTCTCATACGAGGCTTAGGCGAAAGTGGCGGAGCCGGTGGCGACTTTCTGCACGACGCATTAGTTAGACATTCAAGTAGGATCATGCATTTGCTTGAATGTGTGTTTATTTTGAACATTGCATATGCACTTAGGTGGAATAGCCCACTTAGGGTGATTCCACTACTAAGCATTATCTCACCTGCCGAGGGATATTATTTACGTACAGGAGCGTTATGGAGACTAGCTTCATCCTGTAGACTGAGCTTTAGAAGAAAGTCGAATTGTGGCTTTAGGTTATGATGTATGACATGTATTAGAATTCTCTAATTTTAATATGTGTTGTATAAGAGTAAAATTTGAACTCTTGAAACTATTGGATATAGTTGGATATATATGTTTTATGAGTATTGTCTATGGGGCCCAAGTGGTCGCTTTACTCAAAGTTATTGTTATATTGATGTTCGGGACAAAGTTATATGTGTTTGTATTCGGGGTAGAGCTCCCGCATAAAGGAGACTCGCTCATCTTTCGTAAAATGTCGGGTCAAATTCGACATTCACGGGTATTCCGCAGTTGACGTGGTGTCAACGACCCCGGTTTTCGGGGCTAAGGCCGCCACTGGGACAACACTGGCAACAATTTTGGAAATGAGATGAGAAATATGTCGATATACCAATGGAAACTTTAATAATAATCAAATTAATTATGACATTAATGAAAAGGAGTTACTTGCAATAATAAAAGGAATCAATAAATTTGAGATATTTTTATTACCTCAACCTTTTATTATAGAAACCTATAATACCAAGTTACAGGATTTATAAAAATAACACAGAAAAGGTAAGCTAGAAGCGTTGTCTAGATGGCAAAATCTCTTCTTAGTTATTATAATTTTAAAATTGTACATATAAAAGGTAATCGCAATTTTCTTATGGACTTTTTTGAGCAGAAATGTCAATAACATCAGAAAATGCAGATATTGCCACCGACATGACCTAAAGAATGAATATGATTTCAAAAAATATAATGACCTATTTCAATTGAAGAAAAATATATTTACAAAAGATATCAATGATATAAGATCGAAATCATATATTTCACAAAATCTCCTCTTGAAAAAGTTTTGAAAGATTAGAGAAACAGATAATGAGGTCACATGATGCCTCCTCACCTTCTAAGACTAAAAACATCAAAAGGTAGGCTTTGGATATGTCGGGCCCCATTCGTAAAAAGTCGCAACAGCAATTGCTGATAACATAAAGACAGGAGATATATCCTTGCCTAAAAGCAAAAATATCTCAAAAGGTACTCAAGAGATTCCTATCCTTCAAAAGGATAAGCCCTAAAAATAACAACTAAGAAAAGACAAAATCTTTCTCAAGTGGAGATAACAGTCCCTCAAAGGACAAACTCCTCTCTAAAGGAGAAAATTCCAATGATATCCTCTTTTTTCTAGAGGAAAAAACATAAAACAGTGTTATAAATACATCTTCATTTATCTTGTCTGACATGGAAAGAAAGTATTTAACTTTCTCCGAATTCATTTATAACAATCCTAATGGTGATTGGTATTACCAGACTTCTACTGAGTCTATTTACCCAAGAATAATAATCACAAAAAGATGTAATTTCTATTTATTCAAGATGCTATGGATTTCGTTTGTTAACCGAATCTATTTGGAGTCCAAATTGTGAAGAGTCACTCAATGACAATCTTAGAACCCAATTATGCAAAATGACAGGTCATCAAAGTGTCTATATAAAATTCTTCACTATTAGTCCGGAATATAATGAAGACATGGAGATGTGCCTCAAAGCCTATCATCTCATAACAATAAATAGCAGTGAAGAATCTAGATTCCAAATAAATGAAATTAAACCCAAAAAGCAGGGGTATTATAACAGGCAATGGACAAAAACAAGAAGAGCATTGGGGATAAAAACAGTGCTTGGTCGAATGACAGATCTGAGAAAAAAGAATTGCTCAGTCCATTGTGCAACAAATAACTAGATGATAGTCCTAGGTGATGGGAAATGTCACACCTCATCCCTACTACCGCAGGTGTGCCACACCCACGTAAAACCCCTAGCCGCTATTTCCAACAACTGAATCCTCTATGAAGTCGGGGTTTGCTGTTTGGGTCGAAACCAAGATAAAAATTTTTTCTTTTCTAACTTGTGATTTTGCAAAATTCTAAGAAGATAATCATGCATACAAGACATATCCCAAAACCTGTATATACAGTTTACACTTTTCAAAATATGGCAACCAACACACTCTTTCAAAGAGCCTCAGGCTCATCACATTTTCACAATACAAAACTATGTACATACATATGCTCAACTGTATAAATTCCAAAGTATTTCCTTACATAAGTTATTTAATACAAAGATCGATACAAAAGTCGAGAATCCTAATATGCTCCAAATAACCGGCCAGGTCAGACTTCGGAAATAGCTTTCAAACAACAAATAATGAGCCAAACAAGCTCGCGAGTGTATGCTTTATAAAATGTTTCGTTTTCTGAAAATATCTCCAAACTATAAACTCTCTTTTACAAGAAATTTTCCGTAGTTTTACTTGCTCTACTTAAAAGTTTCTAAACTTTTCATACTGTCATTGGCCGCTTTGTTTTCTTTTAAAAGTTTCTAAAACTTTTCATAAACCTCTTGCTTGTTTGTTTATTTTGCTTTAAAAGTTTATAAAACTTTTCATAGACCTCTTTGCTTGCTTTACTTAAAAGTTTATATAACTTTATAAACATCGAGTCTCGGGCTCAACTGCTTTAAAAGTTTATAAAACTTTTATAAACACAGCAGCCTGGCTCAACTGGCCGCTTTTAAAAAAAGTCATAAAACTTTGATAAATGGAGCCTGGGCTCAACCGCTTGTTTACCAGTGGTTGATTTTCAAAACTGTGTGAAAAATGTTTATAAATCAAGATCAACCACTGAAGGCCTTTCTTACTTTTTGTCCCCTAGTAAAACACCGGAGCCTGGGCTTCAACCGTGCCTGTGGAAGGACCCGAGTCCGCATCACCTAGGTGGAAGGACCTTGGCTCACTTCCCCTTTTCCGGTAAATATGAAGAATGACCTTGGGTCTACGGCCACCATAATTTAGTTAAATACGCGCTAACCCTATATACTCCAAGACGTGTCACTCTGCCTCCTTAAATGCCATGATGCATGAACTAAGTTTGCCGACCAGGCAAATCTAAAATGCATGAAATGATGTCCTAACACTACCGCGCACGTACGGAATACTTCTTACCGGTATGCTTGCTTAAAACTAGGGATTTTCGTTAGGCCTATTTTATAAAATATACTTTTATTTTCTTGCTTGCTTGCGCTTTGAAATATGGTTTTACAACTCAAAACTATCGTTTGTTTGTTTTTAAAGGTATGGTTGAATACTTCAAACCATTATTTGTTTAGCCACATATATTTAAATCAAACCATTGTTTGCTTAAAACTCATTGCTTGCTTGCTTTAAAATATATTACAATGATAACCATTAAATACCAATATAAAACAGTTCATAATAATACATTATTATTTGAAAAATAGGTTTAGAACACTCACCTTTTTGTTTACCAAAACTTGAGCACGATTCCACAATTTTCCCACTTTTGATTTAAGCCTACACACTCAAACGAATATGGCGAAAACATTAATCGCCTGCGTATAGCGAAACTTAACGCATTTCACACGCAAGTCACTTTAGGTCACACAACATTCATATAAATCCAAATGAACAATTTACTCCTTGAGCACTAAAAAGCCCCTAACAAAAAACCACTCATTTCGCAAACCTTTTTCCAATAATACTGGACTTTATTATCAAAAATTATTCAAACGGCCTCAAATATTATGAAACTCTCCAGCAGATCAGTCCTTTATATATCCACGACATCTCTTTAAATCTCTCTTCAATTTAAAATTCCTTCTCTAAGGCTCCTCAACCACATAACACAAGTTACAAAGATTTTTTTATGTCTAATTGGTTAGCCCATCGAATCACCTGCCTATCCTTGGATTTCTGGGGTCTTAACTCCATAAATTGGAAATGGTTTCTTCACTAATTTGAATCTATGGTTCTAAAGTTTCTTCTCCAATTGGAATCATCCAATTTGGATCACCAAAACTTAAGTTATTGTATTTTACATCTAGATTACTCAAATTGGCAGAACATAATCTGCACATAGCTCCACTTTGAAAAATTTCTGGGCACTTTGGGGTTACAATTTGCATGCACTTTATTCCTCTAACTTATTTCCCTAAAATTCTATTTTACCCAGAATTTTGAATCACTCAATTTGGATGAGTGAAACTCCACTTATGGCCAAAACACTACAACAATACCCAAAACAGAGCATAACCAAGTGAGCTACACGAGCTCACTTTTCAGTCTCAGATTTGGGAGCTTTGTACCAAGGCTTCTGGGTCCCCTCTATACATTTTTAGCCCTATCTCTTATGGTTCTTTAACAATTGGAATCAATTCATTTAGATGATTATAACTTAATGTATAGCCAAAACAAGAACAGGGATTTTACCAAATTTTTGACAGCATTTCCTTTAAAAAACCCAACATTCTCCTTTTTACAACCATTCCTCAAAACTAATATGGAATTTACCCAAAACAACTCCACCACACTTGTATTGGTGGTTTAGAACTTCTTATAACCAAACCCTAGGTAAAAATCCCAATAATTCATACCAAGGTCCACCAATCCATACAAAACCATAGAAATAAGAAGAATTCTGTTTATTCATACCAATTAAGTGCTTACTCCACATTATCCAACAAATCTAGTACAGTGATCTCTCAACAAAACCCTAGAAAAAGGAGGAACTAATCTCCATGGAAAACCCTAGAAATCATACCAAAAACCTAAATTACACATGATTCCAATATCAAAACATACATTTTTGCTCTTCTCCCTCTTCTTCTTCCTCTTCTTCCTCTTCTTCCTCTTCTTTTCTCTCTTCTTCTCTTCTCCACAGTTTGCCCTAGCCAAAATGAGACCAATGGAATTGTTTGTTTCTCATCCCCTTTTTATACTCTCATTTTTGCCTTAATTGCAAGTTAGTCCTCAATCACTTTAATATTTGAACTCTTGATATTCTTAACACATGAGATCAAGAGGGTTAGATGGAGGCAAAAAAAATGAAACTCTTTCTCTCTTTTTTTTTTCTCTAATTTTTTATCACACTTTGACGCCTAGGGTTTTGCCTCTATTTATAATATGCCTTAAATTGATCTCAACCATTGGATCAAGTGGCATATTTAAATATTGAATTAAAATTAAGTGACCTAAAATAAATATGATTAATTTATCAAATTAACCGTTTCATCCATATAGTATTACTACACTACCTAATTCAATAATTAATTAATGTTATTAATTCTCCACTAAACTGCTTTCATCCATAGTGGTTTACTATTAATTAATTAATCTAATAATTAATTAATTAACATTTAATTATCCAATAATTACTACATAGTTGCTATGAAACAATTGTTTTTACAACTATGTCCTCAAAAGCGATTTCTTTTGTTAATTTAATCCTGCATGCTATTTTACGTATATGTCTGGGGACCTATGGACCTCGTAATTCAAGTCTAATAAATTTGATAATTAATTAAATTCTTTAATCAATTAATCTAATTTATTAGTTCCAAAGATATTCCACTTAAAAATCTGAACCGAACTCTTGTAATTGGCAATAAATTTACATAGTGATACTGCGCCCATTGATATGATCATTACATGCAATTCAATCCTCCAAAATTGATCCATCATTAGAGCTAGTTGAAATTACCATTTTACCCCTCTAGTGATATCTTTATCCTTAAGTTCTATTAATTGACTAGTGAATAGTTAATTTATAAACCTGTTATAAATTAGAGCACTCAAACTGCTCAGCTTTCGGGACCAACAATTTCTAAGTAACCAATTATCCTGGCTTCCCTCAAGAAGGTTCGATTCCACATCCCGTGTGACACGTTTCTCGCCACTCATCTCACCCGGCCCCAAGACATAAGTATCGGGTCCTGCCTAGGACATACCTCAACCTATGAATCAAAAAGGCCCTATTGAAATAGACAGGAGTCATTTCCAGATTAAGATCAATCTCGCATATGATCATCTAGTGACACTCGCTTTTAAAACTCTTTAATTGTAAATCTGATAATATTTAAGAGTTTAATCCATGTTTGGTCTTGTCCTATGTAATCACATTACATAAAGCACCTCCATTTTAATGTCACTACATCAGTAATCTAGATCAAGATTATTGCATTCTTAATGTTCAATGGACCGTACTAGTAGGATTATAGATCAAAGATCCCTACTTTGATTTACTACTTTTACGCTTTAGTTTATTATCTATAATTCGATCATCTCATATATAACTCCGGTTACATTAATAAACTTGGGATTTTATGATATTTACTAAATTATACAACACATGTATAAAGAATCAAATATAGAAAATTGTTTTCATGAAGTAGTACAAATTACATGCTTTTAGGGCACCATGCCCAACAATAAGTCCTTAACGTTCCCAGGTTTGTCTAAGCTCGAATGGGCTCCCTTTTTTTTTTTTAGATCGCCCTTATTTTGAAGTGCCCCTTTCTTCGGACTTCGCAGGTAAGCACTGTGCAAGGCCAAAGAAGAAGGGGCGGAGGCGCTTGGAGCGCATCGACAATTGCTTAAGATTACCGAGGTGGAGCGCAATCACGAGCTCCTCCTGTCCATGAAGAACTTGTGGGAGTTAGGTGCTAGCCCCTTTCGCTACATTATCCCCATCATCCCTCTCCCATTGTCGGCAGAGCTTGTTAAGGGAGAGCACTTTATACTCGTCGACCTCTTCAAGTCCTATCAGAAGCCGGCTTAGAAAGGGAGTTCTGCTGACCAGTACTCATCGAAGGAGCCTTGGTTAAATCTGTTCGGCTCAACCAACTACCTTTGGCTAAGCGAGATCCATAACCTACCCCCCAAGCCGCGAAGAAGAAGAAGAAGAAGAAGAAAGCAAGCCGAGGTGGAATGGACGACTGTCGGTGCGGGATTAGAGAGGCTTTGTTGATTGGGCGAATCGACGCTAGTGGTACGGTGGCGAGGAGAAGGAAGGCGACTATGTCTAGCTGGCACGCTGGGTGTGCGGATGTGCAAGCGAGCCGAGGTCTCAGGGAGACTACTTGCAATAAGTACGGGGCGACAAGTGCCTCGCTTGGTCCGATCCGGATGAAGGCTTCATGGCAATCGACTATTGATTGTGGATTCTGCGGAACGAGCCTCGAGATGCCACGCCGGCTTTGGCGGGTCTGACGAAGGCTCAAAGGAACCTCGGGCATTCTTTGGAGGATACGGTTCGGATGGGGGGGCCTCGATGTCGATGAGCTGGGGAGGCTCCATTGGAAGATAACTTATTTGGTATGGATTCTCAGCTAGGCTTACAGAATGTTGGCCCCCGTAGGCCAAAGGGTCTTGGCAGGTTGGTGCTCAACTCACTATTCATCCCGAAGAGCGAGGAGCAACCTTGGTTGGGCGCTGTGTGGGAGCTCCAATCGCCTAGTTGATCATCATTGTTCAGAATACGAATTGGGGGATACTTTTGTCGCTCACATGCGCGACCTCTACCCTATTAGCCCATCTTATACCGGTGGTGGCCATTTCCAAGAAATTACTTCATCCATTTCCCCGGTTATTTGGACAAAAAGTCCTACCTGTGCGTGGCTGAGGACGGAATGCACATGCACAACCATGATTTCAACGAGACGACGGAGTTGGTATGTGTTGACCTCTTCTTACTCCTTTCTTTTGCATTTGAACACAAATTCTTGTGTTGTCATTTTGTTCTAAAGGTTGAATGGGCGTCTCTTTTACTGGAGCTTAGGGTGGCGAAAGACGAAGTGTCCTTTCTTCAGTCCCAAGCCGGTAAAGATAAAGAAGCCATGGAGGAGGACTACCAGAAGGCTTTGAAGGTGATCTTCACCTACGGCTACGGGTGTTGTATGTTTAAACACAACATTTGTAGAGATAGCCCGGAAGGTTCCAAGCGGCATGCTCCTTCAACCCGGCTGCTTCCCGAGTTTTACGACCCAGTGCCTGACCGCAGTTGTTAGGCAGCAACAGCGGGAGTGGATGCGGTTGAGGCCCCAATAAGGATCCTAAGAGACTCTCCTTGGGGATCGGAGGGCGACTTTGCTCTCCTTACCTCTCCTTTGTTTTTTTTTTCTTTTGCAATTTTTGTAAGGGGCCTCATTTGGCCACTAAGACATACATATTTTTATAGTCCCTGAAGCTCATTAGCGTATTTTAATGAAATACGATTTTTAGTATTCTCATGTAATGAATCCTTACTATTTCTCATCCTTTCTGCGAATATTGGCTAGGATAGTTAAGTCTTTTAGGAGTTAGGAGCTGGTAGAGGTGCGCCTGAGTCGATGTGAGCATCATTCTTACATCCAATGAGCTTAAAACTGCTCGGTGTGATTAAACATGCGTCATTGGCTGTAAACCCACGAAGGCTGGCTCTTTGAGAGAGTTCAAAGCAGAGGCTTAAGACACATCTCTAGTCTTTTGAAAGTTCCAGTAGGCTTAGAGCCACAAGTATGGTCTTTTGAAAGTGCCAGTAGGCTTTAGAGCCACAAGTCTAGTCTTTTGAAAGTGCTAGTAGGCTTTAGAGCCACAAGTCTAGTCTTTTGAAAGTGCCAGCAGGCTTAGAGCCACATTTGGGCTTTTAAAAGTGACAACAGGCTTAGATCCATAAGTCTAGTATTTGAAAGTGTAACTTATGCTTTAAAGCCACAAGTCCCAGTTAACCGTTCTTATTCGTATGCTGAATTTTATTCCCAGCGTAGGAATTAGGTTGTCTAGCATTATGTCTGTGGTATTCCACATGTCATCTCCACAGGGAGTGGTCTTTTTGTTGATCCTTAGGAGCTATTCTCCAAAAGATGTGTATTTGAAAAGTAAATTATGGGGTTGTGGTTGGTTGATTGAAAGATTGATTAAATTGACTAATTTAAAATAGAAAGATGATTACCGGGATTCTTGGGTTTCCACTCACTATTGATCACGTAATTCCCACCTCTTAGTTTACAAACTCATCTAAGAGCCATTGATGAATGGTCTTTGATGGAAGATTTTTCTTTAAACGCTATTTTGGAATGAAAAACGATCGAGGGATGTGAAACACTTGTTCAATAATTAGTTTAGACTCTTAGCTTGCATTTGTGATCTAGTACAACATGTACCGAGGATCTCTCGTTCACACGTTGTCAAGAGGATGCCCAACTAAGGTTTTATAAAGTTTCTTTACAAGTGCTGAACATCACATAATCCCATTGAAGTATAAAAGAGGAATTGAGGGTTATTACCTTGATTAGGGTGAGTTTCCACCGTAGAACCCCAGCATTAAAGTTTAGAACTTTATGGAAATTATAAAGCAAATCATAATTGATGAGAAATTATTCATAAAAGAAACTTTGAGAAAATCAAACTTCAATTGCAAAACCAAATATTCAAGCATGAAATACTAAAAGAAAACGGTTGTGTGATCGGCGAAGGTTACATGAACGATCCAAAATCTGCGAGGGAAAAGTGAGAGTCTTATTTTGCCCTCTAAACTGGCAAAAGCCTTAGAAGAACTCTTTTTATGACGAACCCTAGGAATCAGCTCCTTTCTCCGCGCTTTTCTCGGCTTTTTATACCCTTTTCCCTCACGATCTCAGAGTCGATGGGTGAAGGGCGAGCATACTGCCATTAGAATCATTATTCTGCTCAATTCCCGCAATTCTTTTACGTCGGTACCGGTACAGGTTGGCTACTAGTGATTTTTGAATTGGGTGTGCAGTTACTGGGTTGGGTTTGTACGGTACAGGTCAATGGTGATTTACGGCTTGGGTGTACTGATATAGGTTAGAGCTATCTTAGGTACAAATTGCCTGCATTTGTTTCCCAGCATTGTTACACTTCCCGAAACTTCACCAAGCGGCTGCAATCATCCTCATTGATCCATATTTTCTTTCTGGACCCAAACCTTTGTAACAATTATGTATGAAACCTGAAAAACCTGTACAAGTCCGAAAATACGAAAACAATTAAAAGTACCTATTCTCATGCAAAATGTGAGCAAAGTATGACCTGAAGGTGCTAAATTCCAATATAATTATTGATATTTTGTGTATTCAACACACCCCCCAACCTGCATCTTGCTAGTCCCTAGCAAGATTTAAACTAGTGACACCTACTGGTTATGAATTCCAACAAATGCGCTAGGTGCAGTTAAGCTTTGCAAGTTTCTCAAAAGGGCAAAAATTAAACATAGTACTTCAACCTAACATAGTGTGCACCCGTCTGACTCAATTAAAACCAAAACCATAGTCTTAAGCAATGAACATAACAACAACTAACACAAAATCAAGCTATTCATATAAAGGACCATGGAATTGAGAAAAAGAAAAGGTATGCCAAAACGAAATGAAATGAGCGATATTATAGAAGTATGATTTAACATAACCACGTAACTACTATGCATAAAAATCAAGAGGCACAACTAACACAACTGAAATCATAGAGGTCTTTAAGGTTTGTAATGACCATAGGCTACACAAATAAGGCAATATGAACAAAATGGGTGTTGGCATGATAGGCGGGGTCTCTACGATTACTGACACCACCACAATCTAGCTGCTATGCTCTGCTCAATGTCTCCCCGTCGTGTCAAAGCGGCGTCCTCATCGGCCCAGCGGTCGTCTAAACTCCTCCGAGTCTCCCTCAGTCGGGAGGAGGGCATCTCCTAATGCGGTCTCCTGCGATAAATATGACTCTCGAGCACAGAGGCTTGTGGTCAAGCTGTTTCTGTTTCCCCAAATGCATTTGAACCACCGCGGTCGACGCTCCATTCTTTTCAACGGGGATGTGCTCATAGGCGCGGTCTTTGTAGATGAAGAGGCCTCGGGAATAGCCAGGGATGTGAAGGCTGGGGTCTCGTAGTGCAGCTCGGCTCTTGGCCTCTGTTTGGTTTGTATGGAGCTGACTTAGGAAGAATTCTCTTTTCCTTAACCACTCCCCTTATCCCCGTGGCTTCCACAAGATTTGTCACTAGAGATGGGAATGGAATATGCCTACTTTCAGTCGGGAACTATAGAAAGTCCCTCATAACACACCATATGACCAAGGCATAGTCGATAAGCTTTCCAGTCATCACCTCATATAGAAATTGAATCTCTTCTTTGCTTGGATATTTCTCGTTGCCCTTTGGCCCCGATTCTATCATGAATAATCTTATTCATCAACTCATATTCCGGCTTGAGCTTCCCTGGCATAAATTCCTTGCGTATAAAACCACTCATGGCCACGGGATAGTGCACATAGCCTCGACAAACAAATGGTAGTCAAATCCATAATAGCCCTAAGGGGTATGGTCGTCGGCTGACAGGCGGACATCTTTGTAGAGAATGAGCTATCAAATCAAGAGTGATCTTCTTTGCTTACCCATCCACGGTGGTCTACATTAAGGTATATGCCTGTGATTTTCTCTCGAGTTAGTGTAAAACTCCCAGAACCAAGGTAAGTAGATATCCATGAACTTGATTACCACAAGCACAAGTGCGCTCTTGAATAATGGCAACGTGGGATGGGTGAACAAAATGCCATCCACCTTCACCCCCACGCTGCGGTGAAATCCCTCTTTTGTCGATTGGGCCCCATTTTCTGATTCAGAATCGAAGCCTCTCAGCGAACATGGCCTCGATCTCCTCATCATCACTCTCCGATACCTCCTCACTCTCAAAAGATGAATCTCGTTTCTTTCCTTTTCTCTTCTTCCTGATGCGTGGTGTCGGATTTCCTTTCTTCCACGGCCTAGCTCCATAGAGCTAGAGCTTTGCCCTTTCGGTGTTCTTAGATCTTGCCATAGATATGGCAAGAATAAAATAATGGCAAGAGGCCCAAACACATAAAACAATATCCTAAAATCCTATCTCCAAAATGCTAAAGTTTGGCCCAGGTGCCCAGATCGGACAAAAATTTCCTCCCGTAACATCAGTAGAAGAAACCTACAAACCACGAGCAAAGAGCACCACCCGACCAACCCGACAAAACAAATCCATGTATAATAATGAAGTATCACCGAAACAATGCTCTCAAGGAGTTGCAAGGGATTACCACGTCTGTATCGAGGACTAAGAAGAGTGCGAATCGAGCGATGGAATCTTGTAGAATACTAAACTAGGTTGCTTTGTGTGAGAGGATAAAAAAAAAGGGCTAGGGTTATCTTATATGGTGATGGGAGGATAGGGGAATGAAAATAATGACCAGGGGTTTAAAGCCTAATTGCTAATCGCCTGTTGTCTGGGGTACGGGTTAATCTTTGTCACCGTTGCAAATTCTCCCTCACCACTTTTGCACTAGTGTGCAGTGGGTCCCCTTTTATCTTGATACAGTCAACTTTCATTTTTTTATATACTTTTAATTTTTAATTTTAATTTTTATTTTATTTTATTTTATTTTTTGGGAACAGTAGTGCCGATGTAAAATATATCCTTTTCGAATGCCTTCCCTCCCAGATTTCACTGCATGCTCATTTCTGCCAAAACTGACTGTGTTCACGGAGTTAACAATTGGACTTCCTTCTTTTTGACCTTTCACACCTACCATAGGGCCCATTTCTTGATCAAGGTTCTAAGGTTCGAACAAATTAACCTTCGAGCTCAGAAATAGGCGCAAGGGGAAATTAAATCAAAACGATTTCACAAAAGTGTAACAGTGATGGCCTCAATCATTTTCAGTTATGTGATGTTCGTAGAAAGAATTTGATGCATGTAGTTAACATGGCATGCTAAAATAATGCACGGTGGAAGCACTGGTAGTAACGAGAGTATGAGACGAGAGGAAGAGGTGGAGTGGGTTGTGTAGGGAATTAGAATAGAATTCGGAGTAATAAGGTCCACAATATGAACATAGTGATTTTGTGCATGCTTGTTATTGTGTAAATGCATTGAAATGGTGTGGAGTGTGTATAAAGTCATGTGACTATGTAACTACTACAATTCAGTACTATACCCAACGAGAGCCACAATTCGAATATTTTGCCATACCGCCCGAACATGTAATCAAGCGCATAGTTGGGTTCAACCAGTGTATGCCCACCCCCACAACAGAAACAAGCATTGTCCTCAATGCACATAGGGTACACCCCGGGAAATTGGCATCATTTATGTTATTGTTTTTGTTTTTTTTTTGTTTTTTTTTGTTTTAAAAAAAAAAACAATTGAAATAAAGACAATAAAAAGAAATGTAAGAAAGAAAAACAAAAGAAAATAAAAACTATACAACAAGGTTGGGTAGAATTCACTCTACCGGAGTATCCTGGTAGAGCGAATCTACCAGTTCCTCACTACTCTCCTGTCGGTCAAAGTGCTCGAGAAATGGCTTTAGATGTTGGCCATTGACTTTGAAGGATTTCCCATTTCTAGTTTCAATCTCAACGCACCATGCGTTAAACTACTTTGACAACAAATGGGCGGTCCAGGGCGGAGTTGCCGGAAACATGTGCAACCGTGACTGTAAAGCGGTACCTTTTGGATTAGGTTCAAAGTTTTTTAGTATGATGGTCTTATCATGGAACAACTTGAGCCTCTTTGTAAATCAGGGAACTCTCATACGACTCCGCCTCAATTAGATCAAGCTTATTCATACGTAACAGTCGCTACTTATAGTGATCCAAATTAAAATTAAAAGTTTTAATAATGATATGCCACGTGCTTTCCATTTCTCTGGGCGGATAATGAGCCTTTTATAACAAGCCTATGGGAGACATACCAAGAATAGTTTTAAAGCGATGCGGTGAAGCCCAGAGCATCGGTAAAATTGACGACCAATCTTTGCGATTTGGGGCAACCGTTTTTTCCAAAATGTGTTTGATCTCCCTATTAGCTAATTCGGCTTGACCATTGGTTTGTGGGTGGTATCCTGTTGAAACTTTGTGGGTGACTCCATACTTTTTCAACAAATTCTCAACAGATCGATTACAAAAATGGGAGGCCACCATCACTAATAATTGCATGAGGTACTCTGCATCGAGAAAAAAAATATGTTCTTTATAAATTTCAAAACAACCTTGTGGTCATTAGTTCTCGTTGGGAATAGCCTCGACCCGTTTCGACACATAATTCGCGAGATAGCAAATGTAAAGGTACCCACAAAGAAGGGGAAAAGGCCCATAAGTCTATACCCCAACAGTTGAAGATCTCAATGATTAAAATGCGGGGTAGAGCATCATGTTCCGTTTATGACCCCTCTAATTGTTGGCACAGACACAAGTTTTTCAAAGTCGAAACAATCTTAAGCCGTGTGACTAGTAAAAACCCGACTTGCAAAATTTTTATTTGATGTTTTCCTTGTAGAAATGCCTCCACAAGCACGAATAGCAAAAAAGTAGTATCAATTTGATTATCATTGGTACACACCTTCTCATCAATTGAATTACGGACAATGTTAAGCGGATATGGATCATCAAAATATTATTTCTTAATATCATGAAAAAATTTCCTTTTGTTGAGAAGTCCATTGGGGTGGAATTTGTGATCGCAGGTAATTTACTATGTTCGCGTACCATGGGCAGTGAATAAGAGCAAACAACTGCTCATCGGGAAGCGTCGCCTGGTGTGTGAAGCGGATTAGGAACTGGCCAAGGATAAGTGGTGGCAACCACATTCTCAACCCCCTTTTTATCTTTAATAGTCAGGTTAAACTCTTGGCACAGTAAGATCCACCTAGTCAACCCAGGCTTGGTATCCTACTTAGAAGGCTTGAGTACTTGTGCGTGATATGTGAAAATGGTTACGGGGGCCTATGTGTATGAGCTGAACTTTTCTAAGCAAAACGTGACTAAAAACTCTTTTAAATTAGTTTGTAGTAGTTTGCTTGAGCGAGAGAATCTAGAGTCTTGTTGGCATAGTAGATCCTGAAAAGCCTTTTATCTTCCCTTTGTCCTAAAAGCGACCCCTATATAGCATAATCGCGTCACATGATCTCAAATGGAAGGCTCGATTAGGAGATGCTTGTGATGGGAGGAGACACTAACATAGTTTTGAGTTTATCAAGGCGACCTCCACAGAGCTGTGACCATGCGAAGGGACGTCCTTGGCAGGCTTAGGTGCATAAAGGACCGCTATAGCACTAAAATCTTTTCTGAATCTCCCATAGAATCCATGTCCCAGGATGACCTTATGTCTCCTAACATAGGAGTAGGTAAGTTGGATATCAACTAGACTTTGGCCTTATCCACCTCAATTCCATTTTTTAGATACTATGTGGCCTAAGACAATCCTTGTGTCACAATGAAATGACACTTTTAATTAACATGGGTTTCTACTCTTGACATCTCAAACCTTACGTAGGTTCTCGAACATCCTCATATGGAGTCACAGCGAGAAATCATCCGTAAAAATTTCCAAAATGATTTCTATCATATCCCTTTGAAAATCCCCATCATGCACAGTTGGAAGGTTGGTGCATTACATAATCAAAGGGCATTTTCCTAAGGCAAAAGTGCCAAAGGACAGGTGAATGTAGTTTTCTCTTGATCTTCTTAAGTTATCTCAATTTGATTGTACCCTGAGTACCCATCCAGACATTAAAATTCATGCCCTGCGACTCTCTAACATTTTGATCAGCAAACGGTAGAGAAGTGATCTTTCTAATACCCGCATTGAGCTTCCCTATAATCATACACCCTCAACCGGAGGTGACACGTGTTGGAGTTCGGGCGAGGAATATCGATCTAGTTGGAACATAAATGCGGCGGAATTTATAATTTTATCCTTAACCCACCAAGGATCACATCGTTTCATAAGAATCGAAGGAAGGGTAGCAGAAACTTACCTCTTGTAGATCGATTATTGACCTTCAAAAGTTTGAGCCTTGGTTTATTCGGATCTTCAAAGTCTTTGCCTTTACGGCAACCGCCCCTCTGCAAATTATCCACACACGAACAAATAATGAAACGATATTTAAGACACTAGTTGAGTTCGTCTTCTCAAAATGAAAGTAGGAGTTTCTCTTGTTTTTGTTGTTCCTTCTTTTTAAAAACGGCTCCTCCAAAAATATGTCCACATATATATATCTAAATGCACTAGGGTATTAAATCAAAAGCAATTTCCTTATCGAGATAAAAACAAATTTATATCATTATATATTTAAAGCAGCTTTTAAATAGTAACAATTTAAATTCAAATCCTTATGGGATAAGGAAGCAGAATTTATTTATATTATATATATTTAAAATATTTTAAATAATAACAATTTCCTTATCGGATAAGGAAAGCGAATTTATATTAGTATTTAAAACCCTTTGCAATTATTTCCTTATCCAATAAGAAAATATAACAATTAATTATTTATTTATAATTTAAATCACAATTTAAACTTTCTCAAAATTAAATTAATTTAAATAACAACTAATTGTTTGTAATTTTAAAATAATCTCATCATTTTAAATTCACTACAGTGAAAATAATACTTAGTTTTGTCGTTCTTGTATGCTGACCTTATAGGTTCATTAAACGTGTTGATGACCTAAATCACATTTGATCCTACAAAGTCATAAGTGGCCTCATGAACCTTATTATGACTACCAAGTTAAATAAGAAAAGCTCATGATGAGACAACTTAACAATATAGCTAATGACATAATCCTTTTGTCTCATGATATCTTGATAGAATATAAAGGCATGGACAAAGTCAACCTTATATCGTTCTATCTTTGATTACTTTCGAAACCAATTAGGCCGACTAAACAAATGACATTGATCTCCATCAATTCATTGTACTATTTCCTCATTTCTCGAGGGCGAGAGATATCTTCTTATAATAAGAGAACCAATTCCATTTTAATCGCTCATATCTCACTACATAATTCTTATTATGTTCAAGTATAACCTTTATAGCATCGATTAAAGACAACGTTTGATTATATCAAAACACAATATTCCTTATGTTGAGAGAACTATAAAGTCTCGGGTCAAAGTTTAATGGCGCCTATTAGAGATTAATTTATGACTTTGATCCATGTATTAATCTCAGAGGCGAATAATCAATATTTGTTCTCAACAAATAGATATAAATTTGATTTGTATCTCATACACATATTCATCCATGAATATCAATCAACTACTAATCTTAATTCATTGTTATTCCCATAACAATAACCGATTAAGGACATTTAGAAATAATTAATAATATTATTCAGGACATTATATATAATAAACATGCAAATCATCATAATAAATTCTCATAAATAGTCAAATACCATGTCATACAATAGGCCTGAAACACTATTACTAACAACAGTAGAGGAATTAGCTCATTATTTTCATTTTGAGCCACGGTGACTCAGGATTTCTTAGGGACTACTGTGTTGGGCTGACCCACTTGCTATCTGCAATAGGGTAAATAACACTTACGTCCAAGAGTTTTAAGACTTCTTTTTTGACCACTTCTTTCATTATTGGGACCCCGATGCGTCTGCGTGATTTGTCTAGAGAGGGTTCTTTGCCTCTTCTTGAGTGAATCTATGGTGCAAATCAAGGACTAATTCCCTTAATATACGCAATTGTCCATCTAGAGGCCGATTCGGTGGGTTCTCAATATCTCAAAAAGTTTATTTTCTTGGTCTAACTCTAGGAGAATATGATTACGAAATGTTTCATGCTACTAAGAATGCATATTTGAGGTGTGATGGTAAAGGTTTCAGCACCGAAGCTTAGGTGGTCTCTCTTAGAAGGTAATACATCACCGATTGGTGGCAATGGTTTAAAATTTAGGTGCCCACCCATTGCACTTCGATACCTCTATGTTCAATTATGGAGTGTTGAATTCCGATTCTGATGTAGTCACTTCCTCATCAAACTGGGCTTACTAAACGCATGACATGGTCATCATGTGAGACATTATCTAAGTATTTATGCACCAAAGAATCAACCATGTTTACCTCACAAACATCTTCCTCATCTCCCATTCCCTTGATAACATTAAAGATATTCAAATTAATAGTCATGTTACCAAATGATAGCGTCATTAGGCCTCCTCTACAGTGTATGATGGCATTAGCAGTTGCCAAGAATGGTCTACCAAGAATCACTGGAAACTGAGTTCCTTGGTTCACCACAGATTGAGTATCAAGCACGACAAAATCGACCGGAAAATAGAACTTATCCACTTGTACCATTACATCCTTCATTATCCCTCTAGGAATCTTCACACTACAGTCAGCTAATTAGAGGGTGATATTGGTTGGCTCTAATTCTCCCAACCTAGATTGAGCATATCTTTGGTAAATGACAAATTAACACCCCTAAATCCACTAACGCATGTCTTAACTTTGAATTCCCTACCACTATGGAAATAGTAGGGCTTCCTGGGTCTTTGTATTTTTGGGGAAAATTGTTTCGAATCAATGAAGTAGATTGCTCAGTCATAAATGCCTCCTTGTTGACACCTAGTTTTCTTTTTACCGTGCACAAATCTTTTAGAAACTTGGCATATGACGGAATTTGCTTAATGGCATCTAGTAAAGGAATGTTCAACTTCACTTGTTTGAACAACTCATAGATCTCAGAATGGTTGTTCACTTTCTTTGGGACTCTCAACCTATGAGGGTATGGAGCTGGAGGGATATGGGTAGCCTTGTCTTGCTCTGGCTCACCATCAATCACATCTGTCCTAGGAACATGAGGCTTGTCCGACACCTCATCATCTTCGACTGGTTCACTTTGAGATTCTTATATTGGTTCCTTGGTTTGAATGGTTTTGTCAATTACCTTACCACTTCGAAGAGTGGTGACAGCCTTGCAATGTTCGAAGGTGCCCTCACTTGGACCTGAAACTCCAACACTATTATGACCTTGGGGATTTTGAATGGTTTGAGAAGGGAGTTTCCCTTTTTCTTATTGGAAATTACCCATAGAAGAGGTTAGCTTAGTGATTTGGGCTCTCACATCATTCAAGGCGGAGTTCGAAGTGTCAATGTTTATTAGTTATTTAGTGCATCATATTTGTGTCCCATGATATCCTCGAAACTACTCTTATGTGGAGGAGTTGATAAAGTACGTGGGTTTGGATTCCCCTTGATTCGACGGATGAAAACCTTGATTAGGGTTCACGGGGAAATCCTTGAGGACCTTGATTACGAAATGGAGTGGATTTGAAAAACCTTGGTTTTGATGGTGGGTCCTTGATTGCTTGGTAAAGTTGTGTGGAGCTCCTCATTTCTCGACTAAAATTAGGGTGCTTACCCGCTAGATTATATGTTTCGAATATGGAGAGTGAAGGGTTTCTTTGGTAGTTAAGGGCATTAGCTTGCTTTCACATTTGAATTGCTCCCTTAACTTGAGGAAGGTTCGAGATGATTAATAGTCGAGTGGGTGGGGTCGCCGCAAATGATGCCTGACTCTTCCACTACTGGGTCGATAGGTGCAGGGTCCTTGAGCACACTGGTTACCTGGAGTTAACCTTTTCAACTCACATAGCCTCGACTTCCTTGTTAAATTTGCGATTTTTGCTTGCAAATCATCATTCTCTCTTAAGTGATGGATTCCTCCCCCTGTAGGTGTACTATGCACTTTAGCAGTGTCTACGGAGGTATTAGTCTCCCATGTTCGAGCATTTTCCGCTATGGTGTCAAAGAATTGAATTGCCTCCCTAGCACTTTTCTCATAAAACTCACCCGCACACATCATCTGGATGTATTGTTTATTATTCAAGGATAGCCCTTGATGAAAATACGCACAGACTTGTCCAACATCCAAACCATGATGAGGAATAGCATGGAGGAGATCCTTGTATCTTTCCCAAACTACGGCAAAAGGTTCACCCGACTTTTCAGAAAAATTCTGAATTGCTCGCATGAGAGCATTGGTACGTGCGGGAGGGAAGAACTTGTTGAGAATTCATTCATGTCCTCCCGTGTGAAGATTGAATTAGGTCTGGCCGAATGGCTTAGGATTTGGCCTTCTCCTTTAGAGCAAAAGGGAATAGAACCATACAGATTATGTGAAGAGGTGATCCAGTGGATAGAAATGCACTACAAACATCCTCAAAGTCTCTCATGAATGAATAGGGGTACTCATAATCGACCCCTTGATACACAGGTAGAAGACGGATCATCTCCGACTTCATGAGGAATTGATTAGCCTCTTCAGGAAGGAGAATACATGAGTTTGTTGTAGTTCTTTGAGGTTGCAAAATCTCTCGGAGAGTTCTTTCCACATTAGGTAAAGGAGCAAGGGGAGCTCGATATTGATTACGCTGAAAGTTAACATTTCCCCCTCCTGTTACTGGTGTTGCTGGGAGTGCAACATCGTCTCCATGTTATGGAGGTTCATGGAGTCCTTGTGGGTTAACGGGTATCCCTTGATCATTTTGATTAAATAGAGGTTGTTGACTCCCGGGATGGTCCATTTGAGGTGTAAGATTCTCTTGAAACAATGGACTTAATATGGGTTCTTCAGAATTTCTTGGAGGTACAATTCTTACAAGTCGGTGTTGCTCGTTGCAAGCCCAAACCGACATGCACTAATCGTACTCCTTCCAAACAGACACCCACTTAGATTTCTCATAAAAACAAATTAAAAAGAAAAGTAGAGAACATACCGGATTTGCAATGCAATTGCAAATTACCTCTAGCTCTCTTCAAATCAACTGGATTGATCGCCACTCCTTGGCAACGGCGCCAAAAATGCTTTGTTCTTATTCGTATGCTGAATTTTATTCCCAAGCGTAGGAATTAAGGTTGTCTAGCATTGTAATACTGTGATATTCCACAGGTCATCTCCACAGGGAGTGGTCTTTTTGTTGATCCTTAGGAGCTATTCTCCAAAAGATGTGTATTTGAAAAGTAAATTATGGGGTTGTGGTTGGTTGATTGAAGGATTGATTAAATTGACTAATTTAAAATAGAAAGATGATTACCGGGATTCTTGGGTTTCCACTCACTATTGATCACGTAATCCCCACCTCTTAGTTTACAAACTCATCTAAGAGCCATTGATGAATGGTCTTTAACGGAAGATTTTTCTTTAAACGCTCTCTTGGAATGAAAAACGATCGAGGGATGTTAAACACTTGTTCAATAATTAGTTCAGACTCTTAGCTTGCATTTGTGATCAAGTACAACGTGTGCGAGGATCTCTCGTTCACAGATTGTCAGAGGATCTTATTGGGTTTATAAAGTTCTTTACAAGTCTTTGAACATCACACAATCCCATTGGTAAAAAGAGGAATTGAGGTTATTACCTTGATCGGAGTGAGTTTCCACCATAGAACCCCTGACATAAAGTTTAGAACTTCATGGAAATTATAAAGCAAATCATAATTGATGAGAAATTATTCATAAAAGGAACTTTTGAGAAAATCAAACTTCAATTGCAAACCAAATATTCAAAAACATGAAATGCGAAAGAAAGCGAGTGTGTGATGCAGGCGAAGGTTACATGAACTTGAAATCAAAATCTGCGGCAAAGTGAAGTCTTGACCCTACCCTCTAAACTAGCAAAACTATGAGAAAGAACTCTTTTTATGAAAGCAAACCACAGAATCAAAGCTCCTTTCTCCACCTTTTCTCGCTTTTATACCCTTTTCCTCTAATCTCAAGTCGATCGTGGGCGAGCATACCCACTGCATTAGAATCGTATTCTGCTCCAATTCCATGATTCTTACGTCGGTACCGGTGCAGGTTGGGCTGTACCGATGGAATTGACTCTTGGTGATTTTGACTTGGGTGTCTGGGTGCAGTTGAACATCTGGGAGTACAAGTTGGCTCTTGGTGATTTCGGCTTGGGTGTGGAATTGCCAGTTGGAGGCATCAGGTGCGAGATACCTCTGCATTTGTTTCCCAGCATTGTTGCACTTCCCGAAACTTCACCAAGTGGCTGCAATCATCCTCATTGATCCATATTTTCTTTATGGACCCAAACCTTTGTAACAATTATGTATGAAACCTGAAAAACTTGTACAAGTCCGAAAATACGAAAACAATTAAAAGTACTTATTCTCATGCAAAATGTGAGCAAAGTATAACCTGAAGGTGCTAAATTCCAATATAATTATTGCTCTTTTGTGTATTCAACATTTGGTATTTCGAAAGTGCCAGCAGGCTTAGAGCCACAAGTCTGGTCTTTTGAAAGTGCCAATAGGCTTTAGAGCCACAAGTTTGGTCTTTTGAAAGTGCCAACAGGTTTAGAGCCACTAGGCTAGTCTTTTGAATGTGCCAGCAGGCTTTAGAGCCACAAGTATGGTCTTTTGAAAGTGATAGCAGGCTTTAGAGCCACAAGTTTGGTCTTTTGAAAGTGCCAACAACTTAGAGCCACATTTGAGCTTTTTCATGGGGTCGGTGCAGAATTGAAAGAAAACACTTCAAAGGAAAATTTTATTGAATAAGGGAACTTTATTGATAATTCCTTTTAAGATGCGTAGCATTCCACTTCTTAGGTACTAGAGTCCCATCTAGTTCATTGAGTGCGTATGAGTTGGTTGCCCCTACTTTCACTATCATGTGACCTCCAATTGAAATTTGGAACTTTCCAATTCTTTGGGTCAGTACGTGTTTCAAGACCGCTGCTTAAAAGCGGGTCTCATTTCGAACACGGCCAGGTTGTAATGAGCAGACAACGAGGTTGGTAGTAAATTGGGAGAATACGGCTCTTTGTGTGATGGATGTAGCCATTGGTACAATCGTCTACCATTTCATTCGAGTCCCTTAGGATATGTTCAAGCTTCTAAGCCGTAAAACTCCCTAGTCGTTGCTTGACCAGACCCACATACCTGGCCATGCACTGGTCTCATGTTTTGTATTCTCTATTTACCTGTCCTACTACTAGTTGGGAGTCACTGCGTATGAGGAGATTTTTTGATGATATGAAGTGTGCGAGATCGATCTCGGCTAGGATTGCTTCATATTCAATCTCGTTATTGAATGAGGGGGAATCTGTTGTATGGATTGCTCTGTTCCTAGTTGAGACTTTAGTTGCAATGGCGCTAGCTCCTATATGGTGAGAAGCGCCATCCACATTAAGAATCCACCAACTATTGTTATCTTGGTCCACATCCAGCTGGGGGAGTTATGCTAAAAAATTTCAATACCTACCTTGATACAAGCGAGGTCTGTAGTACCAAACTCACTTAGATCTGCTCTGCTTGAGCCATCCTTCTAAACTGGTGGACTTGTGTATAATGTTTCGTAGAGGGAGATTGGTCAGCACGACTATAGGGTGTGCTAGGAAGTAGAGACAGCTTTTCTTGCTTGCCACACGGAGGCCGGTGTCGCTGTTCTAGACGGGTATCTGGAGTTTACTTAGCTTTTATCGGTTGCTTATAGAGAATCTTAGTCTTTGTTTCTGGTTTTCGTCTTCTTTGAACAAAGTTGTACTTATCAAGACTTCTGACACTGCTAGGTAGAGGTGGAGTGTATTACCTGCCCCTAGGCTAGCCAGAATTGGTGGTTCGGTCAGATATTGTTTGATAGCCATGAAAGCTTGGTCGCATTCCTCAAGATGGCTTTGAAGCAACGATTCGCAGAAGCCCAAGAGAAAAGAAATTGCAATAGATGAAAGCCTTTGTGAAATGGTAAAAGCGGCGTCGTAACGATCCCTATATGAGGGTAACACTGTCGCAGATGTGGTGTGCCATCGGATCATCATGCGTCGTAGACATATTTGGGTACTACCACACACATTGTGACCTAACATATTTCCCACACCGGCGCGTTCGAGTGCGCGCAAATTTTCTGATGTGTCGGCCTTTCACACTCGAAATTTCAAACACAGTATTTTCCCTAACCGAAGAAGCACAAAGTTTTAATTGGGGAAAATGGGGGCATTGTGAGTGCCATGGTCTTTAGACCCACTACTCAATGGGCTTAGGGCCTATTTAGCTCAAGGCCCACCTAGCTCGCAATGTGAAGTGGCCTAAGCCCACCTACTGTATTAAAACCGGGGCAGTGCTTGGGTGAATCAGAAAGTCGTGCAGTGAAAGCGGTCTCCCACGAGCCGGCCAGAGCGACCAGTTTAGGATTTAAGTCCCCAATAGGCCATCCTTCCGCACATGACAAGATCATTATTGATAAATAGATAAATACGAAATCTGCGAAAGGATGTTATCCATGAAAATATTTATCATAATTCCTAGTTCAAAATCTCATATTTCTCGAAAAGTAATCCTTGATAAGGAAATCGGTCTAGATGAAAAAACATATTTATCCCTAAAAATAAGAGATTCCTTCCTGAGATAGGAGGGAGATTCAACAACCATTGTCTATAAATCAGGAGGATCCCCCACAAGGGAGAGGTGTGGATTTCCAACTAACGAACTTTCTTCTTCTTCCTCTCTGTATTTTTGTTGACTTAATCATTGGAGAGGCAGTGATGAGCCTTAAACTCATCTATTTTTAATCCATTTTTCTAGCATATTTTTAGCAGTTAGGATACATTTTAATGTTGAATTATGGAAAATTCACCAACATTTTGTTTTGCAGGTTTTATATGAAAAAGAGAGAATTCCAACTAAAAAAACAGAAAAATTGGCCAAGGCAGCAAACTATGTCGTGACATAATATCATAATGTTGCGACAAAATTCCAATATAGCAGTAATAACCGCAACAAGGATCAGAGAAACAAGCCAAGAAATGAAACGTCGCGACACAATTTAAGATGAATGGCTAATTTTAATGTAATGGATTTTATGTTGACACGTTAAGAACGACTCGCGAAGAATGTCGCGACGATCCCTTCTCTGTCGCAACATTGATCAGCAAATGGAATCGGAACCTTGTCGCAACATCTTATTCTGATTACGTAGCGAGCACTTAAGAAGCGCGAAGTCATCAGATGAACTCTGTCGTGACAAAAGACAACTCTCTCACGACAGAAAATGGCAAAACAATGAAACAATGTGCTTGCGACAAAGTTTTCTATGTTGCGACAGACATTTCAACTAAGAACAAGACTAAGGCAGATTTTATGTTCCGACAGAAAGAAACTTTGTCTCGACGCAACATTCAGAGTTAGCAATGAAAAATACGCAGACTTTGTCACGACAAAGAATTTCTCTGTTGCGATAGAGACAACTTGAGGTTGAGATGAATGTTGTTGCAACAAAGGTGACTATTGTAAATGACGAGAAAAGCCAAGGAGAATGACAAGAAGATTATTTGCGACACGAGAAAGCGGATGTTCTACGACGCATAATAATGGCGGCTGGACATCACGTAGTGAAAAGGAAAATTATGTCCGCGACAATAAAGGCTGCGAGTTAGAATTTATATTCGCGTGAAGTTTTATGTCATGACGGAAAATAGAAGAGAAATGAGATAGGCAATGAGTTTGTCGCGACCAAAGGGATTCAATGTTGTTGCATGAAAAGTTCGGCCCGACTCTGAGGGTAAGAAAAGTGTCACAACACAGAGTCTAGTCTCAGTACTACAAGGCAACAAAACTCTGTTGCGACAAAGAAAAATTTTGTCGTGACAACAAATACATGCTATTGGGAGAAACTCTGTCGCAACAAAGAAAAACATGTCGCGACATAAATTGAGAATAACAAAGAAAGAATGTCGTAACATAGCATAGATTGTTGCAACAAAGTTAAAGAGCTGGAGGAGGAAATTTATGTCACGACAAAAGACAACTATGTAGTGACATAAAAAAGACAACATCAACAGAACTATGTCGCGACAAAGTCAAACTATGTTGTGATAGATTAAAAGAAGATGGCATGAGAATATGTCGCGATAGAAAACTGCAGGCCACGACAAGAGTTGGGCGACAAAGTCAAATTATGTCGCGACAAAACTTTCTCTGTCGTGACAAAGCGACCATTTTGGGCCAGAAATTTTGGGATCCACAATTTGTGCCTTTGAAGTGCAGCCCATCATTTAAAGCTCTATAAATAAACGCAGCTAGGGCATTGTGCGTAGCTTCCGCAAATCCAGGACTTCTAGGTAGCTGAAGACTCTATGTATATTATTTTTTCTTTTAATTTTCTTTTATTTTATCTTTTATTTTCTTTTTAGTAGATTTAGTTTGAGCTTAGTTTTTAGTTAGTTTTCCGTTTAATTTCTAGATTTGAGTAATGGTAGTGTAGCTTAAATGGAGTGTGTAAAATTATCTTCTCATTACTATTATGCTTTAAATGAATTTTAGAAAATTCTGAGTTAATTTTATTTGATTCGTTTACAATTTCGGTGAATTTTTCTTGATCGGGTTAGTCAGCGATACATGTGAACGATTTGAAAGGTCAAGATCCTAAGAATTAATTAGATGATTGTTATTTTTGTACAAAGTGGAAGAAAGCCTTAGTTAGAATTCTTGAATTTATTTGATTGATATTATTCTTGAACTTAACTGTTCCAAGTACTAGTACCGTGTACCAAAACAAAGTACTGTTTCTTGCTCTGATTTTTAGGAGGCCCTCTACGTGACACAGAGATGGAGAATCCTGAGGGTATAGGGCAATTCTTTGTGGGTATGGTAGACTGATACTTTGGAACTAATAAACTCTGAAAGATTACTCAGATAGATCACTAACTTACTCATGGTTTGAGGATAGCTTGACGAAGTATTAGTTTAATCGCTTAGAGGTTTCTCCTCTTTTTGATGAAATGATTATGATACCGTTTTAGCAAAGATCTAATCAGGAGATAAGAGAATTTCATCAAAAAATGAAAGGCAGTGTAATCTAATTGGAGGAAGCGCGATATCACGTATGTCGGGGCAAGGAATTCTTCAATCACGAGACCCAGATGAAGTATTGAAAAGGAAAAATACTGAGATTTTAGAAGGGTTATATCTTACAAATGCTTGATTAGATCCATGAGTTAGAAATGAACATTAACCTCACAGTGGTAGAAAAGTATGGTTAAGGGAGAAATCCAAACTATCTTATCGCATCTTTAAGTGGTAAACTTCCAACTTATGCTTCAAGCTATGACTCAAAATGGTGCAGAAATTGATAATTATTCATTGGTCTATTTCCCAGTGTTGTCTCACTCAGTGAACTCTCAAATCCACTTTTATTAAAAAAAAATTTATGCATACTAGTGAAATTATTTTAGTATTATTTTATTAGTTCTCTCATCATTTTAACAATGGAGTTCAAATAGTAAGGATCTTGAGTAGTTGGGGTAGTTAGTCTTTTGATTTATCATCAATCCTCGTGGGAACGATATATGGACTTAAAAATCAACTTTTATTACTTGTCACGACACATTGCACTTTCGATTGATTTAGACCAAACTCAATTTTTAATGAATCCAGTTTATAAAAAGGACAAACACATATTTTAATCAAAATCTGTAAACAAGTTTTAGCGCCATTGCCAAAGATTAGATAATAGTCCTTTGCCGGTAGAGTCATAACTTTGTATGTACAGTTTGGTCAATTAACAAGTTTTGGTGCCATTGTCGGGGACTTTATTTAGTCTTTGGCAGCAGTGCTAATTACTTGTCAAATTTGGTCTATACAAAAAAAATTAGTCAACAAGTTTTTGGCACCGTTGTCGAAGATTAGATAATAGTCCTTTGGTGGCAGAGTCATAACTTTGTATGTACAATTTGGTCAATTAACAAGTTTTTGGTGCCATTGTCAAGGACTTTATTTAGTCTTTGGCAGCAATGCTAATTAAATAGCAATTTGATTATATATAAAATCGATCAACAAGTTTTTTGGCGCCCTTTGTTGAGGAATGATTAATGAATTTAAATATCAATATTCTAACCAAATAAACAATTAATAATTTGGACACTTTTCTTTATTTTATCATAAATAAATAAAAATCACAAAAATAGTTTTTAATTGCAGTAGCTCAATAAGCTACTGAAAATATTTTTTAAGCCTAAACTGTCATAGATGTTTCCCACATATTTCATTTGATCTCAGTGTATTTCTATTTTAGGAAGATTTTAAATGCATAGAAAACCAGAAGCAAATCTCCTACCTTTGGATACAGAAATTGAGAGAACACTGAGGAATCTGAGGAAAGTTACAAGTGTTAAATCTACAAGTATGGAAAATCAAAGAAAAAGATTACAACCTATTCCAGAAGAAGCAAAAAACAGATAGACCTCAAAGGAAAATGATAAGAGGACTTTGGAAGCATTTATTCAGATGCAGTATTCTACGTAAGAAGAGAAAGCCTGCCATAGAAGCCAGCAATTTTTAATTTGAAGCCCGGCTTTAGTCATTATGGTACCGCGGCCTGCCCGAGTTCACTAGTCATCATAAAGACCCCAATGAGCATATGAGAAGATTCATGAGGATGTGTCTGATCAGGATTAAATGAGGTGAGACCGAGAAGTGATCAAGGCGTGGCTCTTTCCACTTTTCAGAGATGTGGCAACAACTTGGTTTGAATCCTTGCCTATTGGATCGGTGACAAATTAGGGAAGAATTGGTGAGCCTATATGGCGATTTTTTTCCTCCGGCCCTAACCTTACGAAAGGAGAGGGAGAAATTATAGTCTTGAACAAGGAGGATGAGAAATCCTACACAATGCATGGGAGAGATAAAAGAGACTAAAAATATGCCCTATGCACGGAATATATCTGACTACTTAGATGGACATTTTCTATCACCTTATGAATTATGCCTCAAAGGGTATAATTGATGCAGCCTATTGTGGGGCTTTCAAAAGAAGAAGCGCTAAGGGAGGAAAATGACTAATTGAGACCTTGCGGAATGCAACTCTGGCTCATCGACTTGAGAAGAACAACAACTTGATTGAAGGGAGTGGGTGTAATTAGGCTTAATCGGATATTGCCTTAGAAGCAAGTTTGATGCATTAATGAACAAGCTTGGAAACAATGAGAGAAAAATGCACACGACACTTGAAGTGGGGATAATAGATGAAGGAGAGAAAGAAAAGTGAGGGACACTATCCGGCAGGGCTCTGCCCGAGTTGAGAGACACGGTGCCTAAACGCCAATAGGAGCTACACTTTTAAGCTGACCTCAGCTTACCCTCACTACACACTAACACTAAGGGACCATAAGAATTTCTCATATGGAGGAGGAACCTGACAAAGGTGAACACGGGCCAGAATCTAACGACAACGGCTAATGGGACGGCTTGAGAAAATCGAGGGGCGAGGAGATCAAATTCCATTTAAGGGACCGGATCTTACTTTCATGGGGAAAATAAGAGGTTGCTATACATACATGGCTTGAAGTTTGTGAGCTAGCAACATTCAAGCAAACACAGCAGGTGTTTCGAGCCAATCTCGCAGCTGGAAGAGAATGCGGGAGACTTAATGAGGCGGTTGGCCCTAGCCATGCGAGAATCGGTCAAGGATTCATTCCTAGTGACACAAGGAAGAGTCGAGAAGGATTAAATAATTTGTGATTCGGAAAATGCTTGATGGTGGAGGAAAATTTAAATGAAGTTGAGAACAGATGCGAAAGAGAGGGAAGAATTTTTCTTTGAAGCGATGACATTCTGACAAGTGTCTATTAGGAACATTAAAGCGAGCACTTCTTTGGAGGCAACGAGCAAAATTTTGTTTTTATAGTTGAATTAATTTTGTGTTTTGAAGTTCTAGTTTAATTTTGTTAGAAATTTTATTTGTAATTTTGTTTTATTTTCAAGACAATGAAGATATATTAAAGTGAACTATTTTGAAACTTCTTTCTCAAAAAAATCACTATGCGAAGTGTTACAAAGGGAGTTTCTTTATCCTAACGTTTCTTTAATGATGTGATTCGTTTTGAGGGGAATGTGAATTTTTTTTCTGAGTAGGAATTTTTAAACAGTTTTGTTATGCCCATTCCTTGGATGCATTGTTGATTATCATGTTTAATTATATTGGGTGAAGAAAAAGATGTGTTGATTATCATGATTAGATTTATTTTGACAAGTATGGATTGAGTGGGAGAAGCATATTGCAGATAGTTATATGTGTGTTGAAAGATTAATTGGCCAAAATTTGAGGTAAGACAAAAGATTCACTACTACAAAAAATCATATTACTGACGCTTCATTTCATGACGCTCTTGAAAAACGCCATTGCTTATCAATAAAAATAGTGAATATTGGCGCTTGTAGGAAGCTCCGTATTATTGGCACTTGATAGATAGAGAAAATGTCGCTTTTTAAAAACAATGGCACATAAAGGAAGTGACATATTCTCCTCGTTATATATATGTTTAATCCTTTTTCCCTAGGCCAAATAAAATATCCTCGAGCCAAACCCATCCCCAACCCGATACCCTAGCTGAACCCCATCCTGTTTTATCGACATCCATCCTATCCGTCGGAAACCCTAGGACCAACAACATCCAAAAAAAAATGGTAGCCCCCAAGAAAATGGCACGGGTATCCTATTGGTCCCTCAATCTTATTGTTAGCTTCTCCTTGATTCAAGTGATGTAATGCATCTTATTTTGTTTGGTTTCGTGCTGTTCTGAAAATCACATAAGAAGACTCAAGAACATGCTCGGCTACAAGACCGTGTTCAAGAGCCTGAGAAGCTCCAAGAGTTTATTGTACGATTTTTCATATTGAGATCTACAGATTTTTTCTTCTACCATTTTTTATATGTTTTTTGTTAGTGGTTTTCAGGCTAAACTTTGGAAAATACTTGACGATGGCTAGAAGATTGATTCTGATTTCCAACACCTCCTATGCGAAAATCGAAAATCGAATACTCTACGATGAGTGCTTCATTTTTGTGATTCAATGTACCATTTTTGGTTGTTTTATTGGTGTTTTTATGGTCATTTCGCTTGTGATTTTTTTGGATTTTTTTTTTAAATCAAGATCTTTGTTTTATAAGAGTGGGTTTGCCTTTATTATATCATCCATATGAGCTAAAGAATACGGAGTTAAAATTTTAACAAGAGTGGGTTTTGACTTTTATAATCATAATTCGTTTTGTCTTACTTCCAAATTTAAAAACATTCAGAAAATATATGAACGGACGGAAATAAAATTAATTTTTCATTCTTCTTTCTTATTCCAACATTCCAAATTGAACAAGTTTATTCTTTCAATTGACTTCATGTGCCATCTTGAATTTGACTTAACTTTCATCTTAAAATTGGTTTAACTATTTCATCCACAAGAAGGTTAGCCTGTTTATATGAGAAGCATATGCAGTCTAGGACTTGATTTCTGAAATTTTTATTTGTTACTGGAAATTTCTTGAGCTTTAAAGGAGATGAGAAACTTGGAGGAACTTAATTTAAAAGAAGCAGGGGCACTGATAAAAAATATATTTTTCAAGAAATTTCCAAAACGCAAAAGAGATCATGACAACAAAGAACATATTTTTGGCATAGCTTGTAGGTCTTACCTGAAATTAGTACATGTATTTGTTAAGCTAATTATGTTTGCTTTCTACTCCAAATACCAACAAAATTATTTAATTCTTGTATTTGATTCAATAAGTCTGTGATTGCATTTGAGTGGAAATTTTGAAGTGCCCACAATAATTGTTAATTAGACCTTAAACACAAGTTGATTGCATGTGGTATTTAGGACAATCTGGTTGGAGTTGTATATAAATGATGGTTGCTTGCAAAATATAAAGCTCAAGGCACCAAACTTGTAATGATCTTTTGTTTGCAGTCCAAAGGATTTTATCATGAGATATATTCGTGAGAGGTACAGCCATGTCAAGGATTACATCCAAGACAGCCTAATAGAGGTATCCTTATAACTCTTTGTTGTACCTTTTTCAAAGTCCGTGCTAATATGTTAAATTTTTCCAAGGATTACACCAACCTTGGTTCAATTTTTTCCCTTGAATCAAGTGAAATATGTTATTCGACTAGCATCTTTCATTATGATCATTGATCTTGAAACTAATGGGTTAAACATTGTGGGAACAAGTTCAAATATATATATATATATATATGTATATATATATATATATATATATATATATACACACACACACTGAGGGGAAGCTTTCTTGATATTAATAATTTTAATTTATCCTCCATTGTGATCAAAATTTTTTTGGAAAGTCATAAAGAAATTCATGTATCCTTTCCCTTCCTTGGCTACTAGGAAAACTGAGGGGAAGGAAAGAAATTTTAGAATTTTATAAATTTCTCAATTCAGCCGATAGTTGTAACATAATTTGATAGAGAAGAACACTATAGACTGGTGGTTGGAGTTGATAGGAAACATAAATCTCAAATGGGGTGCCAAATACTGGCTGTGATGGTATGAATAGTTCCATGAGTATGTACATTATGTGTTTGTCTTTAATCCCTAGTTTCTGGTCTTAATCTATGCTTTATGTTTGGCTTTTTCTTGAAGGTTTTGAGCTTCTAAATCCCCATTTAGATTGCTATGAATTTGTTCACATAATGGTGTCTTGCTGGTCTAAACCACTGTTTGGGTTTGGCTAAGAAACCCACATTTAATGTAATTAAATCTTTTGAGTGTGAGATGTTTCGCCAGAAGCTACTAGTTCTAGTCAAGTTGGTGTTTGACTGGTGTACTATGAGGTAGGTATTGTGCCCATAGCAGCTATAGATCAACGTTCTCTTATACTAATCAAACTCAGGATGAAAACCAATCAGTCCTTATCCATCATTTTATGTCTTATTTACATGTAACACTTCTGTTTTTTACAAAAAAAGTTCGAGCATCTTTTGATTCGTTTTTTATTGTCTGACTACTAGTTTTTTTGTTTAAGATTAGGGTGTGAGAGCTTGTATACATAATGAGATTTTTGTACTAGTTGAGTCATGCAGGACCTTAAACAAATGGCAACACCTCAACTATCATATATTCTTCTCATTTTATTTTTGTTTTTGGGTCCCTTTCCCCACTGATTCTTGTTATGGGCCCTCCATTTCCTTGTATCGATACTATTGATGAAATTTCTTGTTAATCATTTCTAAGTTAATGGATATGTCTAGAGGAGTCACGAGCATGTGAAAATATTTGGGATGCATATTAGAGACTGATTATGTATATCATCTATTTCCCAAGTTTTAGCATTGTTAGGGAGAAGAGTATCTTAACCACAAACTGAAACTAAATTGTTATAATATTCAACCAAAAAGTCATAAAAATTACAACTTTTGGAGCTCTTGATTTTTTCTTCTGTATAGCCTTGATGATCCAGGTTAATTTGATACTTTATGGTCTGCAACCTAAAGGTTATTGAGAAGGTCGTTGTCAACTCTATTCTTGGTTTGACTCCAAACTAAATACGGTTGTCTCTTCCCCAATTGACATCTGACGGGAGGAAGGTAAAACTATTCCTTAAACAATGTTGGGTGTTTTCACCACATTACCAGTGACCGTTGGACACTTTAGTTTTGTTGATCATAATTGATATACTTATTAAAAAAATGGTTAAAATATGCTATTCCAATGCTTTACACTTCCATTTCCATGTTACAATATCATAGTTTGCAATGTTAGATGCTTAAAGTATAGCATGGTTGGCTAAATCATGGTTGCTTCCTCTGCCCCTATGAACAAATCCCATCCTCATAAACATAAAAAACCATTGTTATTATTATTTTGAAAGTTAATCACTTTTAATACAATATAACAATCATTCCTTTACTAGACTCGAACCCTCCCTCCCCCCCATGTCCTACCTTAAACGTATGAAGACTCTAAACTAACTGAGGCATATGGACTATCAAAGATAGAATTTGAGATCCCAACAATGTAATTAAACTCGTAGTTTAATCATAACAAGGCTTGGATTAATCAAAAAACTCGAGGAGTTTTTAGCCCCGTATTTTCTACTTTTGTAATAGTAAGAATCGGTGGTAATATTGCAACTTCAACTTTTCTCCTCATGTTTAATTTTCTCATTATACTTTTCATTTTATATCCATTCTAGTGTTTCTTTCCTTTCAAATTTTTATAGAAGTCATAGTTCCAATTATACTTATGGTTGTTGCCCATATAATTTAGAGGTTTTTTATTCTCCAAATTTATTTGCAGGTTCCAAATGAAAGTTGGTAGCCAAAAGACGAGGCATCATTATGTTAAATGAGGTGATGTCGAAAAATATGAAGATTGTATCAATATTTGTTCTTTTGTTCAAAAAAATAGAAATTGGGTTATGACTTGTAATTATTATGTATAAGTCGTTATTCATAAAATTTTTTATGTATATGTGATTACATTATTGGTTGGAATCAAGTTATTATGTACAAATATTTGAGGATATTTTTAGCTGTGAAATTCAAATTGATTGTGGTTTCTTTTAAATTTATATTTCGTTATATAAGAATTCATTATTTTAATAATAGGATATAACTATTTTTTTAATATAAAATGCTAAAAGTTAAGTCAATTAAAATGACCCTCCTTTTAAGTGTCATTGTTATAAGTGTTATTTCACTTGAAAATGTTCAACGATGATGCTTCTTATGAGTGTCATTGTCAACATTATCCAAAGATGATGCTTATTAAAAGCATCATTGTCAGCCTAATAGATACAATGTCAGTCGATACCATGTCACTTTAGGAAAGTGTCATTATAACTCTTCTACGACGATTATCAAAGGCTATCGACTAACTTTTCCTCAGAGGATTGTCGCGACACGGTTAGATTCCTCATGGTGACATTGGTCTCTCTTTTTCGAAAAGGATGGTTCTAACCTTTGATTTTACAAGAAAACCTTAATATGACATAATCTCCTTTTGCTCTTTCGCCACAAAAGTACACATGAAATCAGAAAATATGTAGGGACATTTATTACTCTATCGCGACAGAAGACTGATCTAGCTTCCAATTGATTGCAAAACTCTGTCGCGACATTATTTCTATATGTCGCGACATAATATTCAAAAGGGAACAAACCCTAAGTCAATTGTTGTCGCGACATTTAATGAAGGCACAACAAAACAATTAGCTTATAAATAGAGAATTTTTGTCAACCCACTCATCTTCCTTCACCAAATCTCTCTCACTCTCTTTCAAAACCCTAGATTCCAAAAACCTTTCTCTCACAATGTCTGAGTCGTTAAACCTCATTCCAAACCTGAACGAAATGATGGAAGCATATGCAGAAGTAGAGGAAGAGGTTGTTCAAGAAAATCAGTCAGGGGAAATGCAAGAGGAAGAAAGAGCTGAAGCTATAGTAGAGCCTGAGCAGCTAGAGGAAGAATCAAGAAAAAGGAAGAGGGGAGCTGAAGAAGCCGAAACAGAGCAGATGAATGAAAGAGTAAGAATCTTAATCTCAGACAAAGCCTCTGCTTTAATGGAAAAGCTCAAGGATAGGGTTTCAGTTGAAAAGAGGATTCAACAAATCTCATCTCTCCCCTTTCTCTCCAAATGCTTCGAGAAGAGAGGATGGCAATCATCATGAGCACAAGGCACCCGATCAGGTTGCAGCTGGGTTAAAGAATTTTTTTCTAACATGGTGGAAAAGAAAGGAGAAAAGGTATATGTTAGAGGAAAATGGATAGACTTCAACAAAGAAACTATAAATGAATTGTTTAATCTGAAGGTGTAGAAAGATGGGTCAAAGTTCAAAAGGCTGTTAAAGGAGCCAGAGTACAAAAAGATAGTGGACTTAGTAACAGACGAAAAAGGAAAGTGGAAGGCAACAAAGAAAACTTTATATGAATCCATTGCCAGAGGTGCTTTAACAGAAGAAGCTAAGGTATGGTTCTACTTTGTTAGCTCGGTCCTTTTGCCATCAAAGCACCTTAGCACAATAAGAAGGAACGGAGCAATCCTCTTTTATGCATTGCTGAAGGGGTACAAAATCAATGCGGGGAAGATAATCGAGAATTCTATCATGAGTTACTCCATAAGCAAATGTAAGGCCTGATTCCACACCCAGCTACAATCACTAACCTTTGCCTTCTTGGGGGAGTAGATGAAGAGTGGGGAAAAGAAGAAACATACCCTAGGGCATCCCCTCTGACCTTAACTGGAGTGACGAAAGGTCCTAAAAACAGAGGAAAAGAGAAAGAAATAGAGATAGAAGAAGAAAGGGGGACTGAAAGATGCAATGAGTCTATACAATGGGAAAGTCCACCCCAAAAGCAACAAGAAATTTAGAGAAGCCTAAGCCCCATCTAGAATGTATCTCTAGATCTAAGAGAAGTCCATCAGGAACAAGTTGAAAGTTCATAGCACTAGGGTAATAACACAGAATTGATGGAGATGCTGAAATCTATGAAACAGGAGATGCAAGAGAGGGATAATCTAAAAAAAATCCAACTTCAACTCAGAGATGAATATATGGATGCAAAGCTCAAAAGAAGGGATTAGAGTTTGAAGGAGGCATTGAAACAAAGAGATGAAGAATGGAGAACATAATTGGAAAAAAAAGATACATAATAGAGAACAGTGATAAGGGATAGAGAAGTAGTCGGGATCAAAACAGAAAACATGAAGCAGATGAAACATGAATGTCGAGGGATAGAGATACGCCTCAAAGGCATGCCTGGAATCAAGGGACAAGAATTGATTGAATAATCTTGCACATTGCAAAGAAAGTTTTTGCCTAATGACTTATGAGCAAGTTAACAACAGGACACTCCTGGAATCATTAGCTAAAAGACAGCGATAACTAATAGAAAGCAATGCGAAGATTTTAGATTGGGCTATGAAGTCTCAAGCAAGAAGAAAGTGCCACTACCATAAATCAGAATCTCAGACTATGTGCCTTACATAATAGTCCCTCGGGGTGTAACAAACCCACCAATACCCTTCTCTAACCCTAATCCAGAGGAAGAAATATCTTCTAAACCTTGTAAAGCACCAGTTCAAAATAAAACCCCTAGTGCAATAGGAAAGAAAGAACTAACCCTAGTAGAGGAAGTTGAAGAATATTTAAGAATGGAAGCAGCTAAGGAAAAGGCCTCAAAAAGAAAAAAATGAACATTGTCTATTCCATTTTCCCTCTTTGTACCTAATCTCTCATACTTTAAAAATTTTAATAAAAAGAATCCCTTTATAAAGATTGGTGTTCACTCTCAGTTTTCATTTCTTGTGTGTCTTATTTTTATTTTCTTTCTGTTACTTTAAATAATTGAAATTTGATGACTTTTAGTGAATGGTTTTGTTAAATAATGGAGAAACCAGATTTCCTGGGTTGAAATACTTGATTGATGTGCATTGTTTAGTAGATTTGAATAGACTGTGGAATTGAAATGTTGATGTGTTAACTTCATCTGAATTGAATGGTTAATTTGAATGAGTTGTTAACTTATAAAAATAGCATGGCAACATATCCAGGAACCAAACAAAAATTGGATAGATGAATTGGAGTAGGAATAAATGAAAGGGAAAGTTGTAAGGATATTAATAAATGTGTTGAAATTCTAGAATAAGGAAAGTTTTAACAAATTGATGGAACAAATATGACATGTGATTATGTTTTGTAAACAGTTCAGTTATTTAAGAATCCTGATAAACACTGCACATTGTCAAAAGTATCTCTGAAACAAATTGTGCTCAAGTTAAAAACATATTCTGGGATCCATCATAGTTAAATCTCCAAATGTCCTAGAACTTGTTAGATTATTAGTCAAGGCGAAATCCTAGGCAATACCACTAACAGGAAATGATATAGGTCATCCTTGGAAGTTTGAGCCTTTTAAAGCCTACCCTTGTGATATGCATAAGCATACACATTAGTTCCTTATTTGAGCCAATAAATAATCTTAATATTAAATTAGTAAATGGAAAGCTCCAACCTTCCTTAAACACGATCCTACGTTAAATAACCCTTATTTGCCCAGACATATGACACATACAGAAATGAGAAAGGAGGACAAGTTTGGGGGAATATTATTTAAAGCTATGGAGAAGGATGAAAAGGGTTGAGAAAGAAAAATTCATTGCGATGAGAAGATATGAAGAGAATTGATTAATGCCCAAAAAGTGCAATTTTGAACCCTATATTAGATAGGTTTTGAGTGCTTTTTGTACATTAATCATGTCATTTATACCAATTGAAGTGTTCTAGTCTTCTTAGTAACACTTATGCCATTTAGAGAGTATTTTTTTGCTGTTTTGTGCTTTGCACTTTTGGAGTTCAATGTCGAGATGAATGATGAATCACGAAGTTCAACTCAAGTCTCACCATCAATCAAACAAGAATCAATGAGAAAACCAAGGCAAAATGAAGAAATGTGATGCGCTTGGAAGACAGGAGGCATTGCAGTTGAAGGATCAACATCAAAGCTGGAATTCTTCGTTGCTTTCATAAAATTTTCGCTAGGATCATGGAAAATTTCGCAACCTTAGCCGAAAATTTCAACCTTAGCGAAAATGCCAAATTTCGCTGCACCACTTCGCCGCTAGGCACCACCTCCAGCGAAAAACCCGATTTCGCTACTCACAACATTCGCGCTTAGCGAAATTTCGCTAGCTAGCGAAACTATCCTCGGCCTTAGCGAATTCTTTCCATTTTCGCTAGGCCTCGTGATTTCGCTTAGTTAGCCAAATTCCTCAGCCTAGCGAAAAATTGATGCTCACATGTTTTGTAATTAATGCCAAACCGCTCCAAACTTGGTGTATTACTTAATCTGTCCAATAACTTCTAGCCTCAATTTCTTGTGTTTTTGGTATTTTCATACCTTGAGGAGGCCTATAAGCCCCTCTTGTTTGTAACCCGTGGTGAATGATGGGAGGAACAATTTGGGAGAAGATATTTTCAGAAGTTTTTATTTTTGTAAATAAAGTCTTTTATTTTAAGTTTTGCTTTTATTTCTTTTCTTCTCTTTCTCTCTCTTCTTCTCTTTCTAGCAAACACCCCTCTTGAGGATGACAACTCAAGAGATGCTTGGCTGCTCCTTTCTTGAAGAGGAAGGAGCTAGCTTGGTGGCCAGGGCATATGCATGTTGTTCCTTGTACTAAAAGCTGTGTAAAGGTATTTACGGCCCTTGTATTTTCAAAACATGGTTGCATAACAATGAATATCATTAATTTGGCCAATACTCTCCATGCTTTAGAATCCAAAGGCATATTCAAATGAGAGAAGCCACTGATTCTTAGATACTTTAACACGAGCCTTTAAAATGATATTTAAGTATGTGCCAGTTTCAAATTAGGTTGCATAGCATTTAATGTTATTGATTTGGCCAATACTCTCCATGCTTTAGGACTATTGTTCTTTAGATGGTCTTTACGAGCCTCTAAGATGATATTGAATGTTAGGGTTTTAAACTAAAAGGGGCCATAACTGCATGCTACCCGTATCGACTCAGTCAGAGATGTTTCATGGGTGAGGTTTGCTAGTTAAATATAGATCCGGTTATGCCATGGACTATATGTTGCATGTCATAACGCGAGGATAAAACCCGAGGACACTTGTTTGCCCTAACTTGCCAAGATAGTAACCTAAATCTTCAAAGTTAACTTTTTCACACTTTAACTTTCAGTTTTTACAATTTTCAGTTTTCAAACCATTCCCACTGTTTTTGAAACCCAAATCCAAAGAGTCCAAATAGAAAGCCTTACCTTCATGCACTGATGCAAACCATTTAGGATGAAACCCATCCCCGTGTTCGACTTAGACCACTATACCGCAGAGCTTGATCAATATAAATAGTAGGAACTTGTGTGTATATAAATTTTGTTGATTTTAGCTCAGGCTTCCATCGGGCACGAATCAAAATGGCGTCGCTGGGATGGTGCCAAAACTACTAATGGTAAGTTGAAGAGTACTTGTGATCAACATCACAAGTGAATAACCTTTTTAATTCTTTTGCAATTCAGCCTATGTGAACCGCCGCTTGCTTCACTTCAAGAAGAACTCCGCACCGCTTCGCTTCGCTTTTCATTCGCCGCTTTATTATTTTTAGTTAATTTAATCTTTTGTGTGTCATTGTTGTTTTGTCGCCTTCTTTAATTGTGTAACAACTGTGTATGCAACAGTGGGATAGAGACACTTCAGGTAGATTGAATAGGATAGGTACACAACTTGAACCAGCTAGTGAAGTTAGTGTACCAACTGATACCATGGATCCCATACCTGAGGAACAACAGAGCCAACCAGGAACCCCCATGAATCCAAATGCCTATAGAACCATGAGGGATCACATCCACCCTCCTAGAGTTAGTGACCCACTCCCGCATCATCCTCCCGTCGAAGATGTAGCAAGTGAGGCCATATTTGGGTACCTCTAATCCCCACATATCATGGTATGGAAAATGAAAATCCATACACTCATATTAGGGATTTTGAGGAGGTTCAGATTTACCTTCAAGGAAGGTATGATGGACATGGATTTGTCAAGCTAAAGGCATTTCCATTGACTCTAAAGGACAAGGCCAAGATATGGCTCAACTCCATTGAGGCCTAGAACCATAAGAATTGGCCGAGTCAGCAAGCCGAATTCCCGCCAAGGCTTTTCAGCATCATAAGACTAATAATTTGAAAAGGCAAATTTATACCTTGCACCAGATGGTGAGAGATTTTACCGTTGTCGGGAGAGATTTATGGAACCATCACAGGTTCACACCATGGGTTTGACACATGGATGCTGGTGAACCACTATGGTGGTATGTCACCCGCTATGAAACAATTGTCGAAACTATGTGTGGGGGTAATCTCGAGTAAACATCCCATATTTTTGATTTTTTTAACGCGTAATAAACCTCCAAAGCTTGGGATGAACCTAGTCCTAGGAAGTTGAAAATCAAATATTGAATCACCAAGAGGAGACAAGTATAATTTTTCAAGACAGGATAAATGAAAATTGATCGGGCTTTTAACTCAGATATCGGATGATTTGAAATGAAAATCGCATGAAATGCGCATAGCTTAATGAGTTATCTTCATCCCAATTTTCTGCTTCAATTTTCAATCAAATAATTACCCCCGAGGGAGCACCGCAAGACCATGCCCATGCCATAAGTCAAAATAAACCACCCATAGATGCTTCATATGGTGACACTAATAACCCTAATTGGAGAAATTGTCCAAATTTGTCATGGAAATCCAAACCCCTTGCTTACGCCCCTTTAAGAGCACAGCAACATTCTGATTTCACTTCAATACAACAACAGATGCCTCCACTATCTTCCTCGTTGAACAAAGTAATCTCGAATTTAAGTAAGGTGGTGGGCATATTTGTAGAAGAACAGAAGGTGCTGAATGTCCACACTAGTCAGAAAATTGAAGCAGTAGAAAGTTCACTCAACAGGAAATTGGACAATATGCATGTGGAGATTTCAAAATTATCTAATCAGCAGTTGCAGAGTTCAGAAAAAGGGAAGGCTTCTTTCCAGGGACAACAATATCAGAAAGTGGTGAATGAAACAGGAATGACCGAGGATTTAAAAGGCAAAACTGATGAAGTTAAGGCGCTTAGACTTTACGAAGTGGAAAGGAATTAAAGCCAACAAGATTAAAAGCCAAATAAGTCGCCTCCATTAGTGGCTGACCCACATCAGGAAGAACAGTTAGTGGAAGGGGAAGAGATAAATATTAGAATACCCCCTCCGCTTCCGCAGGTTCTTCGAAGAAAGAAACAGTCTGTTCACCAAACAGAAATGTTGGAAGACGCGCAAGTGAAAGTTACGTCTTCCTGATATGATTAAACAGGTTCCTACTTACGCAAAATTCTTAAAGGATTTATGCACGGTAAAAAAGGGTCTCAATGTAAATAAAAAGGCCTTTTAACTGAAAGCGTTAGTGCCATTATGTGAGAGCAAGACTCCAAAGTGGAAGTATAAAGATCCAGATATCCTACGATCCTGCGGAATATCGAGGCATCGCGCGAGTAAAGACCGTTGCACTGGAGCTGGCTGCGGACCATGCCATATTCTATGTACAAACAATTGGCTCAGTGAACTGAAACTACTTCCATCACACTTCGGGCCACGACAGTCTATTAAAATACCAAAAGGAACCATTGAGGATAAATTCTATACAAGTGGGACAGATTTTACTATCCAAGATTTTGTACTCGATACGTAACTCGCCTGCAATAGGACCTAATCATGTGCCCATCATATTAGGGAGACCATTTTTGGCTACTTCAAATGCAATCATCAATTGCCGGAATGGAGTCATGCAACTCACATTTGGAAATATGACCTTGGAACTCAATATATTTCATATGGGTAAAAGGCATATGCACTCGGAGGAGGATGACTTTGAAGAAGTCTATATTTTAGATACCATTCCGAAGAACAAAGCAATCCAACGTAAGTGCAAGATATATTAACTTCGTAGTTATCCGATTGTCTTGTAGAGCAACATGACCTCAAGAAATGAGCTAGTACGTGGGTACTGGAGAAGAAGAATAGAAAACTTGCCTCTATTGACTGGTAATGAACCCAAGGAACCTCAACAGCTAGAACTCAAACCCCTCCCCGCTGATTTAAAGTATGCATTTTGAGTAAATGAGCAAAGGCCCAGCCAGGATTTCTTCATCTAACCACGTACAAGAGCATAATCTCCCCGCACTCTCTTCTCAAAAGAATAAGCAAGCATTGGGATGAAAATTTTTATCCAAAGGCATAAACCCGTCCATTTCAGACTCATCATATCTATTTAGAAGATGAGGCTAAAGCCGCAGCAGCTCCCAACGGAGGTCAATCCCCATCTACAGAAGTAGTTCTCGTATAGAGGTCTTGAAATTGCTCCAAGCTGGTATCATTTATCCCATTTCCGATAGCACATGGGTTAGTCCAACTCAGGTGGTGCCTAAGAAATCGAGTACTAACCGTGAAAAACAAGAAGGGTGAAGAATTGCTCATCTAATTACAACCATTGAGAGTGTGTATAGATTATAGAAAAGGCTCAATGAGGGTGACACGCAAAGACCACTTTCCATTGCCGCTCATCGATCAACTCCTCGAGTGAGTTTCGACACCCTTCTATTGCTTTTCGATGGGTATTCAAAGTACTTCCGCATAGAAATTGCCCTGTACATTCAGAAAGACTACTTTACTTATCCATCAAGTACCGATGCTTACAGATATTGCCTGCTTGTAACGCCCCACCACTTTCGATGTATGCTCGCATGTTCAAGGACATGGTAGAGTCGTATAATGGAGGTATACATGGATGATATCACAAGATATGGGGTGATTTTTGAAGAATGCTTAACCAATTTGGAAGCCATCTCAGAGGTGCATAGAGAAGAATTTAAAAGTTTAATCGGGAGAAATGCCATTTTATGGTAAACCAAGGAATTGTATCGGCACATTATTTCTAGAAGGGGAATTGAAGTTGATAAAGCAAAGATCGACATTATTTCCAAATTGCCGCCCCCAACAAATGTGAGAACAATTAGACAATTCCTTGGTTTATGTGCTTCTACCGACTCCGGCTCATTAAAGATTTTTCCAAATTGCCAAACCCCTGCATGCTTCTCGAGAAGGATGCCAAATTGCTTGGGAGAAAGATTGCCAAAAGAGTTTCAAGAACTAAAAATTTCATTTGACTACGCCCCAATAGTTCGAGCACCTAATCGGCGCTACCATTTGAGGTGATGTGTGATGCGAGGATCTCAAGCATAGGAGCAAGACTCGGCCAAAGAGAAGATGGGAAACCTCATGTGGTGTATTATGCAAGCAAAACCTTGAACGGCATTGCAGGAATTATACCACTACTGCAGAAAGAGTTGGTCGGCGCTGGTGTACATGCCTTAGATAAATTCGAGCATACTTATTGGGTCGATATAGTCATTTTTACGTGATCATTCGCTTTGAAATATCTCTTAACCAAACAAAATGCAAAGACTCATCCGCTGGGTTCTCCGCTTACTCAGAGTTCAACTTGCAAATAAGAGATAAGAAAGGGTGGAAATGTGGTGGCGCATCATCCGTCAAGGTTAACTATACCTCGACACCACAACCACCTATTAATGATGAATTTCCCCTCAAGAATCCCTAATGCACGGAGAAAGCTCCCGGGTATGCTCACATTGCCAATTCCTCACTCACAGAGAAATCCCAAATTCGAGTGGAAAGGACAGATAGGAAATATTTCTTTGCTAAAATCCATTCCACATCGGGAAGAGCCTTCCTATTCAAATACTATGTGACCAAATCATCAAGAAATGTGTACCCGAGGAGGAATCGTAAAGCAAGGAATTTTAAACCATTGCCATGAGAGTGTTTAGGCGGTCATTTTGCTTCCCAAAACAAAGAATGAAGGTGCTATGTCAGTTTCTATCGGGCTCTTCCTTATTCAAGGAAGCACACCCAAATGTGCTGTGTATGTGACAAAATGCCAGCGGCTTGGAAGCTGTCTCTGCCATATGATGCCTTTGAACCCAATTTTAGTTGTTGGAATTATTCGATGTGTAGGCATCGACGATGGACCTTTTCCTCGTCATATGGTCATACGTACATTTTGGTAGGAGTGGACTATGTCTCCAAATGGGTTGAAGCAATTCCTCGCAAACCAATGACAAAGAGTGGTAATTAAATTTTGAAAGTCAATATCTTTCCGTGCTCGGGGTTCAAAACCATTATTAGTGATGGAGGTTCTCATTTCTGTAATAAACCATTTGAAAACCTCATGGCTAAATATGGTGTGAAACACAAAGTGGCCACCCCTTACCATCCTCAAACAAGTGGTCAAGTAGAACTTGCCAACAGGGAGATCAAGACCATTCTAATGAAGGTGGTAAGCACGAACAGAAAAGATTGGTCTATCAAACTGCTTGATTCGCTACGCTTACAGATGCCTTTCAAGACAACCCGGGAATGTCCCTTATCCGATTGGTCTATGGTAAGGCGTGTCACCTTCCAAAGGAGATTGTTACAAAGTAATGGTGGGCAATTAAGAAGTCGAATATGGATCTAGCAGTTTGAATCAAGAGGTTCCTTGATCTTAATGAATTGGAAGAAATACGAATGATGCCTGTTTGAATTTAAAATTAAAAAGGAAAAGTCGAAAAGATGGCATGATCAAATGATAAACTGCAGAAGAATTTTAGAAAGAGGGAGACCAAGTTCTTTTGTACGACTCCAACCCATCTACTCTTCAGCAGTTTTTCCGTCACGATGAATGTGTCCATTCATAGTCCAACAGCATATCCTTAACGGTTCAGTAGATTTAATCAATCCAGATGATAACAAGGTGTTTAAAGTCAATGGACAGAGAGTGAAACCTTATGTGGTGCAGCAAGCCAGCAGTGAAGAAATTCTCCTGCTGGATCCTCCCTGAGCCTTACAATCCTCACCACATTTCGGGGGAGCCGTTAAAGGTAATTGCATATCATGTTTTGCGCCTGCATTGTAAATGTTTTTCTTTCAATCGGATAACCAATTGCTACAAATCGACACCGAATTGCCGCCCATGTTGGAAAATTTGAATCATCATTGTCACTTATGCTAGGACAACTTCCACGCTGGTGACAATTCTGGGTCACCAAGTTCAGATGCTCAACTTGAAATTTCTCCTTTATGCTAATTCACACGCGCACTCCGCATTGTTCCAATAGTCAGAATTGTGTGCCTTCTTTCCTTTGCAAAGCCTACTTTAGGTATGTTGGCTACCTAGGATAGTTTTGAAGTTACCTACATTTGAAGACCAATGTTGTCTTCCAAAAGGAAAAGAAAAGAAAAAAATGCAAAGAAAAAAAGAAAAAGAAAAGAAGAAAAAGAAAATAATGTGGAAATTTGTTTTGAAACCCGAGACGGTCCAGGGGTGTATACAAGCCTTGAACCCATGCCCAAGCCTTAATTGGCCGGGAGTCATCGATTTAGTGTTCGTTACATGGGTGGATAGGAAATATCGACTGTGGGTGCTTAATTTTCAAGTCATTCGAGTCCGGATGAAGCCTTTGAGTTAGTAGTCATGATCCTTTTGGCTTGATGCCCTAAACCTTTAGTGGTTGAGTCATCGGTGGACCCTGCTACACGCGACTTTGGATGAAGTCGAATTTTTAAGCATTGCATCCTCCAATATAGTTGAAAAGAAAGAAAAGTGTAACTAGCAATTCCTATCTAGGTCGTTCAACAACTTAAGGCCATGTCTAGGAGCCAGAGGTGGTACTTGCAATAGATGGGCTTAATCCGTTACAAAAAGAACCACTAGACTTAGGTGGAAATTCGTTGAGAATTATGGATCCAAATTATTGACCTCGAATTGTTCTTGTATGGTTTTGATTCTTTCATATCGGCTTACAACTTTGATTTCAATTTCTCAAGATGTAATGTTTATATGTATATAAACCCTTTTTGAATCATAACCTTTTTGCAAATCACCACATGCATCTCCTTTTTCTTTATTTTGCATTGCTAAGGGACTAGCAACGTTTTGGTTGGGGGGTGTGATTAATGCCCAAAAAGTGCAATTTTGAACCCTATATTAGATAGGTTTTGAGTGCTTTTTGTACATTAATCATGTCATTTATACCAATTGAAGTGTTCTAGTCTTCTTAGTAACACTTATGCCATTTAGAGAGTATTTTTGGCTGTTTTGCAGGCTTTTGCGCACTTTTGGAGTTCAATGTCGAGATGAATGATGAATCATGAAGTTCAACCTCAAGTCTCACGCATCAATCAATGCTAAGAATCAATGAGAAAACCAAGGCAAATGAAGAAAATGTGATGCAATGAAGACGTGGAGGCATTGCGTTGAAGGATCAATGTCGGGAATTTTCGCTGTTGGCGAAAATTTTCATTAGATTGCGAAATTAACCTTAGCGAAAATTTCAAGTAACCCAATAAATGCCAAATTTCGCTAGACCACTCTGCAGCCATAGGCACCAATTTTAGCGAAAAACCCGATTTGCTTATTTACAACATTTTCGGCTTAGCTTAGCTTAAATTTAGCTAGCGAAATTATCCGTCTTAATGGGAATTTTCCATTCGCTAGGGCCCCGTGATTTCGCTTAGCCAGCGAAATTCCTCACCAGTAGCGGTAAAATTGATGCCTCGTCATGTTTTGTAATTAATGCCAAACCGCTCCAACTTGGTGTATTACTTAATTGTCCAGTCAACTTAGCCACCTCCCTTAGGTTTTGGTATTTTTTTTTAGACTTTTTGAGAGGGTCTATATAAGCCCCTCTTGTTTTGTAACCTGTGTGAAGGATGGGAGGAACAATTTGGGAGAAGATATTTTTGTAAGTTTTTATTTTTGTAAATAAAGTCTTTTATTTTAAGTTTTGCTTTTATTTCTTTTCTCTCTTCTCTCTCTTCTTTCTTTCTCTTTCTACGCTAAACACCCTCTCGAGGATTGATAACCAAGAGATGCTTGGCTAGTTTCCTTTCTTTGAAGAGGAAGGAAGCTAGTTTCACGGTGGGGCTATGCATGTTGTTCTCTTGTACTAAAAGCCATAGTGTGTATTTATGGCCCCTTGTATTTTCAAAACATGGTTAGATAACAATGAATATCATTAATTTACTAATACTTCCATGCTTTAGAATCCAAAGGCATATTCAAATGAGAGAGTTACCGTGATTCTTTAGATGGTCTTTACGAGCCTTTAAAATGATATTTATATGTTAGGTTTCAAATTAGGGTTGCATAGCATTTAATGTTATTGATTTGGCCAATACTCTCCATGCTTTAGGACTATTGTTCTTTAGATGGTCTTTACGAGCCTCTAAGATGATATTTAATGTTAGGTTTTAACCAAAAGGCCATAATCGTATGCTACCCGTATTGACTCAAATAGTGAGAGATGCTTCATGGGTGAGGCTTGCTAGTTAAATATAGATCCGGTTATGCCATGGACTATGTTGCATGTCATAACGCGAGGATAAACCCGAGGACACTTGTCATTCCCACTTGCCAAGATAGTAACCTAAATCTTCAAAGTTAACTTTTTCACACTTTAACTTTCGCTTACAATTTTCAGTTTTCAAACCATTCCCACTGCTTTTAAACCACCAGTAGAGTCCAAATAGAAAGCTCTACCTTCATGCACTGATGCAAACCATTTTTAGGATGAAAAACCCATCCCCGTGTGTTCGATCCTGGGGACCACTATACCGCAGCAGCTTGACTACTGCAAAGAGTAGGAACTTAGGTGTGTATATAAATTTTGCTGATTTTAGCTCAGCCTACTGTGGCACAAATCAAGAATTAAGAAAAGAAGGCTGTAAAGTGAAAACATCAAGGAGGAATGAGTTTGGTCTTCTAGCCTTCCTCCCTTGAACAATTAAGTTCTTAGGGGTGTTCAACACCTAGTACCCTAATGCCAACTAGTATGGGAATTACAGACCCAAAGTTCGTTAAGAGAGGTAGAAAGCTTAAAAGAACAAAACATTATACCATTCCAAAAACCTTGATAATAGATGAAAAGTGAAAAAGCTTCGAAGATAAGGAAGAGAAGTTATAGTATGATTGTGGTGAATGAAAAGAAAAATACCAAAATAGAGAGTATGCAGAAAGATGCACAAAACTAGATGATGAGGAGGTTAGAAGCTTGATATCAATGATGTATAATGAAGGCAAGAGTGCTAAGTTGTCAGTGATGTTTGGGTGAAATTTGAGCCTAAATTGTCAAATTATCTACCTAATTACCCAAGCCATACCTTACAAGCCTAAAAGACCTATTTGATCTTGAAGGTGGTGATATGCTTACATTAGTAGAGATTAATATGAGAAACAAGCATATGGAACTAAAAGAATGAGGGAGAAGTGTGCCAACTGAGTACTATCCCAAAAGATTAACTAATCTACCAATTCAGGTAAGACTATCACACACTCACAATTCAAAGTTGAATAATTGAATTGTTACATTATAAAGAATTATTTGGCCGATTAGTGAACTTAATTGAAAATCTTTCTAATTTAGATTGGAAACATGTTTAGAGATAACTTACTGTGTATTTATATTCCTACTCCGCTGTGGATTCAAAAGAAAAATGTCTTTAAAATAAAAGATAAATTGTTTGAGGACAAACAAAATTTTATTTTCTTTTGCTCAGATAAGCAAAACTTTAGTTTTTACGAATTTGATGCAAATTCTAAACTCATTTATTTTTAATCCATTTTTCTAGCATCTTTTTAATGTTAGGGATACATTTTAATGTCGAATTATGGAAATTCACCAACTTTTTTGTTTTCAGTTTTATATGAAAGAGAGAATTCCAAAATACAAAAGCGTTAAAATTCATTAAGGCAAGAAACTATGTCGTGACATAATATCAGAATGTTGCGACAGAATTCCAATATGACCAACAGAAGTATGTCACAACAAGGATCAAGCTGAGCGCAAGCCAAAAATGAAGACCATCGCGACACAATTTAAGATGGATTGACTAATTTCTGTCGTGACAATGAATTTTTATGTCGCCGGTCACGCTGGGAACACCATGGCGAGCAGAATGTCGCGACATTCTTACTCGCCGCAACATCATCAAGAAAATGGCATCGGAACCTTGTCGCAACATCTTACAATTCTGCCTTGACATAACAAATGAAGTCATTAAATGAACTCTATCTCGACAGAAAATGGAAAAACAATGAAACAATGTGCTTGCGACAAAGGTTTCTATGTTGCACCACAACATTTAGAGTCAGCAATGAAAAATACGCAGACTTTGTCACGACAAAGAATTTCTCTGTTGCGACAGAGACAACTTGAGGTTGAGGTGAATGTTGTTGACAAAGACGACTATTGTCGCGACAAAAAGTAAGGAGAATGACAAGAAGATTGTTGTGACACAGAAATGGATGTTGTGACATAATAATGAACTAAAGGCAAACATCTCTGTCGTGACAAAGGAAAATTATGTCGCGACAATAAAAGCTATAGAGTCAGAGATTTCTTTCGCGATAGAGAAGTTTTATGTTGCAACATAAAATAGAAGAGAAGTGAGATAAGCCAAGGCAAGTTTGTCGCGACAAGGGATTCAATGTTGCATACAAAAAGTTCAGCTAGCGATAAGGAGTAAAGAAGAGTCTGTCGCGACACAGAGTTCAGTCTCAGCACTATAAGGCAACACAACTCTATCAGGATAAAGAAAAAGTTTGTCGCTACAAAAAATCCACGCTACTGGGAGAAACTCTATCGCAACAAAGAAAAGCATGTCACGACATAAATTGAGAATAACAAAAAAAGAATGTCGCAACATAGCAGAGATTGTTGCAACAAAGTTAAAGAGTTGGAAGAGGAAATTTTTGTCGTGACAAAAGACAACCATGTAATTCAACTTATGTTATTTATATAATGGCCTACTCTCTTCTCATCTTATGTCCTTTATGTCCCATTTTGATCAATTACAACTTTACTCTTTGCTTGAATAAATTTCTCGGTTAAATAAATTTATGATTTTACAATTTCATTCCGAACCCCAACTCCCAAAAAATACTTGAAAGAATTACCCGGGTTCACTTATGTGCCCCCCTACTACACGCACGCACACCTTCTGGATCTGAGCGTTACAAATCCTCCCTCCTTTAGAACATTTCGTCCTCGAAATGAACAAACTAAACTCAAAGGAAAAGAAAGTACCTTATTCGGAAAATAATTGAGGATACTGATGGCGCATCTGAGCCTCTGACTCCCAAGTTGCTGCTTCCCTCTCATGATTCTTCCACAAGATTTAATCCAGCTGAATCACCTTATTCTCTAACACTTGTTCCTCGAGATCTACAATCCGCATGTGTATTTCCTCATAAGTCGCTCCTTTAGTCGAGACCGTTGTTCCCTTCAACACATGTGAAGGATCTGGGATGTATTTTCTTAACATCGATACGGAATGTGTCATGAATCCTGATAACTCGGGGTAACTTCACTCTGTAAGCCACGTGTCCCACCTTGCTCAATCCAGGTCCTATATATCCTACTTGAGCTCGCCCCTCGCTCCCGACCTCGAAACACCCTTCCATGGAAATTTTCAAAAGACCCTGGCCACCTATCTTGAATTGTGTAAAGTCTCGCGACTTGCTTGTTTGCATAACTTTCCGTCTATCTCTTGCTATCATCTTAAGTTATCACGAACAAATTTCACTTTCTCTAAAGTGATCCGCACTCCACCCGTGGCCTACCAAATTCTCTCTCACTAACCTCATCCCAAAGACACTAGAGTCCTAAGATTTCCTACCATACAATGCCTCAAATGGAGCCATCTCTATACTAGCCTGATAGCTGTTGTTGTAGCGAACTCCATTAGTGTCAAATGAGTATCCCAACTCCCCTTGAATTCCATCACACAAGCTCTCAGCATATCCTCTAACCTCTGAATGGTCCTTTCTGACTGGCCATCCGTCTGAGGATGAAATGTTGTGCTAAAATGTAGGTGAGTACCTAAAGCTATTTGAAAACTAGGCCAAAACCTGGATGTGAACCTGGGGTCTCTATCTGAAACTATCGAAACTGGAACCCCATGAAGTCTCACTATCTCATCCACATACAACTGGGCCAACTTTTCCAGAGAATCTTCAACATTAACTGGCAGAAAATGAGCAGACTTCGTCAATCGATCAACTATCACCCATATAGCATCATGTTGTCTCTGAGTCCATGGAAGACCTGTCACAAAATCCATAGTGATCTTCTCCCATTTCCATACTAGAATAGGGAGTAATTGTATCTTCTTCCCTACTGCCTCCTACGCCTACCTTCACTCGCTAACGCTACATCCTGGCACAAAACTTACAATCTCTTTCTTCATCCCATTCCACCAAGAATGTTCTTTCAAAGTCCCTACATCTTGGTACTACTTAGATGATAAGATACGCAGATGAATGTAAGTTTCTTCCATAATGTCTCTTCGCCGCCATACTTAGCACACACATTCTCCCCGGCCTTCACTATCATGCCGTCATCTCTAATTTGAAACTCGCTCTTCCTTTTCTATCTCTTCCTCAAGCTTAATCATCCTCAGGATCCCGCGACCGCCCCGCTAGAGAACTGATCCACTGTGAGAGGCTCCAACAGGAAAATGTGGCTAGCCACTCTCGAATCCCCACTCCCGCATCACCCCTAAAGCCTAGATCCACCACAGCGGAAGATAACCCCGATCTCATACGAGACAAAGAACTCCCTGAGTCGCCTACTCAAGGCATCTACTACGTACATTAGATTTTCCTGTGATGGTACCTAATAGTACAATGTGAGTCCTGAATCAATCAAGCCATCTTCTTTGCCCGCATTTAACTCTTTTCCGGGTGAAAATATATTTAAAGACTCTTATGATCCGTGGAAGATCCCGCAAGGAACACCATATAAGTAATGTTCCATATTTTAAAGCAAACACGACGCTCGCAAGCTCTAAGTCGTGGTGTGTGGTAATTCATGCTTCTTCACCGCTTAGAGGCATATGCAATCACCCTATCATTCTGCATCAAACACAACCAAGGCCTTGCCGGGAAGCATCACTGTAAACCACAAACCCATCTCTCCTATCAAGTAAAGTAGGAATCGAGCCAGTCAATCTACCCTTCAACCTCAAAATCCTCACAAGTGTGCATCCACCTAATCATACTTGACATCTTTTCTTGTCAACTTGGTCAATGGGGTCGTTTATCTTGATAACCCTCAACAAACTTCCCTGTAATAATCTCAAGCAAAACCAAGGAAGCTTCTGACCTCTAACACATTCTTTGGTGGTTTCCAATTTACCACAGCTTCTATTTTCTAGGGATCCACACTCACCTCCTTAGCTGAGATCACATGACCTAGGAATGTCACTCCCGTTAAGCCAAACTCCGCACTGCTCTAACTGCATACAACTATCAGCTTCCCTTAGTGGTCCTAAATACAATCCTCAAAGTCGCTGACTATTCTTCCTGGCTACCCGAATACACTAGAATATCGATAAAGACTGGCATACAAACTTATCCAAATATCGCCGGAATAATCTTGCTCATCAAATCCATAAACGCGCCTCGGCATTAGTCAAACCAAACGGCATCACCGTAAACCCATAATGTCCGTAGCATGTTCCGACGCGCCTTAGAACATCACCCTCCCGCACCCTCAACTCGATGATACCCCAATTCTCAAGTCTATCTCTGGGAGTATACTGAGACCCTCGAGCTGATCAAATAACTCATCGATCCTAGGAGTGGATACTGACATGGATGGTAAACTCCTGCTTAGCCGCCCGTAATCTATACACAACCGCAAACTCCCATCTTCTTTTCACGTAAGAGAACTCGGAGCTCCCCATGGGATATGCTCAATCGAATGAACCCTTTACTTAACAATTCTTAACTCGAACCTTAAGCCTCTCAACTCAAGCAGAGCCATCCCATAAGGGAGAATGAAATGGCCCACCCCCGATCAAATCAATGGTGAACTCCCACCTCTCTTTCCTCGAGGTAATCCTACGATATCATTCTAACACATCCGGGAACTCTAACAACTCGAATCTCATCCACTAGAGTCCTCCTTCCCCGGCTCCACCATAAGCCAGATAACCCTGACAACCCTTACGCAACATCCTTTACGCCGGCCAGTGGCGAAGATCATACCGAAGATAACTCTACGTATTCCTCCGAACTTTACCTCCTCCACTTCCCAGCCCATGCAACTTTACTTCCTTTATAACAATCTAATGTGGCCCATGGTAGGATAGCCAACGATGCCGAGAACCACATCAAAATTCTCATATCTAAGGCCATAAGATCCATTGGAACTCCCGTCTCCTAATCGTAATCACTATCTTTTGACCACTGGTTCGAGACCAACTGGATCTCCCGCTCGGAAGGGAAACTCTCATACAACCCTCTAATGGTTGGGTCTCTATCTGGAAGCGATCTAAGAATGGCTTAGATACAAATGAATGAGTGGCTCCTCGGGTCCAGCTGAATTATACGCACTCATGACTCAAGGATAGCCAATACTCAGCGGACCACATCCGAGAGCCGCATCCGGTGATCCCGTCGAGTCACAAAGATAAACTTCCGCCCGAGCTGGCCCTCTCGTCTCGCATCCCTGGGGTCCTACTCTCCCTCGCCTACCATGATCGCCCTCTACCTACTACGTGACCGGGCCCCTCCGCTGGGAAACCTCTCCCCAAGACTTTTAGTGCTCATCTCTAGTGTCAGGTAGCTAGCCAAGTACCGATGCCCCCGCACCAATCAACTGAGGGCACTCTCTAATGAAATGGCCTTCCTGGCCACAATGGAAACACCCTGTACTATATCTCTTACACTTCCCAAAATTTCGCCTCCGACACAGATCATAGATGGGAGGAATACTCTGGGTGCCACTGCTAGCAACTGGGGGCCTCACCATCCTAATAGAGATAGCCTCCCGACTCTGCACTCCCCTACTTTATAACCTCTACCCTTGCTTTTCTTTCTATCAGGATCGACTAGCTCGCTAGGAAGTGCCCGGTGCACTCTTACTTTCTTCCTCTACTCCGATACATAGCCATAGTACTTTGCTCAACTCTCGAGCGCCTCAACTAAGTCCCCAAATCTATATCTCCGAGGAACCATGCATAAATGCACTCCGATCCTGGCAATGTGAATCCTACCAAAACCTTGCACTTCAAGACTCATCACCAGATATATGGAACCAATCTAACTAGCTTCGAGAACTCCTTCTCATATTCTCGATAATCGACATGTTCTTCGCCTAATCCGAAGAACCCCAATCTTCGAACTTGCGACTCGGTGAAACAATTCATCAACAACTCATTAAATCGGCCCCATTTATATACCATCGTGATATTCTCCATCCATCGCATCCCACTAATCCTTAGCCCCGTTTTCCTCTCGTAAAACCGGGAAAACAAGACTCTTTGATCATCCGTGCAACTCCATAACCCGCAAACTTTGCTTACTCTGGCCCAACCATAACCTGTGCTGCCTTTAGATCGCCACGCGCCATACGTGGCTTCTGGCGCCCACTGTGACTCCTCCTCTATCGACCCCGGTGCCCTTCAAGAACCTCCTCTGAGTGGCTAGTGGGAGGCCGCGACTACCCTACCAGAGTCGCTATGGCCACTATCCGAAAGCAACCAGCCACCCGCTTCCGCCATAAACAACTCCTACAGCCTGAGCCCCCACCCCAGATTGGTCCAGCCCCACTTGTTGTCGGAGGGCGATTCATGGAGGCTGTGGTGAGTGAAACCATCTACGTGCTCATCTCTCTCGTACCAAGTAGACGCCTAAACCTCTCGGAATGACTCTCCCAGGATCGACCCCACATCCTCTCCGCCCCGACATAGTGTCGTATTTGGAAAAAACCAATTACTTACTTTGAATCACCTCATATGTATGTACTTTGAGTTTGAAATGCATGGTTTCCAATAGTGTAAAATAGAGTGTATACGAAAAACTACAATGCTTAATAACATAGGCTCTCAAGATCCCGCTCCGATACTGCCAAGAACTTGTCACACCCCCACTCCCTACAGCTACAGTGTAAGCCGCCACCCCACGTAAAACCCCGCACCGCTACTTCCAACGACCAGAGAACTCCTGTGGAAGCTGTTCGTTGTTTATCGAAACCCGTATAAAAATTCTTTCTTTTCTAAACTCGTGATTTTATAAAATTTCGATAGCATGGCAAAGAAGATACAGATATATCCTTAACCCGTATATACGCTTTACACTTTTCTAAAGTGCTGGCAACCAACATTAATTTTCAAAGAGCCTTAGGCTCATCACATTTTCACAATACAAAACTATGTATACATATGCTCAACTGCATAAATTCCAAAGTATTTCCTTTCTTTTATAAGTTATTTAATATCGTACCGATACAAAATTTAGAGAACTTAATATGTTCCAAAGAGTCCCCATACCAGACTTTAAAAATAGCTTTTAAAATTAACAAAATAATGAGCTAAACTTAGCCTAATGAGTGTATGTTTTATAAATAAGCTTGCTTTTTTTCTCGGTAAATATCTCTTAAATTGTAAAACTCTCTTTACAAGACATTTTCTAAACCTTGCTTTGTGCTCTCGCTTAAAGTTTCTAAACTTTTCATACTTGCTTGCTCGCTTTCGCTTGTTTTCGCTTTTAAAAGTTTCTAAACTTTTCATAAACCTCTTGCTTGCTTGCTTTACTTTGCTTAAAAAGTTTATAAACTTTCATGACTCAGTTGCTTTACTTTTCTTAAAGTTTATAAAACTTTTTATAAACACAGGAGCTTGGGCACAACCGCATGCTTTAAAAGTTTATAAAACTTTTTATAAACATGGAAGCCCGAGCTCAACCGCTTGCTTTAAAATTTTATAAAACTTTTCATAAATGCGGGACCCTGGGCTCAACCGCTTGTTTACCAGTGGTTGATTTTCAAATCCAGAAAATGTTTATAACCAAGATCAACCACCGGGAGGCCTTTCGCTGTCCCCTAGTAAAACACGAGCTCGGGCTTCCAACCGTGTTTGCGGGAATAAACCTAGGTCGCATCACCTAAAAGCGGAAGGGCCTTTGGCCACTTCCTCTTCTCCGATAAATATGGTGGAATGACCTCGTCTACGCCACCATAATTTAGCTAGAGCGCCTAACCCTATATACCCAAAGACGCGTCACGCCCCTTTTAAATGCCATGATGCATGAACTAAGTTTGCCAACAAGGCAAATCTAAAATGCATGAAATGAGATCCTAAATACCATCAAGCGACGCATTTTAATACCGACTCGTGTGATGCTTGCTTAAAACTAGGGATTTTCGTTAGGGGCCTGTTTTTATAAATATAATACTTGTTTGCTTGTTTATTGCTTTTCAAATATGGTTTTACAACTCAAAACCATTGCTTGTTTGCTTTTTAAAAGGTATGGTTGAATACATCAAAACCATTACTGCTTGCTTTCACATATGGTTTAAATCAAAACCATTGTTTGCTTAAAAACTCATTGCTTGCTTGCTTTAAAATATGGTTTACAATGAAAATCATTAAATACCAGTGTAAAACAATTCATAATAATACACTAGTATTTGAAAAATAGGTTTAGAACACTCACCTTTTTGTTTACCAAAACTTGAGCACACTTCACAACTTTCTCGCTTTGTTTCTTTAGCCTACACACCAAACGAATATATTTAAAACATTAATCGCCGCGCAGTTTAAAACTTAACATACTCACACGCAAGTCACTTTAGGTCACACAACATCTATAAACTTAAACGAACAATTTGTTCTCGGAAAGACTAAAAAGCCCTTTAACTAAAAAAACCACTCATTTCGTAAACCTTTTCCAACAATACTTCCTGGACTTTATTACTCCAAAAAATTATTCAAACGGTCTTCAAACATTATGAAACTTCCAGATCAGTCCTTATATATCCAATGACATCTCTTTAAATTTTCAATTTAAAATTTCTTCTGCGCTCCCAAACTACAACACAAGTTACGCATTTTTTTATGTCTAATTGGTTAGCCCACTCGAATCACATACCGTTATCCTTGATTTCTCTCTGGGGTCTTAACTCCATAAATTTGAAATGGTTTCTTCACTCATTTGAAAGCCATGGTTCTAAGATTTCCTCTCCAATTGAATCATCCACTTGGATCACCAAAACTTGCTATTGTATTTTACATCTAGATTACTAAATTATAACATAATCGCATATTACCCACTTTGAAAATTTTCTTCCACACTTTAAGTTACACTTGCGGCACTTCCTTTAGCTAACTTATTCCCCAGAAGTCTATTTCCAATTTAATTCAATCACTCCACTCGATGAGCGAAACCTCACTTATGGCCAAAATACTACAACAATACCTAAAAACAGAAGATAAACTGCTGAGCTACACGAGAGCTCACCTACCAAGATCGGCCTTTAAAGCCAAGCACTCGCTTCCTTGGCCTTCTATGCAATTTGTAGCTCTATCTCTTATGGTTCTTACCAATTGAAACTAACGCCTTATGATTATAATTTAATATAGCCAAAACAAGAACAGTGGTTTACTAATTTCACAGATTCCTTTAAAAAACCTACATTCTCCTTACAACCATTCCTCAAAACCAACACTGACTCTAATTCAAAACAACTCCACCACACTTCGTATTGGTGGTTTGGAACTTTATAACCAAACCCAGTAAAATCCCAATAATCATACCAAGCGTCCAATAATCCATACAAACCATAGAAATAGGAAGAATCCCTTGTTTATCTCATACCAATTGGGCTGCTTTACCCCATACTGATCTAATAAATCTAGGTTAGGATTCCCTCAACAAAACCCTAGAAAAAAATGAGGAACTAATCTCCACAAACCCTAAAAATCAAACTACAAAAACCCAAAATATACATGTTTCCAATTCAAAACATACATTTTACTCTTCTCCCTCTGTTTCCTCTTTCTCCTTCCTCTTCTTCCTCCTCTTCTTTCTCTCTTCCTCCACTGGTCATTTCTAGCCAAATGAGACCAATTGAATTGTCTGCTTTTTCATCCCCTTTTATACTTCATTTTTGCCTTAATTTCAAGTTAGTCCTCAATCACTTTAATATTTGCAATTTAACTTATGTTATTTATATAACGCCTACTTCTTCTCATCTTAAGGCCCTTATGCCTCATTTTGAACAATTACAACTTTACTCTTGCTCTAAGATAAATTCGGTTAAATAAATTTGCGATTTTACAATTTCGGTCTAACCCCAACTCCCAAAAATACTACACCACTCTATGCACTTACGCGCCCTACGCTACATCGCACATACACCTTCTCGGACTAAGCAAGACAAGAAAGCCAGAGAACAAAGAATGATAACAGATAAGATCAATGAAATGATCAACTGTCACGCTAACTAGCCGATGACAAAACGGTTTACAAATCTATGAAAAAGACAAGAATGATAGCTACGCCAATAACCCGAAGATGTAATCCCAATCGGCCCGTCACTGACCGATACGTCTCGTCCACTATAAAACGTGAACGATAACCACTCTGGCTCGACAATAAACGTCAACCATTATAATTGTAACTTATTCTCGTGAGATACCGAGAAAATGTCAAAAATAATAATAAATGTGGTGGAACTGACACTACATTTTCAGCTTACAGCATAACAAAGCAAGAAAAGCAAGGAAGAGGTGTGATTTATTACGATAAAAGAGAAAAGAGGCGTACAAGAACGATGTATGACAACAGATAATTGCCAGAGAAAAGAAGAAAAAGATATTAAAAGAAATTTCTGATAGAACCAATACTGACACGATGTGAATCAAAATAAATAAGACCAATACTATGATCATATTCTGAGATACGGACTTGTTATATTTCTTATAACAATATAAAGAATACCTAAAATAGAGAAAAAAGACTGTCAAAATTGAAAAAAAAAATTAAAGACGTTGATAATAAAAATAAAATATTAATAGTAAAAATAAAAAGACCTTTTCAAAGAAAATCCTTTATGGGATAGTAAACACTTAGGATTGATATCTAAATAAAGACTAGCTAGACCAAGTAAAGACTAGTTATAACTTAGTAAGAGTCATTCTTAATTGGGTAAAACTATACCTAAGGGGGTTTACCGAAGGGTATAAAAGGGACAATTCAAGTGCTGTTGGTATTTCTATTCCTGAAATATTAGGGACCAGTTCACTTGGCGAGAACTTGAAAAACGTTGTTAAAACAGTCTAATGAAGACACTGAATAATTGGAAAAAGAAGATAAAAAAAGTTTTTAACAAATTCAATCAATCTATTGAAGTAATGATTGCTTTTGATTTAATTTATTGCCACCTTTTAATTCTTGTAGTTTCTCTTATAAAAATGGTCCACGAGTTGAAAAGGACATGTATAGAAGCTTGATAAATAGGAAAAAGTGTCTTGTAATACTCTTATAGAACTGGTGGTTCTCCACATGGTGAAGAACAATGTATTGAACTACTTTCATTTTATTTCATATATGAGTACCTCCCCTTGTGATTCATGTAATTTGTTTTATTAAAGTGGGATGTGCTGACAAAAGACTCTTTAGAAAACCTAATTTTGAAAATTTTACACTTTATCTGTTTTTTTTATCTAATTTTAACAAAATATTCAATTTTTTTTCTTGTAAAATAATTTCTTCTTTTAAGACATGATGTAAATATATAAAATAAAGTGAAGAAAAGCATTTTGTCCTAAACGATTTATTTTTCAAGAAAAAACATGGGAAAAGTTATATTCATATGATGGTCAGAAATACGCCCCCATCGTCTAATGGTCACATCTCCTTCAAGAGGCTATGGGTGGCCTGACTTCCTTGGGGTGGGAAAAAGAAAGTTGATCATGGATTATTATCAATACTCAATGATACTTCAACTTGTACTTGAACTTTGGCCTGTAAACACAAAAGTATTGTACTTGCTTTTTTTTGAAAGATTAGGTTTTTGAATTTTTGGAAGACTCTACTGAGGAAGAACAAGTTCTTTCTTAATTTTACCAAGAGTTTATAAAAAGAGACTTTTTGGTATTTTGATATTTATATCAATGATCTACCTAATCATAAATAACTGTTATAAAATCATGTAAATATAAATTATCCCTAAATGATAAAAAAAAAAAAAAATCATTCATTTCTATTATGAAATGCGCATGCATGAAATGTTTACACAAGGTTCATAAATTTATGTTTATTTAATGTCTTTTAAATAAATATTTATGTTAAAAATGGTCCACAAGTTAGAAGGGACAAAGAGGCATGGTAAATAGGAAAAATGGGTTCACATGGTGAAGGACAATCTACGGAAGTGATGACTGCTTTAGATTTTATTTCCATAATAATTTCTTTCAATTCAAGTAATTTCTCTTCTTAAAAGGGTCCACAAGTTGAAAAGATAAAGAGGGTTTAATAAATAGGAAAAGTGTCTTGTGATACTCTTATAGAAATGGGTCCAGTACGGAGGACAAGAAGGTTGATAAATAGTAAAAAGTTGCTTTAGAACTTCTAAATGCAATTAAGAGGGAGGGAAATAGATGACACTAGACCTATTTTGGAAACATTAATTCAAACTAATCATATGTCATTTCAATGAATGATAATTTTTTTCTTACTGCACTACATAAAAATATATAAAGGACAAAACCATAAAAACTGTCGATTTCAATATCTTGTAAGTCTGATGCTAGCTTCACGAAAATTTTCAACCCTATCCAAAATCTCAGACATTTAAAATTTCAACGTATTCTAATCTTGGCCATTTTTAAAATACGCCGTATTCGGAATTTGAATTAAAATAGTTAATAAAGAAAATCCATGAAAACCATTTTCTCAAAACTAAGTTTATAAAACGTCAAAAGAAAACTCTTCGTTGAATGCATTCGAAACAATGAAATGAAGAAAATCATTCGATTCATATATAAATGTTGAAAATAGTGGAATTCATTTTTCTTTGTTTTCAAATTTTGTTTTTTGGTTTCAATTCTCGTAATTAAACGTTCCTCGTTGAAAGCTTTATAAAACAGAAAATTTTCTACCTACTAAACAGGGCCTTATATTTTCCTATTCCTCCATCAATATCCTGAACCATGAGTTGCCATCTAACTTCACTAGATATCTCGCACTCTTCCTCATATTTTTATGCATCCTTATAATCTTTATAAGTTGATCTCTATTTTATGATAACACTTCAAATATTTACGGTAATATTTCTATTTTTTTTTTTTTTACACTTCTTTTAATCACAGTTCAAGTTTATAGAAACAAAACCGAATTTCAATTAGGGATAATTGTTTAAAAATGACAAATCATATTTGTAAAACTAACATCTTTCTTTAAAATGCTAAAAGAGGTATAAAAAGACAATCTTTGGAACCAAATGTGATTTCCTTACCTCCGAGGTCCTATCGATTAACCCACAACCTCGCAGAAACATGTGAGGCATTCAAGGCCCCGATATCACACCCACATGTCCCATGATTGAGACCATTCAAGATAATTTTTCTTACAAATAACCCATTTATTATAAAATTTCAGCTGAGCTTTGATGTACAACTCTTTTATACACTTTTATATGCCAAAATATATTAAAACTAGATAATTATAATATATTTTTACAAAATGCTTCCTGCTGAAACCCGATCTTCTTCACGCCACGGCCTCGGGCGAACGCCTTCCTCGTACCATCCACGACAAGGTGAGCAATGCCCAGTAGTTGAATTCTCCTACAAGAGCTACTCCCCACCTAAATGCACATGCAATGACACATCACAACATCCACATTCCATACAATTCACAATGCATACATGGAATGATTTATATCATGCATGGAAATGTCATACGCCCATACCCCCGAGTCACCCATCGACTTCACACATGCCTAGTTAAGTGTAGTAGCCGCCACTCGTAATGCCACGACATTCATATACCGTAGCCTTTTGTCGTCTACCAACACCCAATGCAATTTACAATGGGTAACTAACTCGAAGTCATCTCGATTTACCACCAACTTAGGCCCAAGTGATAAATATGACCGTGTGTTTTCTTTTAGGCAATAGAACTTTTCGAGCTTACACAGCGGGTCTCTTACACCCACGTAGAACTTTTCGAATAGCACTACGAGTCTCTCACACCCATACAAAACCTTTCGATACTGCCTAATCTCCTACACTCGACCCCTGTGCTTTCTAATTTGAGCCGCTTTCGCTCTTAACACATTACTTACTTTTCATTTTGCGTGATGCCCCAAAATCGAGGCTGGCCCATCACAACCCTGCCAACTCACGGACACTGTGAACAAGGTCGTAACCCTATAATACCACGAAAAACTTACGTAGCCCCTTTCAGAGCGGAGCCTCTACCCAAGAACTACTGGTCCCAACATCAACATCATAAGACATACACAGTAAAACGCCACTCGCCTAATAATGTGAATCATCAATTATGCACTAACCATATACCATAGTTTCAAGAGTTAATAATTTACTTCTTATCCAAGATATATTAAAAGTTTTAAAATATTCTAATACATGTATCCAACTAAACACCAAAGCCACAACCCGGCTTTCTTCAAAATCGCCCTAGATGAGCCGCTCACGCCTCCCGTACCAAATACTTATTCCTCAATGTGATGAGCTAATGCCCAAAGAATGAATCACCCTAATGCGCATTCTCACCGGGCGTATATACAATGATCCAAATAAGAAACACACATTCAAGCAATTTCCACATCCTACTTGAATGTCTAAATGACTAACCTATGTCCAGTTCACCGACTCCCTCACGACTACTTTCAAGTCATGTATGATAAAACATCATTTTCAAACAAATCTCGTTGTTCTCGAAAATATACTACCGAACTGCAAAATATGACTTACCCTCCAAGGTGAATGTGCTCGAGAACCTTCCAAAACAATACACGCTCCTCCGACGTGCACTGTATAATCATCCTCCCAACACCATTATCCGGAAAATCATCCTCGTGAAATTCCTTTCTCGCAAATCATGTTCGCTTTTAGTTTCAATTGTTCATGTCATGACAACACCAATTTCAGTTACCCTATTACATGTGAAATTCCATTACGCTATTTCAATACAATTTATACAACACATGCTAATATATAAAAACATGTATATATATTAACATAATTAAAGTAATAGAACATGTTATGCACATACACCATCAATTACATCAAAAATTAGCTCATGAGCAGGCATTGACAAATGCGAAAGAATTCAATTGAATTACTCAATTTGTCACACATTTTAATAAAAATATTTCATGAACACTATTCACATGAACAAGAAACCCCTTGCTACTGCTCAGACCACTTTCAACATCGGTTCCACTTCTCATAACCCAAATTCACACTATTTCCTACCATACACATCAAAACACGATTTATTGTATAAATCATGAGACACAAACACCCAATCTACCCTACGACCGCCACGGACTCCGCACAATCGGGTTTCACAATTTTTCCACACTTCGTTCCAAGTTTTGGAACCATAAAACTGGGCTGCTCGGGCGCCTCAAACTAACTCAACCATCCACAAACACTTAAAGTGTAACTTCAAGTATGGGATAAACTCCTACCTCACGGAGTTTGTTGAAACTCCCCGAAACCGGTGCCCACGCGAAGCCTCACGCGTAACCGCCCTTCAAGCCCAAGCAATCCGACGATCTGATGAATGAGATCTTGGGTATAAGGTACTCTCTCTCTTCATGTAAAAAGCAAAAACCAGCTACCGGTGATCCCATTTTTCCCATTCTGCACGCTTTGTCTCATTTGCAAAGCAAGATAACTGCTCATTATTTTGTCTTATTCATTAACAAATTCTAAAATCTCTAATATGTCCATTCTCTCGATTTTAACACGTGGCACTCCATCTCGCCATCCGCTCATCATTTCTACCACGCAACATATGTCACACGAAAGTACATGCTGTAGTGACTTTTGTCACATCACATGTCGTTTACCCCACCAATACTCAATGCTCTGAAACGCAAATCTGACCGTCTAATTCGATCAAATTCGACGATAAATTTGGGGATTCATGGCACGACTCCAATCTGAATTTGTTTCTCGCATTATTCGAGATTCGTGAAAATTTCGGGTTTTGATCGAAATTAATATTTTATTCCTTTTCAGTAAATTGAATTTTCTCGTTTTAGCATTATGATTTGAATTTACGTAGCCTTTTATCGGATTTAGTCCTAAAGATAAACTCAACGCACATTCACCAAGAGTGGTGAACAATCATACCATGCACCCACACCTAACTCTACGCGATGTCACCGTGCACATGAATGCAATGATGTCAATTCATATATCCAATTCCACATAAACAATTATATTTCATATAATTCAAATGATCATGTTAACACATCAATTTAGCATGCATTAACATATCATTCTCCACACACATTCCAAGTCATTCATCTTAAGCAATATCATGCTATCTAATTCAAGCAAATTCACATGGACAATTTCACCAACAGCAACTGCATCAAGCTTTTGGGTCAGCTCCCAATCGCCCAGGTTGTCCATGGACTACCATCAAGCATCGATTCCACTTCGTGGAACCGAGGATCCATGGCCATTTCCGGCCTCACAACATCCAAAACCATTTCATGGATTTTTAGACAAGAAATAACCAAATAGGAGAAGACCCCTACCTCTCGGAGTTGCCGAAACTCCACAATACTGGTACCCACGCGTAATTCTTGCGATGAGGATCAACTAGCCTTGTCCCGTCTCGCCACTTACGACCGATCATCGGAAATCTAGAGATAAGGAGAGCCCCTCTAAACTCTCTCTCCTTTCTCCCTCTTTCTTTCTCTCTCTCTTTCTCCCTTTTTCCCTCCCAAACCTGGCCGGAGAAGACAATGGTCAACTGGTGTCCTCCCCACTCTGCCAAGTGTCAAGCCCCACGGGCCTCCGCATTACACCTTATCCCCTTTATCCATCTACCATGGCCATCCAATCACACGTTGTCACATGTCCTCATGAGTCCCATTCGAGCCCTATGCTCGACTCATTCCAGATACGACACGCCAGATCTTTTAACCACTAAAACGCTGGGCTGCTGGTCCCGCACCATCCCCGATGCTTTAAAAAACGTGAAATTTCATCTGTCTCGGAATTTGACGAAATTCAACGTGAGAAATTTATTTCATCGCACGATTCCAACAAATAAACTGCTTTCATTATCCAAGATTCGTAAAATTCTAGATTTTGATCGAAATTATCATTTTATCATTTTTCAAAAAATTAGAATTTTTTGAGGACTTACACAAAATATCCCTAAGGATATAATTATACTATGAAGGATGAAACAAAATGCTAATATGACATTTAGTTTCATGAGGAAGATTTATGTTTATACTTTAAGAGACTTGTCCGAAGAAATGACATTTTCAAGATTACTTTGACATTTTAAGTTACATATAGAACATTAAAACTTTTTCATAGAGTAAAAGAACTACTTATCAATACCATTCATGCTAGTTATTGTACAAGAAACTCTCGCTTTCAATACAATTTCCACTTTTAAAATATAACTATAAATATAAATGTAAGTGTAATTATCAATCACTACTTAAAATATAACTATCAATGCTACTATTAATGGTTATTCAAACTATATTTAGCAGCATACATGTATCGATCATAAGATCATTCTTATAAATATTTTAAAAGATTTAATTATCCTTTAATCCAATTTCTCTTTCAAATACCCAAGGTGAAATTTCATGTTTAGCTTCAACATTGGACTAGGAAGAGAAGAGCACATGAAAAAATACATTAATGTTGGAAAAGGCAGAATCATAACCATATACACATAAGATTTTTGGCCTAATTTAATTAAATGGGAGAAAAGTATGAGGTAATAAATACTGCATCCATAATCTTTCAAAAAAAAAATACTGCGTCCATAAATAATAATAATAAAGGAGGTTGAGTTGGCCTTTTGTCTGGTTCAGCGGCTGACACTGCCGGAGCCACCATGTGGACGGCGGCCGGTGGTGGGGCTTGAGCTGCAGTACTTTTAGCAGGGCTTGAGCCAGACCGTCAGATCTGAATTAATATTTTATCAAGACAAGCTTTCGTTTTCAATTTCTTAGGTTGATTTTTATAGGCCAATCCAAAAAGAATGGTTAGCCAAGGTCCCCTACATGTTATGGAGTAGTTGACAAATTCTAGATGAGTCTTTCCTTGAAAAAATATTTGGTAAATTAACTTTTTGGCTTAATATTATTTAATAAATAATTAAATATCATAATTTTAAAATTAATTTTAATTTTAAGTATTAAATCAAAATATTTAACTTATATTTTATTTCATATCTTTCTTATTTTATTTATCCAAATGTATTATGTTTTGCAATTACGACACTAGATATATAACTCATGTTTTTATTAAATAAAATTGATGATGATGAATAAGTTATTTTTATCCAAAAATATTAAATTAAATACTAAAAATAAATTTGAAACCAACTTCTCAAAAGTAATTGATTTTAAATTATATTAAACTACTAAGTTGTAAGTATCAATTATTGCATACACTTTTAAATCTAATTCACGGTTTTTATAATGTGCACTGGCTATTTTCTTTAATACTTCCGCCAAATCTTTAACACCGAAATGATCTTATTTCCAAGATTTATTTTAATATTTTTTTAATATTTGCTTTCTAAATAAGAAACTATCATCTTGTGACTCACAATTAAACGTGCTTCACCACTTAACTTGATATGACAGCAGACAGGCCGATTGAAATTTCATATTTATAGATATGATATATGCATGAATGCTATCAAAATATATACATATATTCATGAATTTTCAATTTATTATTCATTTTTTTTACTTTTACAATGTTATCTCTTATATGATTTATTTATTAAAATAGAGACCTTTTATTATCTTGAAATTAAAGTGTAATCAAATATAAATAAAAATGATTCATTTATTATCATTTCTATAACCCTTATTTAATTAAGAAATAAACAATTTTCAACTGAAAAATTAAAATTTTGGTGGAAAAAAATCATTTTACACAGTAAAACCTAACCAGATTAAATATAAATATTCAAGTATTTGAGATATAATTCTAATTTATTACATAAATATTAATTTTTTATTGCTAATATTATTAAAAAAAACCCTTCAATATTGGTATCAATGATAAAAGAAATAAATATAGTTAATTACTTTTTTTTTTACATTTATTCACTTTACATATTATATTATAGTACTTTATTTTGGATTCAATCATGATTATCTCGTATGCCCAATTTTATATGTCATAACATAAAACCTATTGAATTATTTACATCCCACCAGATATAAAATATCATAATTTTGAATGCCTTAATCTTGAAAATTTACTTATGAAAAATTATATTTTACCTAATTATTAATAACTAATATAATGTTTATGTCATGTTTAAAATAGTATAATAAGAAACTCATTGTCTTACTGAACTTTCTAACAAGAACTTGTAACCAAGTGGGGGGGCAATAAGATGGTTGGACATTATGATAGGCCACTATCAACCCACTAAGTGGGACACACATGCTGTATGTGGACACAATTTGCTATACACGTGGACATCCAATCTTTTTAAAAAAAGTATTCAAAAAATAAGAAATTAATTGTATTTCTTATCCATTAGTACATTTGAATTACTTATTTTTCTTCTTTTTTTTTATCCATCTAATCATGTTACATTATAATGTTATCTTATTTTGTTTTTAAAAGACTTGAATCTAATTCATTTTTTATTTTTTGTTCAATCTTTAACCATTGAACCCGACTTCTTTATCATTTTTGGATTACTTATTAGTAAAGTGAATTTGTTGATAAAAGGATTTTGGTGGTAACGTGCATATGATAACATTTTATAAGGATTTATATAACAAACTTTTTCCTCATTCATTTCCATTAATATCCATAATTAGCTATAAATTTGTGATGACCGATCAATATGTTAAACTTGAATGTATAATATATATATATATATATATATATATATATATATATATATATATATATAAAGTGCATTTATGAATGCAGGTTAACGATTCCTTGGGTTTGTTGACTTTTGAGACGAACTCAAAGGTGGCACCTAAGCGGCATATGCAAGCAGGTCCTACAACATGAATTAGAATTCCTTAATATGGTTTGTCAAAAATTTTGAGAAAGCTCATAAATTATTATGTCAAAACTTATAAGTCCCTTTCTACCTTTAAAAATGGGAAAAATAATAAAGACCATGTTGTAAAACAAATACGATTATTAGTAACCAATAAACATTTGAAATTTGTAATGATGGGACTTTGAGATCGATGTGTCACATAATTTAATTCCTCTAATCATTAATATAAGGGACATTGATAAGAAAGAAAGGCTGTGATTGTGCAATAAATGCTCAACCTATCCCCTTGCATCATACCCTCAAGACATATATCTTATCTTCTATTATTACTGTAATTAATATATTTTCATGCTCTAGTCATAGTTAGAAGGATACAATCAAAGTTTCTTCCTAAAAAAATCATGAGTAATTGCGTAGATTTCTTTCAAAAATTTGTAGGCGTGACTTTCATTGTATTTTCTGGATCAAGCTTTTTGAGTAATTTATTTGAAAACCATTTGATGATAAGGATAGACCAAATTTATATGAGAGTTATTGTCACACCTAACGAGTTTGTTGGTTGAGAGTTATAATTTTAATGCCTCGTCTTCAAGCTTAAGAATCATACTGTTGTACTTCCTAATAATTCCTCTCTCAAAATTATACTTTCGTAATTCGATTATAACATTCACTCTATGCTAATTCTTAGTTCAAGTTTAACCATCTTATTTGAAAATTAATTAAAGATCAATAATATTAAATCAAATCTTTTCTAACATTTATAATCACAATCTACTACCTTTTTTGAAAGCCATCATTTTATTCATCCATTCTTATGTATTCACCATTTTATAAATAAAATGGTGAATGGATATGATAAAAGGAAAAAATGAAGTCACTTATCTTAAATTTTTTTTTTTTTTGAAAAAATACTATAAATAAGGAAACTTACACATACAATTAAAAGATAAACCACAATAATCTTCAAAACCGAATTTGAAACATTCCTAAGAAAATTTGAACACCAAATATTAGGAATAGTATTATAGATACATTTTTTTTAGCTAAACAATATGTTATTCTATTTGCTTATCTATATATATTACCACAATTATAAATATTTAAATCTTGAGAAAATCTCCAAATATCCTCCATAAGTAGAATAATTGAATTAGGTGAACTAATTCTTCTATTATAACAATCTATAATTACTTTGGAATCTCCTTTAATCTGTAAAACCATTGTAAATTACAGTTAGAAAACCATCTCTTAAAACAACACACTCTGTAATAATGATTGAAACATTGTCTAAATGTCTACTTCAAGCTAATTTAATAATTTCATTGGAGTCTCTAATGACTCCTGAAGCACTTATATTATTTATTTTTTAACCATCAAAATTTAATTTGAATCTTCCATTAATTAGAGGAATTCATCGAATCAATTTTTGCTACGAGGGAAACGATATGTCGCTGTTCTTCAGGCATATCTTAAATAAAATGGTTTATATTTGGCGTAATACATCTTTATGTGTATATCATGCAATGGAGCGTAGCGTTGATATTTAAAATGTATGTATGGGACGGAAAGGGTTTAGGTTGATACCAGTGAAACGATTATTATATTATAATTAAAGTATTTAGTTGTCAAAATACATGAAAGGGTTTGTGAAAACTATGCTATGGGTCTTCATTTCTATTTATTTGAAAAATTATGAACAAAAGATCTAAAACTAAGGTGAGGTATATTGATTTCAAAAAGAGAAACTTGTGTTTAAACCCATTAATTTGAAAATAATTGCAAAGATGACCTAAAATAATGTAAAATACATGATTCATTTTGGTTTCATAGAAAATAATTGTGTTTTAGGTATGATAATACTTAAATATTATCATAATTGTGTTTTAGGTATGGTATATATTACACTGTTTGTTATGATAATACTTAAGAAATTAAGATAGCACCTTTCGTTTATTAAGGTAATACTTAGGTACTGTCTTATCTAAAAGATAATAATTTTTTTTATGAAATCATACTAAATCATGTATTTTACATTATTTATATAATTTCTATAATTACTTTCAAATTAATGGATTGAAACACAAGATTATTTATTCAAAAATATTTGATAGATGATACAACAAATTTTAGTTACATATATGTTATATAAAACCTTGTACGTACCATACCTAAAGTTTTTTTTAACCGTTTATCAAATATATTTAAAACCACTTGGTTTTGGTTTCACGTTTTTTATTTCTAACTTTCTCGAATAAAATGAAATGGAGTCTTACCCGAAGGGTTTTCTTTGCCAAGGATAGACGTTGACAATCCAACTTATCACTACTCGCCATTTCATGTTTTTCACATTGAATAAATATTGTAGAGGCAATGACGATAAAGGAGACCACATAAAGAAGATATTAAAAAAAAAAAAACAACCAATAAATTTCAGTATATCACTTTACCAAGAAAGTGAAAACCCACCACCACCACCGTAGACGACGGAAATGTCGGCTTGTGGCGGCTATCAGTTTTGAGACAAGATTGATTTATTTAATCCTAATAATTTTACAGCTCCGCACCCGAAGCGCGTGCACTACATCCTCCACAAAACTCGGCCTTTTATCTTTCACTCTTCCTTTCTGGGTCGCGTGGGTCAAGGATCCGGCCACAACTGGTATCGCTTATTGAGAACATCAAAGATACTTTCCTCCCCAACTTTTCAAGGAAAGTACGGAGGCGGTGTGAAATTGGTTCTAATTTTCATGTCGTTGGTAAGGTGATTTTTTGATTTCCCACTTAATTTACCTGCTACGATCTTGTTCGCTTAATTTTCTTTTCATAATTGAAGTTTATATCTATATATATATATGGGATTCCTAATTTTCTTGTCTTTTCCTCTTTTTTCCAGCCTTTAGAAAGGTGGAAACCGCCGCTCTGATGTTCTCTAGTAAATCATGGATGCCCTTCTCGGAGAATTTTCTGGTTCCATGCCCGAATTTAGATTCGACCAGGACTCGATGTCGGTGTCCATCTTTTCAGATCAGAATCTTGCTCAGAGATCCAGCATGCTCAGGATGGTACCATGGATCTTCCTTTCCGGCCAAACAATCGTCAAATTTGTGATGCGGCGAAACCGGAAGAGCCGCCGACTGAAGAAGGCGACTTCTCCGTCGCTATGTACAAGTACATAGGCGATATTCTTATGGAAGAGGACTTGGAGGATAAGAATTGCATGTTGCAGGACAGCGTCGCCCTCCTGGCTGCCGAGAAATCCTTCTATGATGTTCTTGGCGAGCCGTTTCGCCCTCAAACTAATTCGATTCAGTCTGTCGGTCAATTCATCGGGAGTCCAGATGATAATCCTGTGACGAGTTGCAGCAGTTCCAGTAGTAACGGCGATGCTACTGTTAATAGCTTTGTTGAATCAGACTGGTTAGGTCAATCTGAAGCCTCGTACTTGCAAACCCCTCTTGTGAATCAGGTAGGGCTGTCAAATGTTATGTCGAATTCACAGTTCATAGACTCTCCTGTTAGTGCCCCTTTCAATGGTGGTTCGTTTAGGGAGAGCCAAGCTGTTGAACGCGTAATTTATGATCTGGAGAACAATATAACTATTCCTTTTGGGGAAAAGGGAAAAGCTCTGGAGGCCAAAAATGGTGGTACCAGAGGAAAGAAAAAGCAACACAGGGGCGGCGATGGTTATGATGCAGAAGAGAGAAGCTCAAAACAATCTGCACTTTATGCTGATGAGTGTGAGTCATCTGAGGTTTTCGATAGCGCATTGCTCTGTGACGATTCAAATGTGTCGGGAATTTGTATCGTTGAGGAAGAAGCAAGAAAGAAATTGCAGAAGAATGGGGAATCGAAAGCTAATGGGAAAGCAGGCCGCCGGAGGAAACAGGGCAACAAAGGAGAAGTTGTGGATTTGAGGGCACTTCTAACTCAATGCGCCCAGGCGGTGGCCGGAAGTAATCTGAGGTCTGCAAATGACCTTCTGAAGCTGATCAGGCAGCACTCCTCTCACTCCGGTGATGGGGTTCAGAGATTGGCCCATTTCTTCGCCAATAGCCTTGAAGCACGCTTGGCCGGCACCGGACTGGAGATGTCCAAAAGCATCCCCGTCAAGAAAACGCCGGCTGTTGATATAATAAAAGCTTACAGGTTATATGTCACAGCATGCCCTTTCAGGAGGATGACACATAAATATGCAAATCGAACCATAGCAAAGCTAGCTGAAAGAGAAACAAGATTGCATATCATTGATTTTGGTGTCCTCTATGGTTTCCAATGGCCCTGTCTTATTCAGCTCCTCTCGTCTAGACCTAGCGGCCCGCCCAAGCTTCGGATTACTGGAATAGACCTTCCCCAACCTGGGTTTCGCCCGGAAGAAAGAGTTGAGGAGACAGGCAGAAGATTAGAGAATTATTGTAAAAGATTTCATGTCCCTTTTGAGTACATAGCCATAGCACAGAAGTGGGAAACTATTAGACTTGAGGATCTTAAGATTGAGAAAGATGAGGTTGTTGTTGTGAACAGTTTGTATCGACTGAAGAACTTGCTTGATGAAACAGTAGTTGCCAACAGTCCGAGGGATGCTGTTCTGAAATTAATCAGGGAGATCAATCCTGCTTTGTTCATCCATGGGATTGTTAACGGGACCTTCAATGCCCCCTTCTTTGTCACACGATTTAGGGAGTCACTCTTCCACTTTGACACACTGTTTGATATGTTTGAGGCTACTGTACCCCATGACGATCAAGAGAGGATACTGTTTGAGAGGGAGGTATTTGGAATGGAAATTATGAACAGCATAGCTTGTGAGGGTTCGGAGAGGTTTGAGAGGCCGGAAACCTACAAGCAGTGGCAGATAAGGAACGTGAGGGCAGGGCTGAGGCAGATTCCATTAGACCATGAGATTGTGACAAAAGTGAAGAGTACTGTAAAGTTGAGCTACCATAAGGACTTTGTTGTGGTAGTGAGTGTGTGGACTTGCAAGTGGGGTGATCCCATCGCATCAGTCTCCTGTTAGACCTCGTTGATTTACAAAAAACAGGATTTTTGGAGGCAGAATGGTGGATCAAAGTCCTCTAGGGGGTTATTTTTCAGCTTCCGTTCACAAATAGCTTGTAATTATGCTGCATCTCTTGTAAGACCCGGACCCTTTATCATGACTTCTGCTTGCTGCATACCTTTATCCTTTACTGTACTAATAGCATTTGCGGCTGAGGTTTGAGCAGCAAATGGCGTGCATACTTTTTGCCATTGACTGTCCCTTCGAGACACTCAGTGCTTGTTTGCATAGTGCTGAACATATGAGCTCTATGTTTTACTTGCAACCCAGATCATCAATCTATGGTGGTTCCAACAATTTCCTATGAAGTTTGCCATTCATTTTTAGTGACATTGCTACTATGTAAATGGAGTTAACCCCAGAAATCTTTGCTGATAAGATTTGAAGAAACTATTAGACATAGTCAGATTCTGGTTTAGCTTCGTACTTTTACCAATTTCTTTGTGGAATTACCTTAGCTGTGAGTGCAGTAGTTGTGGCACTGTGGTTCAGTTTGAAATCACAATATGTAGAGGTGGGAATGTGGAAATTATGTAGTAGAATTAGAAGGATCAAGAGGTAAAGAAAATGTAAAAAAACTGGTTCAGGTTTGTTCCAAAATTTATGAAATGTATGACAGATTCCTCAGTTGTTCATTAATTCTGAGAAAGACCAGGGATTTTGCACCGCAGCCTTGTTTATTGCTGAATTTGTAAACAGTACAGACTAAATGCATAGTGTTTGCAGAGATTCAGAGGATGTCACAAGCAGAGCCACCTCTTTTAAAAATCGCCTCCCACTTTCCTGATCAAACATTGGGCAGGTTGATAGGGAATTGAAAATTCTGTACTGATGACATTCAATCACTCAAGACACAGAGATGATCAATTCTTTTCTGAGGTGATGTCAGATAAATTTTTTTAAGGGAAAGTGGTTGAACAAAAGTATATTTATACCAATAAATTATTTTCTGCCTCAATTTAAAAATATATTAACTTAATACAATCTATTTTTCTTTCATATTTTCCATATAGATACTTTTAGAATGGTATTTGGTACCACTCAGTAGGTAAATGCGGTGGGATCATGTTTTTTTCTTTTTAACGATAATCATTTTCTTTAACATTGTTTTTATGCTTACGTAATCAAATAAATATGAACAGTTCATAAGTTACGTTGAAGCACTAAAGTGTATCTCTTCCCCTACATTTTTTTTTCTGGAGAAATCCATTCTTATACAGTTCTAGTACTCCGATCAGCAGTAGATTTCCCCCTTAATCTGGCAAATATGATGAAATTGCAACTCAAGAATGTGTTGTTTCCACATTACATTGCCTTGGAATAACTCTTCCTTTCAAATGTCTGAGTTGATCATATCTCCCTAGTGTTGTGGTTTGTGGGTTGGATTTTGGGGTGCTTGAGAATCAAATACCAACTCCACTTCACATCATACACGTACAATTTTCTTCCAAAATTTTGGTGAGGATAATAACTAATCAAAAAGGAAAAAAAAAGAACAGAAAGGAAAAACAAATCCTGTCTCTCTTAAAATGAATAGATAAGATAAACGCTGGATGAGAAATTTGACTACCATTGCATTGCTAGTAGAGAATTACAAGGTTACAAAATTCAAACACTATTAGGAGCTGCTAGCGTAGATAGAGAGGAGGGCACACCATTGTGAATGGTGAATGGGCAAGTGTCTATTAAGTTTTATTCTCTTTTGTTTTGATTTCTTGGTGGTCTCAGAACATTCCAGTCCAGCTTATTTGACTGCTTTCGAGAACCTTTGCTGCTGTTTGGGGTTGAATTTTTAGTACCTTGGTCATCCTTGGGTGATTTGCTTGGCCGTTGAGACTCGGACACTATTTCGGGCTGTTTCCGTTTAAGGTCCCCATTTGAATCACTGTTGGGTTTGTCCACATTCATGCTCTCTTCTCCATCTAATGAAGACCTGTTTTCTCTTTAATGATGTAAATAGAAAGTAATTAGAAGTTGTATCTGTACATTCCTATAATGAGATATTTATCTATTTGTAAGGAGAAGATAGTCGCTACAAATGACAAACCCTGAAACTAGGCTCAAACTTTGTGGAGTGAATTGCTGCAATCACCTGACTCCATGATACTGACTACATAAAGAATACATGAGATTCCAGCCAACTGAAGTTGTAAGGAAACTCAAGAATTGGTTTCCAGCATATTTTTGACATGAATTAACTAATCAAATCCCAAATCAATTCAATGAATCTTAAATTAGAATCTGTGCTCACGTAACAATTTGTTGGTACACAACTTTCGTAGATTACAGCTCAAGCAGGTGACAGACAATTTCAGAATCTATGTTGACAAGACTTACAACTACCATAACTGGTGGCAGAAGATTGCAGCAATTTAGTCAAACCAATTTGAAGCAATTTTTTTTTTTTTAATTCCAATATCCAAACATTACAAATAGATTTGAAGACCAATATGAACAATGCTGCAAAGATCATGTAAACAAATTGATAGAATAAAAGAAGTTCAAGAGAATTTAAAGGATCAAGCAACCCACCTACAAGCTTGTTCACTTTGATTGTTAGAACAGGTGGCAGAGACTGCTGGTTGACGAGGATTTGCTGCTTCATTCAGTTTCTACCAAGACAAGGCTTTGAGATAAGAAGAACAAAAGCCACAATAGAAGCACAGGAGGAGAAGAGTCTTTGAAAACTTTTCAGTTCACATGACCTTATACTCACATCAATAGCAGGATTGAAATTTTGAAATGACATGCGCCCTTTTGTTGCTCCTGGATGGGGATCCCCTTCCATAACAACCACACTGCAATAGGTGAAAGTAATAGTCATCCAAATAGCTGAACATTTGAAACCATCTAGGGAAATGGGAGCAAATAAGTCGCTCCAAAAAGGTAGTAGCAGTAATTCTATAACACACAATCTACCCGCATATTGATGGGGAATATTAATTTTGCAGTGTACTTGCATGATCTCTCACTTAAATTAGGTGGTCTACATAACAGTTTAAATTTACTTTTTGCAGGACATGAGAGATTTCTTGAAATAGAAAGTACTTAAGGATGTTCAAACTTCCTAGATTATGTGTGGCTATTGCACATCATATAACATGCCACAGCATGATCATTCTTTGATTCATGTGAAACAAAGAAGAGTCTGCTAACATTTGTTCTCATCAGCAATATTTTTAATTTCAACTATTCAAAAACAAGTTCAATGCAAAAGTCACGGTATGGTACAGTTTCTTTACTTTTCAAAATTTTGTTAACTCTAGTTTGAGGCCAAAATTGATTTAGGTATTAGCATGAATCAAAACAGTCTTGGGATGTAACTTATCCAAAAAAACATATTGGGTTGTAACATTAGGAGCCTGTCATTTGAAGCACAAGGATTTCACCAAAAAAAATGTAGGTTCAAAATCATGAACTACAAAATCAATTTTGGAATATGAATGAGAATGTAAGCAGGCACATCTGGGCCATAAAATCCTAAACTTAACACGGTCTCATGCATCCCATAACTGCATTGGATTCTTAAATATGCATGAGTGCTAATTGTTAGGATAGAAGTTCAGTGGAACCTGATTGACATTTAAATTGGAACATTGCACAAGGAATATTGCATGTTTAGAAATAAACAAATAACCACATAAGTAGTCCCATTAGTGTGAAATTTTTAGAAAGAATGTCAAACAAAGCTGAGATTTCAAGAACAGGAGCACCATTTCATCTTGTAAGAAGTGCTTCCTAGAAAAAAAGAAACATCAAAAACAAAAATTTCCAGGTATCAATATATATGAATCACACGGATGGCTAGATCTACTTCTTAGACTGAATGATTCCACTACAATGAATGATCATCCTGTCACCCCAATAAGCACTTCCTGTGACACAACCTATACCTGGCTTCCCTAAATTCATTCTATAACCTTTTGGTGTTATCACAACATTGACATCAGTATTTGAGGCATTGCGATAAACTTTTGACTTCCCTAACTAGCACTATGAACAACATTCCTCTTGTAAAGAATGTCATTGAGGAGTACTTCCAAGGGGGAGAAAAAAACACCAAAAACATAAATCCCCAAGTCTCAATGTACATGAGTAGCATAGATGGATAGATCTTCATATCATGTTGAATGATCCTCACATTGTATTATCATCTAGTCTCCCCAAAAGGTGCCTGCTGTGAAATACCCGTAAGTCTGGTATGCATGAACTTCCTGATATAATGTTTTACTGATATCTATACATGGTTCAGACAATCAAGTCGATTTTTGGACAGATGAATCCATTAAAGCGCTAAAGCAATTGGAAACATTCCCAAACTAGAGCATGACGGAGCATTTGAGAGTAAGAGAACCTGCGACACACCAATGTAAGGGTTCCAAACAACCATTATATGTCCTGATCAAATCAATACCAGAATCATGGTAATGCCCAAATCCATAATGTTCCACTTTATTGTGGAGAAAAAGGAGGATGAGAAAAGGATAGTTGAAACCATTTTAGTTTCCAGGTTTTACTAAATGTAAGGCTTCAAATTTCTTCCCCACTCTCTGAACAATCAAACAGAGACTGATGAAAAATTGCAATAGAACTAATAGAAGAAGAAGACATGTACCATTTTCTTTTAATGGTATTGGGCGAAAAGAAGGTGTCATCAGGTTTAACCTCTTCTTCCTTCTTCGATTTCTCCTCTTTCTGATTTGCCCTTTGCATGAACTGTAATAAAAAATAGAGGTACATATCCCGAATCACTTCTCGGTTTGGCAGGGCCAAATTAGATGTTTCATAAATTCAGAAAACGAAAAGAGAAGGAAGACCACTGGCTTATTCTAAGCAACAACCGGTTTAAATCTCACGTGAAAATCAAGAAACTGAGTGTACACGGATCAACTTAAGGAATACCCAGTTCGAACTCTAATTGAGAATGTCAAAGCAAGATCAAATAAGAAGAATTTTCATAAATTTAAAGAAAAATTACGAAGAAATAGAGACCACCCAAAAAAAATTAAAGCAAAACCCACTTCAAGCGTGAAAGAAAAATATAAAATTGATTTAAGAATTATTAGTGGCTTGCCATTGTTTTACCTTCAAGTTCCTCAAAGTACTCGAAATCTCCCGCTTTGACATTTTAGCTTTTGTGGAGCTGTGCCTCCCTTCTATCACAACTCACAAATAGAGGTGGAAGCAACAACCTTTCTCTCTCGACCTCTCCCTCACCCTCAGCGCCTCCGCACCTCTCCTCTCTCTCTGTTACTAGAGAAGGGTTGACTGTTTTCCGAGGAGCCTTGTTTCTAGGGTTAACACTTCAGACGGATCGGGTAATTCTCGACCCGATTCCTCTTAGGTCCATGAAATCTAATTCGGAGTTTAGTTTATCGCAAGAACGCTTCAGGCGGATTGGCCTAATACTAGATCCGATTTTCCTCAGGCCCATGATACTCAACAGAGTTTGGTTTATTGCTAAGTATGTCAATTTTTCCGTAAAGTGGTATTTATTTTTTAGCTAAATAGAAAAAATCAAAATATATAATTTTATTTATTAATTTAAAAATAATTTATTAATATTAACTAATATAACTTAATTTCTTTTTTACATCTATCCATTTTGCTTATCACATAAATTAATTGAAAATAGGAATAACGGGTTTAGTATCCATTGGACTGTGCTTTTTGAAACAGTTTCTAATCCTACAAACATTATAAAGTGATTTTAGGATAAAAAATCAAGTGTTTAATAATACTTTGAAAATAACTTTTTAAAAACTTTAAAACAAACATTTAGAGCTTATTTGTTTCCTGCTTTTGAAAAATATTCATGAAAATAGTTTTTGAAAATATAAAAATATTGATATTCTTTAAAAACTGTTATTGTTATATAAATTTAGTGTTTTCTATATTCTCTTCAAAAAATGAAAAATAAAATAATCAAACTTGTTGTTTATGTTTTTTCCTTGTTCTTATTTTGTAGAAATAGCCTTTAGTTTCATTGATAATTGTGATAGAGAAACACATCGACGACACAAAAATACAAATATGTGGTAAAATACATACCACAATTGTTGCAACTAGATAAAACAAATATAATGCAATCCCCGTGTGAAGATCAACAGAGCTAATATGATATATTCATGGGGAGAATTTTCATATGTATTGATCTACGAGGGACCATATGCACCTTCACTTATTCATGTGAAGCCCCCTACTCGTGACACAATACACCTTTCACCGATGTGGAAAAGTCACTCTGTCAAATGAGGGTTGTTATAATACTGAGAACTTTAAACCTGATTAACTTATATAATTCCGACAATAATTTTTTTTTTTATCCGAATTATAATTTTTTGGAAATCTCAGACTTATCATAATTATAAAAGTTTAACCTCATATTCTTACAAAATATTGCAAAGCCCTACTATAGCGTTTATGTAAAAATTATTATTTACATGTTATACAAAATATGATATGTACAATATTTCTCCAAAATTCAAGATCTACAAAGATAAGTCCTACTAGTGTGCTGGCCATAGCGAATGTGAGATGTCTTTAGTGATTGCTTTAGGTATAAAACCTATATGGATAAAGCAACGTCTTTAAGTTTATAAACATGGGGACTATATAACATGGACGACCGCTAATAAGATAATCATAAAATATGATCGTATATATGGACATATAGTCGACAATACATCATTCATTTGTCATAGCATAACAAATAAGTATAACAATACAAAACCATAATAATTCATTGTATTAATCTTTTTCTCGCTCTTGCTGTTCATTACTCATAACACATATATCTTAGAAGCACTTGCATGCACTTGTTATTCATATATATATATATATATATATATATATATATATATATATATATATATATATATATATATATATATGCCATATCACTATATATTTAGCCCAGAAACCTTATGCTTGTATTTTCCAATGGAAATGAATAACGGGAAACATAACAATAAGTACCCGTAGGTACATCCAGCATGCGAGCCGATTGGTATGAGAGTAGAGTATGTGTCCTAGAAGCAGGCCACTAGTAATGACCCAAGCGAGACCTCTGAGCGATAGCTCGGCGTCAAGGTCTTATAGGCATGCTGTCTATCTATTGGGACATAGCGGACATTCGGTTCTTTATGTTTCCAGTTAGTTATACATTATTCTTAAACGCCAAATCTCATTCTTAAAATCAATTGTGATCGTACGTAATCATACATACGATTGGAATTCGGGTCACATATGTGATCATGAAATATTCATTAACATATAACATTTATACGCATCGGGTTCTTTGCATATTTATCGCGATCGTTTTAATGGACTTTGCACTAATTCATAACATTAATGCATCATCAGACATCATCCAGAAGGTTGAGCCAATTACATTATAAACCAATTACGCTCTTAACAATACAAGGCCAGTCACAAGTGCATTTTATTTACAAGTTTAATCCTGTAAACGATATTGTTTTTAGACAAAGTGATATTCTAATCAAATATTCTCCTATTTCTTAAGTTTCCTATATCTCACAAATTGGGTCGTTTGGACTTTTCAATTGGGAGATATGGTCCTAACATCCGGACTGTTCCGAGATAGGTTTAAGGGACAGAATTGTTCTCTTACTTTTATGAATTTCTGGTAACAATGGGGACTAAATTTGGCTATACTTCCTTCATGAAAGTTGTTCTCTCATATGTCTAATTTGTATAGAAATTTGAATCACACTATTTGAATCAACAAAACTCAAGTTATGATTCAAACTATTGAAATTACTCCCTTTTAGGGGACTATTCCGAGACAAGTTTCAGAGACATAATTGTTCTCTTACTTTGACGAATTTCTGGTAACAATGGGAACTAAATTTGGTTATACTTCATAAAAATTGTTCTCCCATATGTCTAGTTTGTATAGAAATTTGAATCAACAAAACTCAAGTTATGATTCAAACAACCGAAATTACCCAAGTTCAAGGAACTGTTCCAATAACTTGACTTCAAACTCAATATCAAGGGTCTTAGGGTAGGAATTCGACTAGGTCTCTTCCAGAAAAATATAGCCATGGGTCTTAAATTTCCTTACAAACGGGAATCATTGAATTTAGAGGTCGATGGGCCAAGTTATGGTCAAAACAAGAACATAGGGTCTGGGAAAATTTTGACAGAATCTCCCCTTAAAACCTTACTTACCTTTTTCACACAAATTGTTCCTCATTAGAGGTCACAACCAAAACAACAATACAACCAAATCAAAATATACAAACAAACAAGGTTAGCATCCCAGACCTTAGATCTACTTGCCAACACGTCAAGCTCTAACATTTTCCTCTTCTTTCTTCTCCTTTTCTTCCTTCTTAAGATCTTCAAGAATTTCTGAATTCTTCCAAACCAAGCTTTTTTTTTCTTACTTTCCTTAAGCAAAGAGGGCAAAAACAATGGATTGCATAAAAGCCAAATAATCTCCTTCCTCTCCTCCACCGGAAATGCCCTAACTTAAGCCAAACAAAATGGGAAATTTTCCTTTCTTAGAAGACCATGTTTGTTTAAGAGAATTTGGCCCTAGTTTTCTCTTTTTGCATTTTAGTCCTCCATTCTTATTTTATTTGCACTTCAAGTTATCAATATTCCACACTAACATATAACTTTTCATCTTAATGTCCCTTAATTAGCTAATTTCCATTTTAACTTTTTTTTTTTCACACTTAACACTTAGGGGTTATTTGTTTTTTGACTTAATATTGAAAGCTATTATACAGTGTTCGAATACCTTAACATTAAGTCATTTTGTTTTAAAATTTTCACGACTTATTAACAAATTTTAAAAAAAGTTTCGAATAAACGCGAAAATATTCCTTTGGCTTTCCTTTATTCAGAAGCTCATTTTCCATTAAAACAAGAAAAACTTTATTTTTGCCCAACAAGGAGAAGGGTTAGAAAGACACACTACTAGTGGATTTATTAAATCGAGTGGCTGTGACTCGGTGGCCCCCATCCCGACTCCCGGCTCGCTTATTTTTTCAATTCTCAAACTGTTCATTTAAAAATTAACGGACTGTAGCCACTCGAAAATTCTCAAACCCACCCGCTAGTTATTTAATTTTAGTTTAATTTTATGAATTTTGAGTATTTACTTTTTCATTTTATGAGTATTAAAATTAATATATTTCATAAAAATAAAAATAATGAATTTTTATAAATTATTTATTAAAAACATTATAATTATTATTATTATTTATATTAAAGTATAAAATAAAATAATAAAAAATTATTTTTAAAATATAATCGGGATGGGACAGGAGTAACTATACCTTAACCCTTCCCGAACCCGTCTCGAATTTGAGAAAATAAATCCAAACTTGTTAAAAACTCAATTACAATTAAACTAAACTCGCCTCACAAGAAATGGCATCGACGAAACCCAAAATAATCTATCATATCACTCTACCGTTACCAATATTAAAAACAAACAACTTAATATTCGATTTACAAGACTATTCAATATTTCTTAACTCAAAGCTTATATTCAACATTAAGTAAAAAAAACAAACACCACCTTAGATTTTCAAAAATGACAAATTTGTCTTTTATTATACCCTAAACATGTAATAAAACTACTATAATATAATTTAGAATGTTACAATTCATCCCTATTTACTATTTAGTATCAATTTTACCTCCATTCATTGGATGAAGAATGAAAATTCATATAAAACATATAAGATTTCGAAAAAATATGTCACATTAATTTTAGGATGGAGGAGCGTCAATTGAACTTTAGTCCCTTGAATTGTATCCATGTCACTTTCATGGATTTCCTGTGTCTGCTTTATGCATTCACAGGGCTTCTGGTGACCCTATATTTTGCTAGTAGCAGACGTGGCAGCTAAATAAACAAAATTAAGAAAGAGCCTTTAATTTCGTTGAGATGACTATGACGGAGGAGAAACACATCCACCACACAAAGTAATACAGAGTTACGTGGTTAAATACATATCACATTATTTCGTTGTCATCATAAACACTTATAAGCTAGGCTCTAACTGGTGTCTCAATTGCTATCTCCATGACATTTTCTGGACTTTCATTGGCCTCCCAGAGCTCTGGCAATGCTTCCCTGATGTTGTGGAGGCTTTCCAATGCATAATCCGCACCTTTTGTTTTGTGGGAAGAGCCCACCTACATCCATTTTGTTTTGGAAAAAACAAAAATAGTCAGGATAACATCCTCAAAGAATTGAAGAAAAATTATCCTTACAAATATGTTCTTAGGCTTCATCAACTTACCAGCACGGTGTGGAGGCCAACACTTTTCCCACATTGCAGGTTGCGAAAGCTATCGTCAAAGAACAACTGGACAACCAAGAATTTAAATTGTTAAACTAGGAAAAGCATAGAAAGAAACTAAATAAATGGAAATGGTATTCCCCATGCGGTTAGAAAGGTCCAATAGGCATAATATAGATGCAATAAGAGCTTTGAACGGTTAGCTTACTGCTTTTTGAGGATTGATTTTGGCTATCTTGAAAGCTTCTTCAAATGCATCTGTAAATGGTTTGCAAACAATTGGGGTCCTTGGAAGTACTGAACCAACACTAAGAAGATAATTAATGTCACAAATTTGAGCAGAGCTAGTGCCGGAGCCTCCAAGCTCACAGACGGGATTCAGAGTCTCAAAGCATACAACCCCTTCAAAGCATTCCTCCAAACCAAGCCTATTAAGCACTCTAGCTGCATGATTCTTATCTGCATTTGTGAAAGCCTATTTCGCAAACAACAACCCAAGGTCACTATAAGAAAAAAGGCTATAAACAATGACGTCCTATCAATCTATGTATTAGGAATAGGAGTAACTAACCACTTTTCGAATAGGCAAGCTAAGTAGAAGACTTCTCAGAACAGGGTCAGGTTTTAGCAACTCGTAGGGTAATCTCCCATGAACATAACTGCAAAACAGAAAAGTGTCATGGTTTTAGTATAAAGATACAAAGGGGCAGAAAGAGGTGGGGAGGATTGGTGTTGTGAATTAGTACCTATGGAAGTCATCATAGTCAAAATTATAGCCGATCGCCTGAAAACAGAAACCATAATAATTAACACGCTTTCATTGGTAACTTAAAAGATATATTAAACAACACGAATGAACTATACATACCCTGAGACCAGCCAATGTTGTCCCATAATACTTGTAGAGTAAAGCACACATTTCAGGAACTTTATCTTCCTCCATGCCAAGCTTTTGAATCATATACTCTAGATAAGGGTATTGAAGGAAGATCTATGATCAGTAAGTGAAATTAACAATTTGCATGAAAATTCGGAATTAGGAAACCCTGTTTGGCTTACCTTGAATATTTTTTGTGACTTGTGCTGACAACCCAGAGCTCAGGGGATAAAGGGTATCATCTATATCTGAAATTCAAATACAATTAGATACTCAGGTTAATATAGGGAGTTCTTATGATCCAATTGAAAGAATGTTCCAAATAATGCAGTTAGTTCTTAAAGGAATAAAGATTTAACCTTAAAAACTTACCAAATATAAGACATTCATATTTCAATGTCTGGTCATACTTGTAGTAGTCTTCATGATCCATTTTAACTTTTGAGATTTCTGAATAAAAAATTTGGGCAGGGCATTAACATAAGCATATCAACTGTTTGAAGATCACAAGCAATTAACCAGGGACCTTGAACTTAAGTTATACCATAATTTGGGCACTTCTTCAAAACGGAAACAAGTTAAAACTATAGATAAATGGTGAACTTTGCGTTTGTGAATAAAAAGCTCAAATCTTAATCGGAGAGAATTGCTAATCATAAACTTGGCATCTTCAAGTTGATGAGAAATGAATCACATCAATGATTCTTCTGGAACATGTAAATCTAGAGATAGAAGAAAAATTTTCACCAAAGGTGTGATCGGTGGCCTTAAAGTAACAATGCAGAAAAGAAACAGAACTTGTTGACTTTCCAATTTCACTCAACCAAACACCATGCCCCTAAAGAAATCTGAAGGGATTCAGATGTCACCACCCTGATCACAAATGATCATTCCTTATTCAATCAATATACACTTTTCATTTCAACATCAAAATCAGACCACATAAATCTAAACCCAAAACCTGAATCACCCAAAGCATCGTTACTAAAGCAAAGAAAGAAAAATCCACCATTCCAAGAAATCTCACAGTATTCAACAAATGTTACTGAAAATAGCAGCTATAAACTTCTGTTTGGCTGCTATAAAAATAAAAAAAGCCAGCACAAACCAAGGCTTTAACTTTGAGATTCTTTTCTTCCCGTTTTCAACTGAAAAAAAGCCCTAATAGCCATATTCGTCTTTACCAACCTTGTTCTAACTTCCCGTGATCTAAACAAAGAAAAAGCGAAAAGCGGAAAATTCTAATCTCTCCCATTTCTCAACGGAAAAAAAAACATTTACTTCAAATAATAAAAAAAAAACCGTAAACAGTAGCATTCTTCGTACCCTTCCCTCACATTTTCCCTGAACCAAACAGAAACAAGAAAAGAGTGAGAACATTACCAAGTACTACCGAGCCCGGAATTGCCGAGAAAGAGAGAAATCAAAATCAAACTTCAACTCAAAGCGTGAAGAATCAAAACGATGTGAGGAAATAAGAAGAGGGTGAGGGTTTATATAGAGAAAGAAAACTGAAAAGCCTCTAGACTTCCGTACTTTTCCAATCGCTGAAAATCCGACATCTTTTCTCATGGCCCACTCGTATCACGACACGTCACCCCCATATGGTTTGATTTTTCCGCGTCCCACAAGTCTGGCTTCATCTCGACACGTGCCCACATCAACAGATCTCCCAGCTTTTTTACAATAATAGAAAATTAAAATTTCATAATCACGTTATTAGCTTTTCAGGAAATTATTATTCAACTAACTTAATTAATATATACCTTAATAAACAAAGCAATTTATGTACCACATTTAACCTATATTTAAAGCGTTACGCGGCTTTGTACATGGATTGTTCTAGAAAATGAAAAATGGACCCAAATATTAAAATCCAGGCGTCATATTAGAAAACGAAAGTGTCAAAATTTTAACCCCTTGACGTCCGATTTTGCTTCGTCTATTTCACACGTGATTCTCCTATGACGTTGACGTGCCTAGGATCTGAAAACAACCCCACCCAATTTTTTGAAAATGTCAGTCGTATTTTTTTATTTAAAATAAAATTTTGTTTATTTTGGAAAATAAAATAATTTTATTGAATCAAATTAGTAATACATAAATAGAAACACATATTCTAAATCAATAAAATTATAAACTGATTTAAACAAAGATTCGTGTTAATAACATAATAAATTTGGCGAAGTTTTTATAAATTCATAATAATAAGCCGACTATAATATTTGTGACTCAAATTTTGTACTCAGGCCACCTTTTTATCAATCGATGCTTTTACTCGTCAATCGTTTATATAAATAAAACGTCGAACGATGACATAAAACCAAATACTACAATAAAACAAGAAAAACATAAAAAACAAAATAAAATTCAGATTTATATGAAATAACATCTTTATTAAAAATTGATTGATAGAAAAAAATATAAATATATGATTTTAAGTTGAGAATGACCAAAAATCACATCTCCTTATTTAAGAAAGTTGAGTGGTTAAATAATAAAAATTTATGTGATTTAAAAAAAAAAAGAAATATGTGATATAAGGAGAATTTTAATTAGGTATCAGTTGTTTAAATTAGAGAAAAAAACGAAGGTAGATTTAGGTAGAAGTCTTCATGGTGCAGTTGAGGGTGCAATAATTGTGAGCATTGAAAGACAGGGAGAGTATTTATTAAAAAGCATATGGGGCTGTTGGTTCATAATTATTAAACACACACATGGCAAGAGCGTGGACACAATATATGATATAGAAAGTAGAAGATAACATTATCTTTGGAAAAATATTACTTCCACTCAATTATTTCTTTTGACATTAGCTTCGTTACCCACATGATTTTTTTTTTCCACTTCTCTTCCTGATTATAATTATACCTTCATGATTATAATTGATAATAATTCAATATGGAACTTGTAATTATGACGTTGATTTAGTTTTCTGTTAAGATTTATTTATCCTGTTTTTTTTGAGGTTTGGCTCATGCGGTAAAAAAGGTGGGTTGGGTCAAGAGATTTCAAGGGTGAATCCTAATAAAAATATAAGACTAAGATTTGATATGCAAATTGAATAAGTGTTAAAAAAATATATTTATTGAGTTTTTTTCTTGATTATAATCATATTAAGGATGGCTTCTTCGTGGTATAAAAGATACAACTTAAAATATGGACATATTTTATAAGATTTATAATTATATTTAGTGTTATCATGAAAACATCAATAATGTTTATTTGATGTGAGTATTTCCTGATTCAATGAGGGAGTTTAGGATGAATTTATGATTGCATTTCTTGATTAATGATTACATTAATATTGAATTATATTTTGGTTCATTTCGTTATTGTCAGTACCATAATCTTTAGACTCACTATTTACCGTATTAAAACCAAGCAAGACTACCTGCATGTTATAATCTTAGTGCCTCGTTTGAAAGTTTATATGTCTTCCCATAAACTAGCCGCTGCGCGTGCTCTCGTCTAGATTTCGAGTCCCATAACCGGGCCATCCTATCGCATACGGTAAGTTCATTACTGGGATAAATATACATGCTGGTAAAATATGTAAAAGAGATATTTATCAGCGGATTTTCCAATTTCTAAATCCCTTATTTCTCGAAAGATTAACCATTAATAGGGAATAAGAGATTTTATTCCTAAAATTAAGGGATTTTATCCCTAAAATTAAGAGATTTTATCCCTAAAATTAAGATGAGATTTGTAAACCATGCCTTATAAATTGGGAAGATTTCCCACATGGTGAGGTCAATTCCAACAGGGTGAACTCTCTGCTTCTTCTTCTCCATCTTGTGCTGACTTAATCATTGGATAGCTTGGCCGGTGCACCACCGTCGGATCACCTTTTTTGCAGGTTCATGTTGCATTGCTGATGTTCAGGGGTTCCGACGATCAACGTTCTTACAATTGACGTTGTCTGTCGGAATCGAACAAAAAGTCTCGTCTACAGGCTGCAAGAGCTTGGCTGCAACAATTGTCTAGTAGCCCTTCACCACCTGGAACTCTATCGATTCCCCCTTCTATGTCTTATTCGCCCGAGGCAGCCACAATGTCAAACAATCCAATGATCCAATCGCCAGAGGATCAATTCCTCCATTGGCGTCAGGACATGGAAAAGAAATATGAGGAGCAAGATAGACAGATGAAGGAGTTGCAAGGTCACGCCGAACGCTTGCAGCAGGAGAATGACCAGTTGCAGACCCAGATAAAAAAAAAGTCGCAATCTTGGAAAAGATGTATGAGATAGCGGTCAAGCTATGCATCCGATCGCTAGCAATAGAGGGAAGGAGCCCATTATCCCTGACGATGTCGATACCCCAGCAAATGATGGGTTGTCCTCTTGCAATTCCCCATCTTTGAGTCTCTCACCGACAAAGAATGCTCAAGGGAGAAAGGCCAAATTACGCAAAAGGCCTTTGCATCACCCTGCCTTCAATGATGCCGTTAGCGGCGCATCCTTCAAGGCAAGGAGAGAGGTAGGCCGGAGGCATAACCAACCAGTTCAGGCCCTTAGGAACGCGTTAGTATTGCCCGAAGGTACGATGCCACCAATATTGCCCATAGGCATGATGCCACCAATGCCGCTTGTACATCCTGCCTTTGGTACAAGGCCAACGTTTTATATGCCACCTGTCGCATTAATTCGGAGACCCGATGACATGCTCTCTTCGCCCCTAGGGCAACACATTCTTAACCATAGCCACCCGGTTCGCCGCTACCACCTTCACACGCTTGGATCGGCCTACCGACCCTTACGATCATAGCGCCTCACATAATAAGACGATGATACTAAATTAATAACCACTCAGCTATTGTGCAAAGTATTCCTATTAGTTTGGCAGTGTGGCCTCGAGCTAGTTTGCCTTCAGCCAATCTTTCAGTTATGAATTCAATAAATTCATTCAATGAACTATGGGTCACATTCATATCGCAGTATCTTTGTTCAGTGCGACAAAAGAGGAACATTAGCTCTTTGCAAACTATTTTAAAGCAGGAAGGAGGGTCTATTTGAGATTTCACTAGGAGGTTTGGGCAAGCCATTCAGCATGTAGAATCATATAGCATGGACACGATCCTCCAAAACTTTAAGATAAGTTTTGGACCATCTACTTCCTTCTTCCATTCACTATCTTTAGACCCACCAGCGACAATGGAAGAGTTATACAGATGGGCTGATAAGTACTCTGTCAGTTGAGACACATCTGCAGTGTTCCCCGTACATTCATGATTACAAACCAACCGAATGAGGGAAATAGCTGTCTGGGAAAAATTCTTCCAAGTCCAAGGAAGGTCAGGGCAGAGACCGAAAGTGGTGATCAGTCATAGAAAATGAGGGAGCTCCCACAATTCACCCTCTAACATCTCATACGAGAAGTTATTGTCCATCATTAGTGATTTAGAGTTCAAATGGCCTGCACCAATCCAGACAGATCCTTCCTAAAGAAACAAGTCATTGCGGTGCAGTTGTCATAGAGATCATGGACATGAAACCAACAGGTGTTGAAGCCTAAAGTTCTTGGTGGAAAAGCTGATCAAAGCTGTACACCTCAGAAGGTATGTCAAAGAAGATGACCATAGAGAGGAATCACAAGTGCGCCAGATAAAGTTACAAATGAGCAAAGAATCCCACGTAATCCGCACTTCAAACCATAAACTATATACTGGGTGGCACATCTGATGACCAGTATCAATCAAAGTGCCAATAGAAGAAGATCTTAAGGGATGCCATAGTTAAGGCCAAGATTAATGCTTTCCACACGGATGGAAACCATGAAGAAACCAAGCCCATAGATGGCCTCATATCCTTTCCACCTCTCAACTCGAACAAGATTATTGTGCCCCACTATGATAAATTGGTGTTCACCCTCTGTATTAACGATTTTGATGTGCACAGAGTACTGGTAGACCCGAGCAATGCGATAGATCTATTGCAGCTACCAAAGCCTTCAAGCAGATGAAGCTTTCCTTAGGTATGTTAAACTCAGTAAGGCGAATCATCTCTGGTTTTAAAGGAGCAACTACCATAACACTAGGAGATGTCACACTCCCTGTAAAAGCGGGGCCAATATGTGAAACCCCGAAAAATCCAAATTTTTGGAGAAAGGGTAAAACAGTAATCTCGGTTGAAAATCCGGAATTTTTCTAGATATCGGATGACGAAACGGATTTCACTGTTGAAATCTTCTCGCAAAATCTAGCTACCACGTCAAATTTCGTCAGATTTCTCGGCACAACCCACCGCACGCTTGCGCCAGAAGGCTGTCTGGATGACACAAAGTGTGTTGAGGGGCTCACATTTAGCCACGTGTCAAGTCTTGAGCAAGTCAAACATGAGCTTAAGTGGGACCCATGAGAGACATGTGGTAACATGTCATTGGGTGGAAATCTATGGTAGATGAATAAGGGATAAGGTGTAATCCAAGGTGGCCACTTAGAATGTGACATGTGGCAAGTGAGAGGACATGCTCTCTTGACTCATCTTGACCAAATTGGTTGGGAAAAGAGAAGGTGAGGGAGAGAGGAGAGGAAACCGAGAAAAGATGAGAGATTTTAGAGTGAGAAGCTCTCACTTCTCTCTAGATTTCCCGGCAATCGGACCTGCAATTTCAAGCAAAGCAAGAGGAAGAGATCATCCTCACGACAAGGGCTTCGCATAGAGACCAGAGTTGGGGAGTTTCGAAAAACTCCGAGAGGTAGGAGTTTTTCTCCTACTTGATTTAATCCTTGTCTAAGGGTCATTCAAATGGTATGGGTTGTGTGAGGCCGTGAGTGGCCATGTGAACCGTCCCAAGACTTCGGATGCAAGCAGGCTGAGATTCCGGATCAAGTTTCTTACAGTCCGGGGACCGATTTGACTAAGTAATCGGCCCTTATACGCCATTTTTATGTGTTATAGTTAAACGGTATCAACAAGTCAAGCTGTCTTTTCCCTATGGGAATGCTTATTACTGACTAGGTTCACACATTGTGGTAGTACATTAATCTAATTTTTAGAACTGATTTTTGAGTGAGAAATAAGGGAAATTTGGTAGTGAGTCCTTCTGGTGAATTGTAGCCACATTAGTGAACTTGGTGTTAGGCTTTTGAATTTCTCAATTCGGACCTCTGTAGCCTAAGTTATGGTCCTTTTACCCCGAATAGTCTAAGTGAAAGTCTGGTTAGAGGTCACCGCTAGAAGTCGTACCGGGTTGTAGGTCAGGCCAGTCAGTCAGCTCACCCAGTCAGGGTCGTACTGGGTTAGGTCAGTCACCAAGCAGACAAAGGCTACCTGGCCGATTGACTACGTGTGACCTCCAACTTCGAAAGGTCATAACTTCTTCGTCCGAACTCCATTTCGAGTGTTCTTGGACTCTATGGAAAGCCCATTGAGTCAAGATTCCAGCCATATGCCTGTAGAGGGCAATGGGTACTGAAGCTGTCCAGAAAGGGAATTCCTCGAGCAGGCGAAGCCCGGGTAGGCCGCCGTAGGGTCGCCTATTCATGTGTGACCCTCTAACTTCGAATGTCATAACTTTGTCCCGAACTCCGTTCGAAAGTGTTCTTAGACTCTATGGAAAGCCCATCGAAGTCAGATTGCATCCATGTTCCGTAGAGGAGATTGGGGGCAATCAGCCATGTTCTAATGTTAAAGGTGTGTGTTATGGCTTGTATGAATAACGCGTGCAGTGTAAATTTCATTAATATATATATATATATATATATATATATATATATATATATATGCATGCTTGAATTTGATATGTGGAATGAAGGATATCATGGTTTGAAATTTGTATGCACTTTAATATAAATGTCCAAATGATGCATGGATGAATATGCATGAGTATGTATGCACATATAGTTCTCATTTTATATGTAGCATGGTATATGTAGGCAATGGCATAATTGCATTGCACGTGCACGGAAACATCGCATGACATGAGTGTGAGTGCATGGTTGGGATCGACACTATGTTAGGTGTTCGATAGAGTGTCATGTGTGCACGGTTGTGGATCAACACTGTGTATGGTGTTGATTAGTGGTTCAAAGTAGTGGACAAAAGTCCAAATGAGTCAAGACCGGGTTAAGGAAATGGTAAGGGATAATTATGTGTCGGGTATCAGCAAGTCGGGATAGATTCCCCCTAGGGTGAAAGACCCTTCAATTATGGTCAGACATAGTCCCCAACAGTGAAAGGTCGTAAAAGTGTCTGGTTTTATGGAGCCCATTGGTGCGACACCAAAATCCATTACCTACAAAAGGGGTATGGTTGTAAATGAAAATGTTAAAAGATTAAGAAAAATCTTTGGTTGTCATCGGAAAATGACAATAGTTCACCCGCATAGCGTGTGTGAGAGAGCTCTGGGTGAGTGACTCTGATATAGGCATGATGACATTTTATGCATGACATATGACATTCATGTGGACATTTTACTTTAATGTGTGCTCGTTGCGGCGACTATCGTACGCGCACCCAGCCGGAACCCCTCAGTAGGAGATTATCACTACTGGGCTTTGCTCACCCCGTCGTGGAATCCCCATTTCAAGTACACGAGAAGACGCCACTCCTTTGAGGTCGTGAGGATGAAGAAGGCCGGATTGTGGCCTTGAGAAGCATTTTTGTAAAATATATTAGAACAATCTAGTTTTAATATAATTTGGCATGTAAAATTGTAGAAGAGTGGTACATCAAACTCTTGTAAAATGTTATAAGAAATTGGTTAATAGTTAGAAAATCATACAGTAATGGGTCTCGATATATGAGACATGTGAGTGTGATATCAGAGTACTTGATATCCACAGGTTTCCGCGGTTGACGGGTTGTCAACGGGACCCCCGGGATAGGGGCGTCACACAATCACTCAGCAAGTTTTGTTCTCAATTGTTGAAAACTTGGGGTCTTATAATGCTATAATGGGGAGAGCTTGATTGCATTCGATGAAGGTTGTCCCTTACCACCAAATGGTTAGCTACTTTACTAACGATGGGCAAGTTGACCTTTTAAGCAGTCAACTGGCCGCAAGGCAATGTTGTCAAGTATCTATAGGAATAGAGAAGGGAGAAGAACTCTGAAAATCCTCCCCTCGAAGACCAAACCCCGGCATAGCAATTATAGTTCGCCGCCCAGATCAGGGCAGAAGAGAAGGATATGTAGTCGCTGTAACACCCGCCATTACTACTAAACTATAACACTCAAATAGCATTTTATTTTATTTTTTTACTATAAACTTGTTCATTCATATACTGTTAAACATTTAACTTGAAATATATTATGTAGCAGCGGATTACAAAATATATTCAAACCCCATAAATGAGAGTGTTCAACATATACAAACTTTACATTGTTTACAAAAATAAAATAAAATAAAATACATATACAAAATAGACCATAGTGGTCTTTAGTGGGCACCTAGTATTGTATTGACCTTGGTTGCTGATGCGAAATGTCTCGGTTTCTCAGTCTTCTTCCTGCACCTACACGGATGAAACACTCGCGGCTAAGCCTTATACTCTTAGTGGGAATAATACTCATGGACAACCTCTAATAAGGATCATCACACTTTAGACACATGCATATACATATTTCATACATATCATTTACACATGCTTATACATATCTCATGCTTACTAATCATATCATGTTTCATTTCTTATCATTGTTCATATATATTTCGTATCATTTTACACTTTGCTTCTTGTTATTGTCACAGTATACTTATCATCACATAACAGTGTTATGCTTCTCATATCATATCATGTATCATATTCATGTCATTTGCATATTCTTGTCATTTGTTGTTATGTTTCATGTCCGGTGATATACCTAGTTTCGACATACGGAACTATAAGTACTTCAAAGCATTATGACATTATACGAGACAACGACCTTTATATAACTATAGCATTGTTATCATTGTACGAGACAATGACCTCTATAAGGGCCAGAAAGTGCTGTAATGACCCAAATGGGGCCAACTGATCAATATGTTGCATATTTTTATCCCTAATAGACATGTCCATATATCCCTCTACCAGATTATTAGCAGACAATCCATTTTTATTTCATTTTTGTACATATCTCATATCCTCGAATAACTATTGTTATCCGGTAGTAACATGCGATATTTATGATCATTTACTCTTATCTTTACATTTTCATGTATTTCCGTATACTATCAAATATTTCTTACAAACAGAGCTCCCTTTTTAGACAAGTTTTCTAGGTCCAATGAGGTCCAATTTTGAAGACACCTATTTCAAAGAGATTTGTTCTCCTAGAATTCTAGTTTACCCAGAATTTTTAATCACTCAATTTGGATGAGTGAAACTCAACATATGGACAAAACAACTAGGACCAATCTAATGTCAAACATAACCAAAACAAAACCAGCTATGTCATGCAACCTAACTCCCCTTTGACAAATTTCTGGGTGCAATGGGTTCGAAATTTGCATACACCTATTTCAAGGAGATTTGTTATCCTAGAAGTCTAGTTTACCTGCACTTCGAATCAATTAACATAAGCGAAACTCAACTTACGCCAAAACAACTAGACTAATTTAATGTCAAACAAAAACCAAAACAATGTGTTTCATGTCATGCAACCTAGCTCCCATTTGACGAATTTCTAGGTGCAATGGAATCCAAATTTGCATACACCTATTTCAAGGAAATTTGTTCTCATAGAAGTCTAGTTTATCTAAAATTTTGAATCTACCCAATTGAAATGAGTGGATGACCCTGGCATACTAACAAAAACTTGGGGTGTTAAAAAACTAGACAAGATCTTCCTCCTTAAAAAACCCAACATTTTATCTATACAAAATTTTCCTATATTGAGGACCACAACCAAACCAAACAACCATATAACAACTTAGAGCAACCCCCAAAACTGAACTAAACCAATCAACTTCATTGTTGAAGGTAGGAGAATTCCTAACCAACAAATAGGAAAAACCCCAACCTAAACACAATTCCTTACACATTCTAAACACATAGTTTCTATAAGATATTTCCATAAACATATTCCATACCTTAAAAGCTTCTTCTTCTCTCCTTCCTTTCTTCTTCTTCTTCTTCTCTTCTTCTCTTTCTCTTCTTCTCCTATTCTTTTCTCTGTACATAAATGCCCTAATTATAAGCCAAAATAGGATATGTTTAAGATCATGTTTGGTCTTATCCATTTTTTAGTCCAATTTTCCATTTTTTGCTAATTGGTCCTTCATATTTCTATTATTTGCAATCAACTTATTCCATATTCCTACTTAGCACATAATATCTTCATCTTATGACCTTTAAGTTCTAGATTGGTAAATTATTAATTTACCTTTGACCCTTAGATTAATTACGGGTTTTGTTTATTTCATTTTTAGCATTATTTTATTCCAAAAAAATATACATTTACTTTTATAATACCCTAAACATGTTATAAAATTGTCAGGGTATAATTTAGGATATTACAGGCTGTGGATTCCCTGAAAAAAATAACGCTGGACGGGCGAGAAAAGTCCACTTACATCAGCTCTCTCCTATCCAATGAAGAAAGGGAACAGTTACAACTTGTATATGGTTGGAATATTCGCCCAGAGCCACTCATATATGGTTGGAATTAATCCAACGGTAGCCTCTCACAAATTGAATATTATTCCCTCAACCAGACCAGTAAAATAGAAAGTGAGGCGTTTTCACCCGGCCCACCATCAGATTATTAAGACGAAAGTAGACAACTTACTGAGAGTAGGTTTCATCAGAGAAGTGAAGTACCCCGAATGGCTAGCCAATGTAATGGTGGTTCCAAAGAAAGGCGGTAAGTGGCGAGTATGTGTAAATTACACTTACCTCAACAAAGACTGCCCAAAAGATAGCTTCCCTTTTCCGTGCATATATCAATCGTTGATGCCGCAGCTCGAGCACGGGACATTATCGTTTCTAGACTCTTTCTCCAGATATCATCAAATTCCCATGCACCTGCCTGATGTGGAGAAAACGACATTCATTACACCGCACGAGTCATACAACTACAATGTGATGCCTTTTGGCTTGAAGAATGCTCGGGCGACTTATCAAAGGTTAGTAAGTAAGATATTTCGACCACTATTGGGAGAAACCATGGAGGTCTATATCGATGATATGCTTGTAAAGTCCAAAAAGCGCTTCGATCACACCAAACATCTGCAAGAAACCTTTGAGCTATTGCGTAATTACAACATGAAGCTCAACCCTTTGAAATGTGTGTTTGGAGTCAATTCGAACAAATTTGTAGGCTTTATGGTGACCTAGAGAGGCATAGAGGCCAATCCTATTCAACTCAAAGCTATAATGGATTCTCAGATTCCTACTTTCAGAAAAGGAGTTTAACAACTAACTGGCTAGCTGGCAGCTCTTAAGCGGTTCATATCTCGTTTCATAGATCGGTTAAAACCCTTTTTTATAACTCTAAGGGGAGCGAAAAGGGTTAGTTGGAATGAGGAATGTGATCAAGCTTTCATGGAGAACAAACAATATCTAACCAAACCGCTAATTCTTGCTAGCCCAGAAGCAGACGATACGCCTATCTTTACCTAGTGGTTTCAGAAGCCTCAGTAAGTGCAGCTTTGTTCAAAGAAAATGAAAACAAAAAACATAGACCGATATTCTTCGTAAGCAAATCCCTATCTGAAGCAGAAACTCGGTATACCCGTCTTAAACAAGTGGCACTAGCCCTCAGTGTGGTAGCTAAGAAGCTCCGCCCCTACTTCCAAGAATACCATATCGCCATACTAACCAATCTCCCTTTGCGAAGCACTATACATAAGCCTGACCTATTAGAGAGATGGTCCGGTGGGCAATTGAGCTAAGTGAATTAGGTATCCAATATAAGTCGCGCTTTTGGCATCAAGAGGCAAGATATTAAAGCCAGACTTTTTGTAGCGTAAGTTCCCCAACAGATGCAACTCGGATAGTACCGGGCCGGTGGATCCTTACGTGCATGAAGACATCCCCGACAAACGAGAGCTGGAGTCTGGTTGCAACTTAAAGCCTAACTAGGGAAAGGATAGAACAAGCCATATAGCTAGACTTCCCCGCGTCTAATATTGAGACTGGATATGAAGCAATCATAACTGGAAACGGCCTCGCAGCTTCTGTATCTTCAGAAAAAATCATCATACGAAGTGATTCTCAACTAGTAGTAAAGCAAGTGAACAGAGAATACGAAACGCAAAACCAACGCATGATCAAGTATGTATGTCTGGTCAATCTACGACTAGAAAGTTTTACAGCTTGAAAGCTTGAGCATATCCCAAGGGATTCGAATGAAAAGGCAAATGCATTAGCAGTACTAGCTGCATCCCTCCCAATAAAAGAAATAGTATTCCTCTTTGTCTATCTCCAGCCTGTAACATCAATTACTACCAACTAGGTAAACGAAATAGATGAAGCTTGTTCTTCTTAGATGACTCCAACAGTGCATTAATTGAGCTCGAGAGAATTCCAGGTAATAGGATTGAAACCCACAAGATTCAAGTCCAAGCGAGTAGATTTTCCCTTGGGAATGGGCAATTATATAAACAGTCTTTAGACATGTCGTATCTCAAGTGTCTCATTAGTTAGTAGGGGCAGTATATATTAGCAGAACTCCATGAATAAATATGCGGAAACCATCCAGGTAGCAGAACTTTAGCTCACAAGGCCCATATGCAAGGTTATTATTGCCCAACCAAGAGTAGCCGGAACCGCCTACGTCAATAAGTGCGATTGCTCCTAACGAAAAGCCCCCATCTCAAGGGTGTCAACTCAAGATCTAACCAACATCACAAGCCCCTAGCCCCTTCGCCAACTGGGATTAATATAATCGACCGCCGCTACCGCCCCAACTCGAAAGTTGTTACCGTCACCAACCATTTCAACAAATGGATAAGTCGGGGTTCTTCACCTCCATCAAAGATAAAGAAGTCATCCAATTTGTTTGGAAGAATATAGTCTGTCGATTCAGAATACCTTAGTCAGTTGTAACTGATAATGGGCCACAGTTTGACAACATAGTATACAAATTTTTTTGCCATGATTTAAAATCAAAAACTTTGTATTCAACCCCATAATACTACGGGAAAGCAATAGCCAAAGTGTACATCTAACAAAACCTGTCTCGACGCCATGGAAAAGCGACTACATTCAAGAAGGAAAACGGGCGTACGAGCTACCAGGAGTTCTTTAGGCCTATAGAACAACCAGCTAGAAGCCGACTGGAGTATCCCCGTTCGCCCTCGCCTGTGGGATGGAGGCCATAATTCCTACATAAATTGGGGTGCCCACGCTTTGAACGAAAGTCCTTAAGAAGGCTAATATTGAAACCATTGCCAAAGACTTAGATGTGGCAGACGAACTCCGTGAAGCTACAGTTGTACGTATGGCATCGTACTAGCAAAGAATAACAAACCTATACAACAGGAATGTAAGACAACGTGCATTCTGAGCCGGAGACCTAGTCTTGAGAAGGGTCTTCGAAAACATGGTTGACCCAACAGCCGGAAAATTCCAACCGAATTGGAAAGTGATAGTAAGAGTGGGGGCAATCGGATCATATGCATTAGATAAACTAGACGGGATGCTAGTGCCCAAGATGCAGAATGCTATGCATCTTAAGAGGTATTATCAATAAAATCTTCTTTAAAGGTATTATCAATAAAAATTTCCTTTAAAGCATTTTCAATTCTTGGAATAGCCCTTATATCAAATACCATAAGTGGCTTCTAGCCTGCTAGCACATTTCAAATACCAGAGGTGGCTTCTAGCCTCCTGGCACATTTCAAAGACTAGAGGTGGCTCCTAGCCTGTTGGCGCATTTCAAAGACCAGAGGTGTCTTCTAGCCTGTTGGCACATTCCAAAGACCAGAAGTGGCTTTTAGCCTGCTGGTACATGCCAAAGCCCAAAAAATGGCACTTTACTGGCCCCGTGTGCAATCTATATCGACTCCTAGCTTATAACAATGATATCCTTTGAGTAACTATCCTAGTCAAAAGCAACTATCCTAGTCTAAACTCATAGTAGAAAGTTGTAAGACAGGAGTGTAAGACAACGTATGGCATTGTACCAATAAAGAATAACAAACCTAAACAACAGGAGTGTAAGACAACGTGCATTTTGAGTCGGAGACCTAGTCTTGAGAAGGGTCTTCGAAAATAAGTGGTTTTTAGCCTACTAGCACATGCTAAAGCCCAAAAATGGCGCTTTACTGGCCCGTGTGCAATATATACCGGCTCCTAGCTTATAACAATGATATCCTTTGAGCAACTATCCTACTCTAAACTCATAGTAGAAAGTTGTAAAATAAAAGATATCAATTACATAAGCAAATTAAATATCAAATTCCATTAAATTTCCAAAATACGCTAATGGCGTCAGTAGTTCCATAGAAATATATACCTTGGAGGCTATGCAAGGCCCCTTTACAGAAATTGAATAAAAAAAAAAGAAAGATCAGCTTTGATCCTCAACGGAAGCACTCCTCTCAAGTTCCTTTGCCGCTTTGCTATGATACACCTCAGTTGCTATGGCCTTAGTGACTGTTGGGGTCGAGGGGCACCTAGGGTTCATGAAGAACTCAGAAGGAAGTGGGTCGGAGGAGTCGGGAATGCCATCTAGAACCTCTAGTTGGTCTCTACAGATGTTGTGTTTGAACATACAACATCCGTAGCTGTAGGCAAAGATCAGCTCCAAGGCCTTATGGTAGTCCTTCTCCATGGCTTCTTTATCTTTGTCGACTTGGGACTGAGAAGAAGACACTTCATCTTTAGTTGCCATAATCTCCAGCACAAGTGATGTCCGTTGGCTCTCAACCTTAAGGCATGGAAACTCAAATTTCTCGCCCCTTGCGCCCGGCTCCTCCTCTACAACCCAGTGGCATCTTGACCCCTAGCCATATCATCTCCACCCGTGCCCTCGCAGCCACCCACCACAATGGCAAACTTACCCGGCAATCTGCTTATCTTAGCTTCGTCTCTTCCCTCCGCACCGTAAACCCTCCTCTCGTACCCTCCTTAGCCTTCCGCATCCCGCTGCTTAGGACTCCAGCCCCGGCCTTGCTCAGAGCCGTATTCCCAAGGCGCTGCGGCTCGAGGAAGTAGGATCGAAAGCATACCACAACTTCTAGGCATCGTCTAAATTTGATGAAGTTCTCTATGCTAGCGCGCCATATTCCGGATAGCAGTGACAACCTATAAAAGAAGAGGTGTTAGAAGAAAATCATAGCATAAGACTCACATTCAAATGTTAGAAGTCTAGTCATACTAGCTCAGCTGTCCCGTTAAAATCAAGATTGCGAATATAAATCGCATCTTCAGCCACATGCTGGTAGGACTTTTTATCCAAATAGCTAGGGAAGGGGTTGGAATACTCTTTAGAAAGAGCCATCACCTGTGAAGCCCCAAAACCGGGGGTCCGTTGACAACCCGTCAACTCATGGACACTTCCGCTGGGTGGAATGTCCCGTAACCCAACATCACTTTCGAAAACTCCAAGCAGAGTCTCCTTGTAATGGGAGCTCTACCCAAATACGTAACCTGTCCCAAACAATCACAATGACCCTCACCAGTCCACATGCGAACGTAAAATAACCGGCCACTTAGGCCCCCGTGATCACTCACAAAATATATCCCAACTATATACAATAGTTTCAAGAGTTAATAAATCACTCTTACCAAACATATATCAAAAGTTTACAATTTTAACACATGTTATACAAAATCAATACCCAAAGCCACAATATGGTTTTCTTCTAAAATGTGGTCTCTAGCGAGCACCGTCCTCGTGCACACTCCCGACTGGGGCCAGATCCTCGAATGTGGCAGAGCAAAGCCCAAGAAGGATAATTTCCCTACCCGGGTTATCACCCCCACCTAAGTGCACATGCATGGCAAACACTCACATTCAAGAAATTTCATGGACCTACTCGAATGTCTACATGCCCGATCCCGTGTCCTGAGTTCTCACCGACTCCCTCACACATGCCTAAGCCAACATGCAAGTAAAATAATCAGTTTTCAAAATAAAAGCTTTTTGTTCTTGAAAACACACTACCGAAGCTCGCAAAAATATCGACTACCCTCCAGCGAACAATGTGTTGGAGAACCCTTCCGAAACAATTCATGGGCTCCCTTCCGACTGCACTGTTGGACCATTCCCAACACAATTCTCCGAAAAATCTTCCGTCGAAATTCCTTTCACAAACATTTTCATTTAACTTTCACTCCCCATGTAATGCACTCACTCCTAATATTCTAGTGGTGCCTCAAAGGCATACTTTTCAATGTACGATGCCAATTCCAACACATTCATGTTAATATATTCACATGCATATATATATTAACATAATTAATCACACAAACATGTTATGTAATTTCTCAACCAATTACACCAAAATTAGCTCACATGGGATAATTAACAAACACAAGCAATTCATTTTGAATCGCTTAACATCTTAAAAATTCACGCTAGGAATATTCACGCGAACGTGAAACCCTGGCTTATCGCTCACGACTCACACAAAATAGAATTTTCCACCGGTTCAAAAAGCTTTTAAGATCGAGTTTACGCATTAAAACAAGCCTCGTAACGTCTTTAACCATTTACATGGTTCTAAACAAGGATTAACAGCTAAGTAGGAAAAGATCCCTACTCTCGAGTGCCACTGACTCCACCAACCGGCCAGCCCACGCAGTCCCTCACCACAGAGCAACTTTCCTTCTTGTCTGGTCGAAACCGAATTTCTGTCCCACTCGGCTAAAAACTTAGAGAGGTCACTTCCTCTCTCTCTAAACTCAAACGCCTCACCACTGCAGATCACCCTTTTCTACCGCCTGCCATTTCAAAAGGAAGAAGACGACACTATTACATTTTTGTTTTTTTCATTAAACATTCACGACACCATCCAATGCCCCAAGCCTCGATTTTTACACTTCGGGCACTTTATCTTGGCCGTCTCATTATCATCTCTACTCTTGCAACATGTGTCATAAGAGTACATATTAAGAGTGACTTTGTCACATCACATGTCGCTTTTTACCTAATAATTCTACATCAAATGCCTCAGTAACGCTGCAAATCTTCGATCATTTCTCGAATTCAACTAAATTCAATGCAGAGGCTACTTCATGAGATTGACCCAACCATGAAACTGGCTTAACATCCGAGATCTAGAAAAATTTCGATTTTTACCAAATGATCATTCACTTTTCCTAAAATTTTGAATTCTTCGGGCCTACATTCTCCCCTCCTTAAAGATTTCATCCCAAATTCTCGACAATCATAAAACTCACATGCACATGCAACGTGCACTATACCATGCATTTAAACTAACATATTTAAATACAACACTAAACCATCATGACTTTCATCCCTTTAAACAGAGTGGGATAGGTGGCCCGATCTTGTCCCCGGGCCCCACGCTGACTCCTCCACTCACGCAAGCGCTGATAGTACCTCATTAGCCTCACGGTTCAAGGTCGCAAAAACCTGATCCATATCTATAATGCACAGATGGTCCTCCCAAGGTCTCATCCTGTCAACCTCACCCCAATCCACTACATCTATCGGATCCGGAGTATACCCTCCTGAGCATGGAGACGCGGAAATACCCGGACACCGACATATGTTTTCAGTGTGGTGTCAACTTCACGCTGAGTAGTGCCTACCTTCGAGCATTCTGGGCGGGTCCAATTGAACCCAGCGATAGCTTCCTCGCTTGCCGAACCCGACCGCGGCACCTTGCAAGCCCCACCTTTAAGAAGACGTGATCACCAACCTCGAACTCTAAGGGTCGACACGCACATCCCATAAACTTTCTCGCGACCAGCAAAGGAGAAGACGCGGTCGATCAAGTTCACCTTCTCTGAGGTGTTCTTCTTGTCACGCCCGATCCCTGCATCCACCATCAAGTGATCCGAACCAAGTCCAGGCTGTGCCGGATACTATCTATACTATATATTATACTCTATTGCAATCGGGACTCTCATCGACCGTTCTTTCTCGCAGCCGCATTCGCACCTATTGCGCACAAACAATTCTCAAGAATAACAAAAATCATTTGTACATATACAAAAGAACTACCACCGAGTGGTGTTGTCCGTCATAACCTATACACATATACGTAGTCCCATCTACTTATACATGTATAATTTCTATTACAAACATCGAGATTGCGGGCAAAGGCCGGGTGAGCACCTATCTCCGAGTCGGCCTCGCTTGCTTATGTGGAATGTCCCTGTCTTCTATCCTCGTCTCGCCTTCGTACCTACACCTGACAACACCCGTGCTGCTTTACGCTTAGTGGGAACATACACGGACAACCACCACTACGATCACAAGCTTATACATATGCATTATATATATCTAAACATTTTTCTATAACGTAATTCCTATCATCCGATATTCCTATCGCATGTCAATCTTTTCTATTACATGTTCTATGTTCCTTAGCATCTCCTTTATTTATACTTTTTCTCGTATTCCTATTTGAGTACTTTATATATTCCTATACTTCATCCCGTGTTCATCTTTCACGCTTGTTATATGTCTTTTCAATGTTCCTATTCTTTTGTCAAGTTACATAGCATGTCTCAGCTAGTCTATGTCTTTTCATCTTTCTAAGCTCTATGATTTATCGCATTCCTTCACTTTCATACTTGCATCATTGTATACTCTTCTCATTATAGGTGTTCATCTTCAGACTTTCATATCCCGTTATCCCGTACTATTCCTATGGCTTCATATACATTTTTACTTTCTTATTCTATCTATCCTATACTTTCAGGCTTTTATACTTTTATTACTTTTCAGGTTCATATACCATTTTCATATCAATTTATACCGTACTACTTGCTCTTGTAATTGTTCCAGACTTCATTGCATAGCAATGCTATGCTTCTCATATCAGGTCATATCTTCTATACATATCATTTCCTTTTTGGTTTCATGTCTGCAAATACCTTAGAAGCGGATACGGAAAACTATGTGTACCCAAAGGTACTATCACTGCATTTGAGGCGTTGATCTCTGCCTCGTTAATACCGAAGGTATCATCACCGTACGAGACAAAGCACCTATGTCATATGCTATCTGCATTCAAGGTACTATCACCGCATTTAAGGTAGTGATCTCTCGTCTATTTGCGGTGACCTTATGGGCCACTGATCCAAACGGATCTATATCATCGACCCAAACGGCCTCAATATCCGTCTATAAATACGCCGGCAAAGAATCGGGGAGTCTTCCCTATAGTATGCCCATCTATCCCTCTACCGTACCCCAAACGTACAATCGCCTTATTACATTTTCGTACATATCTCATAAAGATGAATAACTATCATATCATATTTGCTTATGCATATATACTATCGTTACTTTACTCGTATTAGTTCACATAACTCGTAGTTTCACATTTCTTGCTCTCATATATATATATATATATATATATAATACATATATTCATATCTTTTTATCATTTAGTTTTGTCTATCATATATCATGAATGCATCTATGCACTTCAGATTCATATTCATATATACTTTCTATATTCATATCTCTTTATATCATTTATACATTTCTATCATGTTTTAGCTTATTCCTGTAATTTCTATATTCCTATCATGTAGGCTTTTACCATTCACATTCTTTTCATATATGTACCGATCATTTATGTACTTATTCTCATTTCTATGCTTTATCATCTTTTTGCTTATCTCTATCGTTTCTATTTATGTCTTTCTATCATATGTTCCTACAGAGTTCCATCTAATTTTATTCCTTTCGGTATGTCTATCATATACTCATATCTTTTTTTACGTATCTTTATCATTTGTTCTTAGTATGTTCTATCTATTCATTTAAGTATATCTATCATATAATCCTATATTCATGTCATTTTCTATGTTCATGAACACATATATATATATTGTATTTCTATGTTTTCCTTGTTTCATGCCTATTTCATATGGCACTTCATATACTTGTAAAGTATGATGTCTATGAAATCACACCTTGTCTTATATATTCTTATTCCTCTATGAATCTATTTTTACTTAGGAATTGGAATCAATCCACCGGATCATCCAAAATAAAGTTATGGCATTTTTATGCCAACTAGTTATTTTACCGATTTTTCTAGGGACAGTTTGTATTACTCATTTTTACGGGGTCTTAACTTCATATTTTGACATATGTCCTTATACTCATTTAAATCTAAGGTGCTAAGGGTTCTATTCCAACTGAAATCACCCAATTCGGAGCACCGGAACTCAAGTTACGTCCGAAACAACCCGGACTTCTCTATGTTCAACACTCGAAACCAGAATTTGGTCTGCACATACCCCACTTCGAGTGGATTTTTGGGCTACTTAGAGTCATAATTTGACGATATCTACTTTATATGGATGGTTTTCCTGAAGTCTATTTTAATTTTGGCCACTTGAATCAATCGAAATCTGGAGAAGAAATGAGTAAGTTATGGCCAAAATAAGAAAACTGGTCAAAACTAGAAAATGTAAATGTGGTTGTACCGTACATGTCTAACATGTACCGTACATGTCACAAAACGACTGGGGACACAATGTGTACCGGTACAAGTTCAAAGTGTACCGGTACAAGTGACCCGAAAGTGCCCAAAATGTGTATTTTCTCTCCTTTTTCCATATTTTTGATACCCAATTCAACTCTATACTTTATATACACCTCAAGACCACTTCAAATTCATCTTATGATCTCTTTTCTACTCAATTTATCATTCAATCCTTCTCTATTTTTGCACCTATCATGAATTACTTCAAAACTATTCTAATATGGGTTATGACCCATACACAACTCCAAATATGATGTTTAGTTAGGGCTTATTCTAAACCCTAACTCAAAGACTCTCACTAACTATGAACCTATCCTAAAAGAGATGATTCTATGATTATCTGTACCATAATGGGTTTTATCAACCCTATTTTCAAGAATCCAAGGTTTGATACAATTTATCAAAAACCCTAGCTTGAGATAATATATTCACCATACAAAGCTTTAAAATTCATGTGATCCATACAAAACCAAAGTTCCACACCTGAGCCTGGCTTCTCTTCTTCCTCTCTCTTCTTCCTCTTCCCTCTCCTCTTCTTCCTTTGCTTTTCCTCTTCTCTCTGATGCCATTTCTCAAAACGGCATCAATTTGTTTCTATCCCATGGTTTGTTAAGGCCATGTTTGGCCAAGACAAGAAACCCATTTTTTTTTTAACACTTTTCTCATTTTCGCACTTAAGCCCTTTCCATTCATTCCAATTTCAATTCAATCTTTTCTATTTCCATAATGGCATATAACTTATTGATTTATGTCATTTGGCATATAACTTATTGATTTATGCCATTTATGTCCTCAAGTGGTAAAAAAGACCACTTTACTCCTCATTTCTAATATTAATTCCCGGTCTGTTTTATTTTCTCAGAAATTCCATTTAGTTTATAATATACCCTAAACAAGTTCGAAAACTCGCAGCAGAGATATTTCGGACAGCATCTCTAATCAAATCAAGACCATTGATGGAGCTCTCTTCCACCTCACTCCAACATCATCGATCCGCATGGCCCCACAGGCCGCCTCATTGGGCGCTGATCCGTATACTCGCCCGATAACTCGTCACAGCGACTCCACTAAGGGCAAATGCTCTTCCTGGGCCTACCTCTTATGATCCGTGACCATGTCAGCAAAGATGTCCTCTAACACCTGTATCTAATCCACACAACATGCAACCCTACAAACCCCCGTCAGCAAACGCCGACCTTCCCAAGGTCACACCATCGACAATCCCATGGATCACAACCTAGTCCATGTTATGAATGACATCCATACGAGCCCTTGCCTACTTAACACCTAATGCACTTCCAAAAGGGTATCCAAATCTCGAGTCACTCTGACTCTATCACTCAACTCTGCTTCACGCGATAACTACGACCATATTGTTTATCTCGAAATACTCCGAATTCTAACACTCAATCCCCAGTTCGTGGATAACATGACTGTGTTTTCTCTCCTGGCAACATAATCCTTTCTGGGCCATTAATCGCGAGCCTCTCTCCTTACATTCACACGTAAATTTTTGATATCTCCATGGGTCTCTTACACCCACACGTAAATTTTCGATTTTTCCAATGGTCTCTTACACCCACAATGTAAATTTTTGACTTCTCCACTCGGCTCTCTTACACCCACAATGTAAATCTTCGAGATCTCTCCCGAGCCCTTACACCCACACGAAATTCCGGATACCCCCCGGCCCTACACCTACGAAATTCGGGGATCTCCTGTGGTCTCTTACACCCAATACGTAAATTCAGATAGCTCCTGCCCTTACACCCACACGTAAATTGGGATATCTCCCTGCCCTTACACCCACTGCAAATTCTGATGGGGCCCCGGTCCTTACACCCACACGTAAATTCTCTGATAACTCCACGGCCTCTTACACCCACACAAAAATTCTATCTCTCCCCAGTCTCTTACACCCACACAGAATTGGGATATCTCTCCCGGCCCTCTACACCCACACGTAAATTCGAGACTGGCTTCCTCGGTCTCTTCTTACACCCACACGTAAATTGGGATATCTCCTCGGTCTCTTACACCCACACGTGACCTTTCTTGACACTACCGCGGTCTCCTTTCCACCCTAACTCCAGTTTTTCACCCGAGAGGATTAACTACTCCCTTCTCGCTTGCCCACACTTTAATTACTCTTCATTTCCTCGATTCGAACTATGAGTCTTCATCGGATCGAGTCCCAAAGACAAACTCCGAAATTTCACACTCACTAAGAGCGCGAATGACCATACACGCTAACCCACACCCGACTCGACGCGATGTTACCGCGGCACATGAACGCAATGATGCCATACTCCGTGACACCCCAATCCCAAATCCACCATGAGCGTAATCTTAGAGATCTTAACTCATAATCCCGACCTATCAGTCAACTCACCCTACATCCCAGTAAGTTAACATCCACACATGACTTCTCTAAAGGCCTCAACCCTATGCCCAATCACTAATAAGATACATTAAATTAATGAATATGATGCATTCAATTCAAACGTCGCCACCTACTAACAAGTGCAAGAGTAGAACGCATTCCCGTATATCCACGTCAGATGCTTAGTCACAGTATTCAGACCTCCCGTCCTAGACAATCTCGCTCATATGCCTGGGGCCGGCGAGATAATGGTACATGTCATCCGTCTACTGACCCGAACTCCTGGCCAGAACCTCAGGTTTCGACTCGACTCATGGGCCTGGGCTCGGGCTCATGTGGACCCGCTCCCCACAAGTAATTAGTGCCAGGTGGCACCGAATCCACACGGTTCCCCGACTCCATACTAGCGGAGGAACAACCGTGTCCTCTCTTATCCTACCGCTTAATCAAGTGTGTCACCCTAAAACCCCGATCCCTATCTCTGGCAATCCTCTTCATACGTCCGGCCATTGGCAATGGTAACACACCATCTGCCCATCCTGACTGGCAACCCTAACTCGTCTCTAGCCTAATGATCGAACCGAGGTCCCATAACATCGATTCCCGCTCCGGCAATCCCGTCGGAAAGTGTCCAAGCCGTCTGCAGAGCCACATATCACCCCGCCCCGCCCGACTAAATGTCCCATCCTCGCCTCGTCCTCGATAACCTCGCCCTTGCCTGGAGGGGTCCCAAACAGGTCTTCCGTTTCTTTCCCCGGTCGGGAAGAAGATGAATCTTCCTTCCCTCTTAGTACCATCACCTATATTCGATGCCTCATATGTCATCTTTACCCTCCTCTCGTGATCATAGTCGTCCCGACCCTGGGAGTCCACTCCTCTAACCATCTTGAGGATCGATGTGTTTCTAAACGCCGGAGGTCGCTTCGACTGCCTCGGCTCACCATTGCACATGCCTATGCAATACATGACCGTAATCCTTACGACTTCAAGAAAGGCCTACTAGTCGGGTGAAAGCCCGTGGTGTCCGACCAATACCTCGTGGACGCCCCACGGTCCCTCACTCGACTAGCCACCCACATCAAAATGACAAGTTATCTAACGCAGCAGATTCTAAGGCGAATCCACAACCTCGGAGACACTATTCACATTCAGTGAAAATTTTATATACTATGTTCATGCATTCGTAGTAATGCAAGACACTATTTCATTTTATTAAATCATATTCAACAAAAAATTTTATTTTAGAAAATTTCGTTTTAAAAGATTTAATTTAATTTTATTTTATTTCATTTCATTTGATTTGATTTGATTTTATTTTTTTAAAAAAACCTCGTGAACAAAGGCTCGGGAACAAAGTGTTCGTGGAACAAGGTTCTAAACAAAGGACTTTAACAGCAGACCGAGTCCAAAATTGGGTCAGTGCACAGTGCACACCCAACCCGACCCCCGGTCAAGGCATCGCGCCCAGCTCAAGGCCAAGACTGCGCCATGTCAAATTATAGGCCGTACAGGCCCAACACGGGCCAGAGCCAGAAGCAGAAATGCAATGTCGCTACACTGGGTCTGGGGCTCGGTGGTCATGGCATGTCTCGCGACACGCCTAGCAGTTGTTGCCATACTGCGGTCGCGACCAAGGCCACTCCCCAAACGCACACAATTTGTATCGACTCTCCCCTCGACTGCCCACGCCCCGCCACGATACAAACGATCAGATCGCGGACACACCTCAACCCGGGCCAGTCGCCTTCCCCGCCACGATACACCACCAGACGCGACCCATCCCCAGCCGGGCCAAGCTCAGTCCTATCACGATACAATTTTTTGTATCGCGACCTGGCCTCCTGGGCTGCCAGTTCCTTTCGCACTCAAGGCTGGCCGCGCCGCCTCGCCTTCCGAAACAATCTACGGCCTTTCGACGGTAATCATTTGACCATCTCCACAATTCTCCGGAAAATCTTCCGTCGAAATTCCTTCATAAACATTTTCATTTAACTTTCAATTTACGTCACGACTCACTCCTAATATTCTAGGGTGCCCCAGTGCATATGAAATGCATGATGTCAATTCCAACACATTCATGCTAATATATTCACATGCATATATATATTAACATAATTAATCACACAAACATGGGCTAATTAACAAACACAAGCAATTCATTTTGAATCGCTCAACATCTTAAAATTCACGTTAAAGATTCACGGAATGAGAAACCATTCGGTTACTCCGTCACCCACCACACAAAAATAAATTTTCCTCCACTTCTAGTTTCAAAGCTTTTGAGACCGAGTTTATGGCTAAACAGTTTCAGAACGTTCCTAACCATTTACATGGTTCTTAAACAAGGATTAACACAAGTAGGAAAAGATCCTCACCTCTTGAGTTTCTTAACTCCACCAAATCAAGGCCCATGCAGAATCCTCACCGCGCAGTGCCACTTTCCTTCTCGTCTCCGTCAAACCGACTCATCCGATCACGGAACTCAGAGAGAAGCCACTCCCTCTCTCTAAAAAACTCAAACTGCCTCAGCCAATCAGATCACCCCCTTTTCTATTAGTCCGTTTGGTCTTCAAAAGGAAGAAGACGGCACTATTACATTTTTGTTTTGTTTTTTTCCTCATTAAACATTCATTTAATACCATCCATGTCCTCAAGTCTTGGATTTTAATACACTGCACTATCCCACATTCATTTCCATCATCTCTCTACTTTGCAATACAGTCACAAGAAAGACATGTTATAGGTGACTTTTGTCACATCACATATCGTTTTACTGTACCCGATACTCGGTGCCTCGAAAAACGAGCAAATTTCGACTGTCTCAGAATTCGACGAAATTCGACGTGGTAGCTAGATTTCGCGAGACGATTCCAAGGTGAAATCCGTTTCTTCAACCAAGATCTAGAGAAATTTTGGGATTTTTACCCAAACAATCATTTTACCCTTTCCTAAATTGAATCTTTTCGAGCCTTACCCACCCAGATCTAAGGCCGTGGTAGAGTTCGCACATACGTAAATAAAAGCGTCCCTCTTATCAAGGGGTTCTAACGGACACAATTGATCAAGATTCGGATCAGGTTCAAATGAGTCCGCTTAAAATGATCCCACTTTATCGATGAATCACAGTTCAACTCCAACTCGTCAGACCCTCGATCATGTAAATAAGTAATTGCAAGGTTGAATTGTTTAGCCGAGAACAATGATCCTACGACTGTCTCTATAGAGGGAGCCTCGCCCATTAATATCGGGCTACTGAGGTCCTCATTGAATCCTGATCCTCCAAATGATGCACAAGCTTCCTTTGAGGGACACCCTAGCGCACCCCCAAAGTTGAAAGGGCGTTGCTAGAGGCTTGCTCGAGAGTCCAAAGTAACTACCGCTTGGGCTCTAAACCTCGCCATTTAAACCCGACCGGCTGGGCACTCACCGGTAGCTTCAAAGTCAGTAGTTTCCCTGAGCGTCATTAACCCACTTCACAGATCCGCGGAAAATTCAACAACGCAGATTGTGACATATCGTCCTCCCTCTCCTCAGCTGGCTCACTGGAAATTGGATCCATCCAATCCACAAAGCCTTCCAATCTCGCGCTGATAACCTTTACTTGCCTAACTTTCTTCCCCTTCTTTCTCTTCTTCTTCTTCGCCGCCTGTTGGGCAGCCGATCCCCATGCTCGCGGTTATTGATCGAGCCTGACAAACACTTCAACCAAGGCTCCTTCAAGGATCTCGACTTAGCTCTCGGGAAGGCACCGCTTATGAAGAATTACCCAGATTGACTTCGTATGTCGGCTGAGAACAAAATGTTCACCCCAGCAAGCTCTTCTGAAGCAGCCAGGCTTAGGACGACGACAACTATGTAAGGGAAGGGGTCGAGCCTAACTCGCAAGCCCTCACGATAAAAGAGCCTTGATTACCTCGGCCCCCCAATGATCTCAGTAGTCGCCCGATGCGATCTAGATCGCCTTCTCCAATCTAATCCAACCACCACTACCGTGCCTACCTACAAAAGTTCAAAAAGAAGGGTACGTCAAACACGTGCATCGACTCCAGAGAGTACAAGCTCCACCAAGCTTAAACACACTTGGGAACAAGAGATATTGATTCAAATCAAATGGAAGCTCGAGAGCTGTGCTTGTATTCACTCTGCCTTAACCAAAACAACCATTTTCGCGCATTTTGGGAATCGGAGCCTAGTTACAAATCAGAACAGAGGCCATGTGTCGACATAGATGGGGCGACTTAATCCTAAGCTTCAAAGTGTAAATAAAACAAATATCTACCAAATAAATATCCAACCGGTAGAAAGTTTAGTATACTACACCCATCGAATCCGAAAGACATTCGACGATAAGTGCAAGCGATGCCCCAGCTGAGCGGAAACCTGCTTTCACCAAAGACGGACGGGAAAGCAAAGTCCATTAAAGAACCAAGCCTCAGCGGCGAGACGGTATTATCTCATTCTTTACGGCCACAATGTGCTGCTCCGACACCTCCGGGCCTAATGACAGCCAGGAACTCGATCAAGGATCTCAACTCTATGCACATAGCAAAGAACTAGGTTTACAAGGCATTTCCCCGGTCCCCTTCTTACACTGTACGACTAGTAGAAGCCTCTATGTTACCCTTCGCCATTCTACAAGCAAGCAAACATAAAAATGGATCATCTTGAGGCCCATTAAGCAATAAAGGCAACAAAACCCTCGAAAGATACAAGAAATCCCCCTCTTAAGGTTTAATACTAAACACAACCAGATAATCTGAATGGATATCCCAACCTAGAATACTCAATCATTAATCTGATATCATCACTGAGAACCCACTATGAATATCGATCACCCAGTGAACAAATTTTTAAACTAAACTACTCAACAAACAGAGCCAAAAAAAAAAAAAAAAAACACAAAGAAGGCAATACAAACAAAGAATGAAAAAACTCATTGGAAAATTGAAAGCTATTGAGGGATCTCCGATGATTTTTATGAAAAGTTTGAATGGGCTAATGTGCAAAAGGAAATCGCAAGAGTAAAGAGCCTTTGTGGAAATCGTAAAAGAGGCGGCACTCGGAGCCCAACCCCTATATATAAGGGCAAAACATCAACGAGCTCATTAAATGTGCCGTCAGGACAGCATGCGCTGCAGACATATTGGAAAACGTGCGCTTCCCACGCGCTTTGTATCCAAACGCACTTCACCTTCCAATGCGTTTAAGGTACGCATCAAGTCTCCCAATTCTTTCAACTTTCAGCACCTAAGGCAAAAAAGCACAGTATTTTCCCCTGACTGACAAAGCACAAAACTCCAACCAGGGAAAAGAGGGGCATTGTAAGTACCATAATCTTTAAACCCACTACTCAATAGGCCTCAATGGGCCCAGGGCCAACCTAGCCCGCGTTTTGAAACGGTCAAAGTCCACTTACCATATTAAAACCAAGGGGCACTACCTAGATGGGAGAATCCTAAAGCCCTCTGAAAAAGCTAGGGTGTCTTCCTATAAACTAGCTCTAAGGCGACCCTTCTAGAATCTCGAGTCCCCCAACCGACCATCCTATCGCATATGAAAAGTTTGTTATGGATAAGTATATGAAGGCGAAAAATACATAAAAGAGATATTTATCAACGGATTTCCCAGTTTCTAAATCTTTTATTTCTCGGAAGATTAATCCTTGATAGGAAATGAGAGATTTTATCCCTAAAATTAAGATATTTTATCCCTAAAATTAAGAAGAGATTTGTGAACAATGCCTTATAAATTGGGAAGATCTCCTACATGGTGAGGTCAATTGTAACAGGGTGAATTCTCTACTTCTTCTTCTCCATCTCAGGCCGACTTAATCATTAGGAGAAATCAGAATTCGACGCACTACCACCGGATCGCCTTTTGTAGTCTCCCACTTTATGTTGTTGGTGTTTAAAGGTTCCGACGATCAAGATTCTTATAATTATATCATTATTTTTTGGCTTGGTATAGGTGTTTCCGATTAGGTGAGGAATCTTATCCTAGAAAGGAAATTCAATGGATTAGGATAGGAGAAAAAATAAAAACGAATACTATAATGTGATGCAAAATGCAAAGTGAATATGTTTAGGGGAAAAAAGAGAGAGAGAAATCGGTTTGACAGATTGCTTCAATTTGTCTATTTTGATAGATATGAAAAAAAATGCAATCTTAGGACCTCCAAAGATAAACTGTCTAACCAAACATTGAAGGATATCTTTATATGTTGTGATTTGGTCTAAGCAGTTTTTGGATTCAACGATCTCCTCTCTTTCTATTGTTTTGATGCTTTTTCTTGTGGCTTACTTGATTTTTTTTCTTCTATTTTTTAGTGCTTGGCTAATATATTTTGTTATATTATCTATACATGTGGGTCCTTGAATTTTTTCTAGAGTTTATTAATGTGTTCATAAAAAAGGAAAAAATTAGTGATTTCCTTTTTTTTTATAGGTGTTTGATTACAATGTTTTAAACTGTAAACTTAAATCCTAGACCTCTCTTCATCAGCATTTTAAAATATTCGCTTCTACTGGGACATCAGATTTGAATTTGACGACATATCGTGGATATTTCATACGAATATCGACTATCGAGAATTAACAAAAATACTAAAATTCATTAAATACTTTCTTAAGAGTGTAAAAATGACATTAATAATCAAATATACATTGAAATTACATTCCAATAAACTTATAATCAAACGAAAATCCGATGCTACTTCATTGTAAAATTTGATGGTGAATCTCACTCGAGCAAAGACAATACTCATACTGCATACATTGCTGGAGCACATTGATTGCAGTGATGTAACACGCCATACATAAACGCTCGACTTCAGACGACAACTTCTTAATGGGGATAGTGAAATTCAAAGTCCACGCCGTTTTTCAAATATTAACTAAATATTTAAAAATTAATTTATTAATATATTATTACTAAATTAAACTAATTTAAAATATGAAACTTCATATAATACTATAAATTTAGTAATATGCATACACAATATTAACTTTTTAAATATAACTTGATTTCAAATATTAATTAACATGAAATGTTAATTTATTAATATATTATTACTAAATTAACTAATTTAAAATATGAAAGTATCATATAAACTATCATAAAGAAAAAAATTGAATGAAATGGAAGATAGAGACAGAAAGAGAATTTCCGATCAAACGAAATGATTTAGATGATTTATACATTTTTTACGTCAAAAGAAATACAAGTGGTCAAAAAAATCTTTTGTAATTTAATTATAAACAAGTGATTTATTTAATCGCTGGGGATTCAAACCACGTAATCAATCCATAACCATCAATCAAACTGCGATTTTAACCGACCGTTTGGATATATCTCGATATATCCCTGATATATCCTAACATATCTTCAATATATCTCCGATATTTTACTAAAAAATTAAACTAATACACGCGTGTGTCACAAACCCGATATTTCTATGATATATCGGTCCAAAACCGATATATCGATGATATATCGTCGATATTATCGATTTTTTCTCAATTTTTTGCTTAATCGATTATTAATGATTGATATCGTTTTGACCCTTACCGATATCGGATATATCAAATATTTTAAACCTTGCTTGATATATTTTAAAAGCTAAGTTTTTTATTTAAGGATATAAAGACAATACTTTTAAAAGTTCGGGATTTTTATAATAATTTCCCCGAAGTTGAATCATGATTTAAAACACATCTTTGAATGGTGCTTTCTAGTACAGTCTACAGTCTTGGCCCAGTTGGAAAGTTCTAATTATTATTTGGCATCAAATGTATACATTATTGGACTGTCTAATCCTTTATGGGAACTTCTGCACCCAAATAGTACCAAAATACGGAATATTGAATACGGCTGTTACACTACAAATGTACATGGGGCATAGAAACAGTAGCATAATTACGGTTGGTAAAATTTTTGGCCGATGACGATATATCGCCTATATCGATAAATATATCGGCCAACTTGTAAAAATCTGTATTTTGTTTCACGCGTTGCATTTGTAAGGAACGTATATCGGTAAATAACTTATATATCAATACATCAGTGATATTGAGCGATAATTAGTGATATTGGTCGATATTTTTCGATTTTCGTATTCGATTTTTCGTTCTTTGTCTCGTGTTAGAAAAGTTCATTATTTCGAAATATCGATAATATATTAATGATATATTACTACATATCCGTCCCTGCTCTCCTTATGTCTTTTTTTTTTTTGAAAACATGATAGGCAACATTTAAGTATTTTTCAAAATTCATTAAATTGGAATAGAGAGTAATTCATTCATGCATGGAAGTTATATTTTTATTTCATGATTACAATCGAAGAGTAATGTATGTTCTAATATGTTCAGGATATGGGTGTTTTTCTTTTCCATGATCATAATCTAACCAAAAAGGAGTAACCCTAAGACAAAGTATACTATTAAATTACTAACTTTGTACAGAGTTTACTTCTTCAATAAAAACAAAAAGTATATTGGTTCATCAATTTTACTCGAAAGAGAAAAATAATTTGAAAAGGTTTAGGGTGATTGGATTAAAAGATCACTTTTTAAATAAATATTTAAAAAATCTAACACTTCATCAAATTTTATCATCATTTTGATAAAAATATCCTTATTATTTTCTTACGAAAATAACCCCTGAAATGACATAATATTTTTGTCCAAAACGACTCAATTGTCCCAAAAAGCATGAAAAAGGTTAAATTCAAAAATTTTAATTTATTTGAGGTATTTTAACCAAATATTTCAAAGGTTAAATTGTGAGCTTGGTTTTTTTTTGTTGAAAAGCCTGGATGTAATCAACCGAGCCCTTAGAAACTTAGGCTTAACAATAATTTACTAAGCATCATACAAAACACGAAAGCAATGATTACCAAAGGCGATCAAGAAGCTTTAGCCATCAAGGGCTCATAACTAAAACATTCCACCTCCATGTTTCGCTTCAATGTACAAGGATTTCTTCTTAAACAGCCATTAAATAGTCTCCTTGAAGAAAATTCAGTGAGAGTTCTCCAAAGAGTTAATGCTGGCTATAATCAGAAATGGTAGTAGTACAAAATTACAATTCATGTAAACAGTTTAATTTATTCATGTACAAATCATAAGGAATGTCGGAAGTTAATTATGCGGGGACAACCTCTGGTTCCAGAGGCGATCCACCATTGTCTGGTTCAGTACTGCTGCTGTCATGGATTGTCTCACTCTTCTCATTTTCATCTTGAAACCCTTGCTTAAATCTGTCATAGTTTGATAGTTCAGCATATTTGAATGGCCGCTCCCCCAAAACTCTGCTCAAGTCATCTTGGTGAAGAACTTCCTTTTTAAGTAACAACTCTGCAATCTGAGCTACTTGTTCCTTGTGCTCCTCGATCAACTGGACAGTGCGTTCATAAGCTTTAGCGACCCATTCTCGCACTTCAGTGTCAATGATTGCCCCCGTCTTGCTGCTGTAGGGCTTGCTCATCTCAAATCCATCCTCCCGTTGGGGGAAGGAGAGCAGGCCCACCTTTTCACTAAAACCATATACAGCAACCTGGGCATATGTCATCTTTGTTACCTTCTCCAGATCGTTTTGGGCTCCAGTCGATATTTTCCCAATCAAAACCTGCATCCAAAGAAGATCAAACCTGGCATCATCATCATCATCATGGTGGGAACACTAGAGGTTCATTTTTCTTTTCCAATCTATAAACTACAATATGCAAGGCTGATATCATAACATCAAATAGCCACATCGTGCACTTCTAATAAATAATAATAGAGAGGATCAATGAAACATTAGCTACCTGTTCAGCTGCTCGACCACCAAGGGTCATACATGTCATGTCGAAAAGCTGCTCCTTGGTCATAAGAAGGTTTTCATTAGGAACATACTGGGCAAAACCAAGAGCTGCTGTACCACGAGGAACTATAGTCACTTTCAACAAGGGTTCTGCATGTTCCAAGAACCAACCTGCAACAGCATGACCTGATTCATGGTAAGCAACAGTCCGTCTTTCCAGCTGACTTATCACCTGCTCAACAGACATGGATGTAAACATTTTCACACAATGTATTAAAAAAAATAAGGTAAATACATGGGAGGTATATGATGAATTATTTTATGCCACCAAAGGTGAATAATTTCTACACAATGGGAAGTTCAGAGGACATAAATTCAGAGTAATGACTGGTAAACTCAATGCACATACTATTTTGATCAAGTTATCAGCATAAAAAAATGTTTATGATGAAAACAGTATTTTAAATTCAAATGAAGAACCACATAATATGCAATAAGTCAAAAAAGAGTTACCTTATTCTTCTTCTCCAGACCACCAATTATCCTATCTATAGCTGCCTCAAAATGCTCCATTGTGACCTGTGTTCCTTCATTCCTTGCAGCAATTAAAGCAGCTTCATTACAAACATTTGCAATGTCTGCTCCTGCAAACCCAGGAGTGAGGGCTGCAAGCCTTTGGGAGTAATACAACGGTTCATGATCAAGTTTGATCCTTTTCAGGTAAATCTGAAAGATCTGATCGCGTCCTTTAATATCAGGCTTATCAATAGTAATTTGGCGATCAAATCTACCAGGCCTCAACAGAGCTTTGTCTAAAATATCAGGTCGATTAGTGCCAGCAAGCACGACTACTCCAGCAGTGGTGCCAAATCCATCCATCTCTACAAGCAACTGATTAAGAGTACTTTCACGCTCGTCATTGGATCCTGAGAAGCCTCCACGTCCTCTTGCTCGACCAATCGCATCAATCTCATCAATAAATATTATACTAGGAGCACACTGCCTTGCTTCCTGAAATAAGTTTCTCACCCTGGATGGTCCAACACCAACAAACATCTCCATAAAATCTGAACCAGATATGGATAAGAAAGGCACTGCAGACTCTCCTGCAGTTGCTTTTGCTAGAAGGGTCTTCCCTGTTCCTGGAGGGCCCACCAAAAGAGCACCTTTTGGAATTTTTGCCCCCAACTCTTCATATTTTTTAGGGTTCTTGAGGAAGTGCACAAATTCCATGATTTCTTGCTTTGCTTCATCACATCCAGCAACATCTTTGAAGAAGACCTGTAATAGGTCAAAAAAGTAATAAATAAACAATAATAATAATAGTAAGAGAGAAATAATCAAATGGTTATAACCATTGGTAATATAGGTAGATACAATGATTATTGCATACTGTAAAAATATTGGATGCTTGCATACTAGAAACAACCACCTTTGACAAAAGAAACAGTTACCTAACCTTATTCTTGGCATTCTTATCCACTTTTGTAATATGGGCTTTTCCTATGTTGAATATTCCACGACTGCCCTTCCCACCAGTACCACCAACACCTAATCCACTTTGCATCCGCCGCCCCATAAACCAAAGGACCCCCAAAAGCGCCAGTGTGGGTGCAAACCTCATCAATTCTTGGTACCAGACCAGTTCAGAGACATAAGTAACAGGAACATAATTGTGAGGGTCAATCCCTAATACTTCTTGAGCTTCCTCCAACTTTTCCTCAAAGGATTCGACGCTCCCAATATTGAAATAGAATTTATACTGAGCATTTCCTTTTGCAGGATTAATTGGCCCTTGGACAGCATCATCACTTGTTTGATTGAGAGGTGAGCTCCTAACGTACACCTTTGCAACCGATTTATTAGAAACAACTATGTGGTCCACCAAACCTGGTTCCAGAAGCTTGTTTTTAAACTCTTGGAAACTAATCTGCAACAAATTCAGAAACCTACATTAAAAAAAAGCTAAATCATAAAGACAGGCAAATTGAATAAAAAAAGAAATAACTGTCAGGCACAAGGCATCAACACATGAATTATACCATCAGATAAAAAGTCAAAGTCAACCTTTGAGTTGAAGTGCCTAAAAACCATGGAATCACTCAAAAGATATTAAACTAGAGGAAAAAAGAGGAACAAAGCCACCAGCCTATCATATGAAAATTCCATGAGAAATGCAGAGAAACAGCTTAGCACATTTTAGATAGCACTTGCCAAGGCTAGAAGATTGCCAACTTAATCTCAGGTTTAAAGCCACCAGCCTATCTTAAGGAAATTCCATGAGAAGATGGCAGAGAAACAACTTAGCACATTTTAGATTGCGCTTGCCAAGCCTTGCAGATTGCCAACTGAATCTTCAGGCTTACATACATTTGCAACCAGTGGAGGTAATACATTAACCATTTAGGCAGAAAACTTGTTTTAAGTAAAAGGAATCAGATTGTTAGACTTACACCATAGATACATGTGTGTGTGCTTATATGTTTGTGATACATAATCAGTTATCATTTATATTACCAACAAATAGAGCTCTTAGTAGTGATTTAATAACCTACACGAAAAGAAAATATTTTGGGAAATGTTTTTGCCAAATAAAATAAAACAAGTTCCATTTTTAAAGAGATTTTTTTTTCTTATGTAATGAAGATAGATAATCAAGTGATGCCCTAATCTATATTATGTCATGAAAAAAATTCTCAAGAATTGCATTTGGCAAACACTGAGTCTAAGTGAGAAGAGGACCAAATGACAAGAAGGGATATAACTCTAGGCAAGGAATCTGGTATAAGTAGAGAGTAGAAGAAACTCACAACAAAAAGAAGTTGAGATGTATTTATTTTGTTATCAAAAAGTGGCGTTATAGATTTCTTGGTCTTTCTTTAAAGGTTGAGATGCAACATGATAGCACAAATTCTTTTAAGCAACTAACTTATTTTACTATTTTAAGTATGCGTCATTTTTTCAATCAAGAACTAGTCATTTGAAGACTCCAAAGGATTTTCAGCTTCTTAATTAGAGCTGAGTAGACGGGAACATAACAATGGGGAGAAAAAAACAATGTTGTATCCATATTTTGCCATGTCTTACATACAATGTAATGGTAGATATTCGGGTTTAAATCAAGATTTATCAATGTTTTAGAAACAAGACCGGACCGGCTAGTCGGACCCTTGACCAGTTGGTTTACCGGTCTGATTTGGCCTTTGGGCCGGACTCGGTGATTTGGCCTTTGGGCTAGACTCGGTGATTTGACTAGTAGACCGAATGAACCGGACAGCTTTGTAGAAACCAAGCGGTTCGGTTGGCCCATTATATTTCTTAACAAAATTAACTATTTGAAGGCCAGCTATATATGGCTTGCACTTTGATCTTGGCCCCAACACACTTAAACAATTTGTGATTATGAAAGATTTGATCAGAGCTTATAAAGGCTCCTAGCTCGCCCTCCCTTTCCAATGTGGGACAAGGGCTAGGAGAGGTTTTATGAAAGTTGTTAAAGGCATGATATTCACATTAAACCCAAATCCTATAAGCTTGAGCTTTTAGGAGAGTTAGTCATTTAACATGGTACTAGAGCTTGGTTTGACATGACGTCATGGGTTCGAGCCACCTCTCTGTAATTTATTCCCCATTCGTTGATTTGAAAGTCCATGGAGGACTCTATTTGGTTTGTTAGACTCTCCACATGCAAGTATGGGGCCGCAGGTGAAGGAGAGAGTTAAAGGCATGATATTAATATTAAAACCAAATCCTATAAGCTTGAGCTTTTAGGAGAGTTGATCGTTTAACAAAAGTTAACTTCGACTGGGATAAGGGACGTTGGGTTTAATTCAAAAGTTCAAAAATTTTACTTCAAAGGGGATCTAACATGAGCCCTCCACCTCATTTTTCACAGGTAAGAAGATTAACCACTAGGCTACTATGCAATTTTGTTAATTTTATAAAAATAAGAAACTACTATCCATTTTTGAAAAAAATATACCATATTACAATATAAATATAAATAAAAACATAAACATCTATATATAATGTCATTTTTTCATTTCCAATAAATTTATACATTTACATATTATGTTATGTTTTCATAAAAGTTAAAATATTAATACAACAATTAACTATATGAAAATGAGTAAATTACATTTTAAATATTAAATTATATATTTTAAAATTACTTTTTGAAAATATAAATTATATACTTATTACGTCACCGATTCAATTGCGATTCGACCGCCGGTCTAACCAGTGAACCGTGACTGGTAACTTTTCCAGTCCAGTCACCAGACCAGTTTTTAAAACATTAAGATTTATCATAGCGAATTAAGGCCAATATGCAGTGTTTTTTAAGAGATCTGCTACTCCTAGAAAGTTCCTTTTAGTATGATTATATCCTAATCATTCAAATTCACACATACGCTGCATGAATATTATTTTCCCCTCTTTGATAGGTAACAATACCTCCAATCACTAGACCAATCAAATTCACCAATTTCACCAAAAAAAGATCATTTTAAAAAATATATTGATTTAAGGACGGTTAGTGAGAGGTTTCAAGTTTGAGCACAATGGGCACGAAAATTTCCTGACAAAAAGGAAGAAGAAGTTTATCAAACTTTACTTTTGCAAGATGAATTAGAAAAGTAAAAAGAAATTTAGGAACTACATGAAGTTAGTAAAAAAAAAAAGTATATATATATATATATATATATCATGATCCAATATCTTAGTATACTTCAACTTCATAGAATTAATAGGGAAAAATTGAAATCAGGGAACATGCAGCAAGCCACTAGAACCAATCATATGATGATATATAAGTATATAACTACAATTCCAGAAAATAGGATAATAAATAACTAACTCAGTTGCTTCAAGAATCATAATCCAAAATGATGGTTACCTGCTTCTGTTCACGTGGACCAAAAGAGAAGGAAGAAAGAAATAAGCCAATCACTAACAAAGGAGTAAGGACATTTTGAAGCTGCTTCATGAAAGCTTCCTGAAAATTTCCCTGCTCTTCTGTGTTTGAATCCTCTGAAAATGGGGGCAAGCGGAGAGATTATAGCACATATAAATAAAAAAATAAAAATAAAAATTCCAGAAATGGTGTCCCATCTAGAATAAATAAAGGAATGTAAAAGAATTAAAAGAGAGAAACAACTGAAACATGTTATATGTATAAAAATTTGAAAAAGAAAAAATGGATGTGGCATGGTATCCTGCTAATCTAAAAGGAATTATAGACGCATATTTAGCATTCTTTAAGTAACAAGAAAATAGATTTTTGCAGCCAAAATCCAATTTTTACAAGTCTCTTTAAGTTTCTCAAACTTAGGTTGTTTAATCACTCCTTTATCTCATGCTATGCACATCCATAGTGTTATAATCATCACATAATTTCTTCTCATGTATAATGTTCATTGGTCAAAGGTAGCTTCATTTCTCCATTTAAGTATAAGTGGTGCTGGTCCATTCTTTGGTCTGCCTTCTTCCCGTCTTCGAGTGCATATTTTTCTGTGGTGAATTACACTTAATCTGTTGGCTGTGACTTTTTAGCAGTGTACCTCCACCACAATAACATAAGGTCCAATTTAATTTTCTTATATTTTCCTCAGTTTTGATTTACAAAGAGAGAATTTTGCATCAAAAATGACACGATAGATTAAATGTCTAGGAAAAGAATAACCATATTGGGTTTAAACAATGAATCATCTCTTTTCAGAATTTCATTCTTCAATAGTTATCCTCAATATACTAACGAATTTCCAGCATGAATCACACCAATTCTCTTTTGGTAACCAAGCACAAAGGTTGTGGCACCAAATAAATCTTCCTAGCTCAACCCAAACAAACCATCAATTCTACATAACCACACACTTTTATTCGCCAAATGAATAGGCATTTTCATATGAAGTTATGAACGAGAAGTAAAGCATCCACACACACAGACACAAAGTTATGAGCAGGGACACTTCCATTTGGTTCATTAATGTGGAAATGATCGAGATAAAATCAGCTGTAGACCTTAACAAGCATACATCTCGCATAAAGGAGAAACTAGAGCAGCCACAACACCAAACATGAAGCAACAAACACCAGTAGACAGATCATCTCATGCTCTATGGCTACCACCTAAATTTCTCTCAATTCTTTAAGAGCAATTTGAAAATAAACATCCTCAAGAAAAATTCAAATAAAAAAAGTTACTAGTGTGTACAAAGTATCATACTGAAGTTCAATCTTTCAAATTACCAGTCACAAGCCAAAGTAGAGGAGGAGAAGCACAAGGCAGCTGGCATTGAGCATACAAGCTATGGTGGGAGCCAATATAAACAACGTAAGATTTAATATGTGAAGAGGAGTCCACTGATTTCTAAAAGTTATGTAATTCATATCAAGTTAAATGAGCTCAAAGAAGAAGAGGAAGACATGAAGGAGAGTTGTGGCCGAGAAAACAAGGAGACTAGATGTCTCATGGTTCCTTTTTCTCTTTCTAGCACATACATTCAGGTAAATTATGCCAGCAGGTGGGTTATAAGACTTCATTGTTATCATTATTTGTTATCGTGTTTGAAGAAAAACAAAATAACTTATAAGTTCCTAAAATTTTAAAAATATATCCATCACCTTTTTCCCCAAGAAGCTATTTCTTCCTGAAAAAAAGGCAGAACCACAGAGAGAGAGAGAACATAAGTATTACGCCATTAGAAAAAAAAAATATATTCACCTTTGGACTCTGACTTCTGCTCTTCCCCTTTCGGAATTTCCTTCTTATTCTTTGGATAAAAATTCTCATAATCTGCAATCAACCATGTATCAGAAATGTTCAAGCATTCAAATAATCTAACATGTGAACAAGAATAGAACAGAGGCAAGAACTTCTTACTCTTCTTCTTGGGTTCTTCACTCGAAAAAAACCTTCGGATTCTCGGGTTTGCAAGAACGAAATTCAAATCAGACAAATATGACTTCGAAACGAACCCTTTACCCGCTCCAATGGAAGTTAAATATCCCCTCAAAAACCCTAACCCACTATCCAATCGACCCAGGTCGGTACTGTAATGAGGCGTCCTGGAAAGGGCTTCATTCAAAAACGTCGATCTTCCAACATTACCACCGGATACCACGTTCCGATACTGAAAAAACGAAAAAAAAAAATTCAATAAAAACCCAAATAAGCAATATACGTAAAACAAATCGCTCAAATAAACAAGAAAAAAAACGGAGAAATTTCACTTTTGCAGCAGAAGATCGTGACAGAGAACGGCCAAGCCTCGAAAAGATCATTATATGATGAACCCGAAGCAGAAAAAAGATTACTGGGATATGGATCCAAGGTAGCAGATTTATACGACTAGTTCACAGATTTGTCATTCGAGAGAAACGTCTTTTCTTTCTTTTTAGGGTTCCAAACTTCGACGAAGATAGACAATCCAAAAAGACGAGGGGCTGTTTGCCTGATAGATTGGGCGTTTCTTTTTTCTTTTTTCTTTTTTGAACTGGGAGTTTCTCTTTTTTCGGTTGTTTGGGCAACACGGCAGCCCAAACCCACATTTTCTCTTTATTATATAATATGGTTTAGACTTTATTTTAAAAATCTAAATTGTTGTTAAATAGAATGTTATTTAATTTGGTTATCACGATAACAAATAAATTATGATTTTTTAAGAACCATATCAATATATAATAAGATCATTTTTTAATTTTTATTTTCTTTATAATCAAATATATAATCTATTGGTAGGGTGGAGAAAAAAAAACATAGTAAAATATTAAAATATTTAAAAAATATTTTATCTCAACTTTTTATCTGCTAGCTTCTTTTTTTAAAGTAATTATAGGATTTTTTTGGGTCATTTTTTACTTGAAATCACAATTTTCGCCTCTTTTCCATTTTTTTCTCGAAAAAGTGAATCTTTTACATAAATATAGGTTTATATTTTATATGTTTTTTTGTGATTTAATCGTCGTTTTTGTTAGCGTACGATTGTCATCGTCTTCGTGCACATGTGATTATCGTTGTCTTTATACGACGAGTGGTTGTGTTACTTCGGTATGATAGTTTGATTTTCTTCGTTGTGCTAAGAGGTTTATTTGTGTTTAGACGATTTGAACGAGCGAAGTATATACAATAAAAAACAATAAAGGCATGTTTGACAATGCTTATTAAAAGTGTTTTTATACCTAAAAACACTTTTATGTCGGCAAAAAAAGGTCTTTGATAATATTTTCAAAAACACTTTTAAAAGTTTAAAAAAACACTTAAAGTGTTTTTTTGAGAAGCACTTGATATGTGTTTTTTTTAAATAGTTTATAAAAGTTTTTAGATATTTATAAAATGACCTACTTGTTTATCCTTAAATATTTATTTATTTTTCCTTAAAATATATATTTATTTTATTTTTTAAAATGCGAACAATATCATATACTTTTTAAAATTCAAATATTTTTGTAAATACTTTAAAAAAATTATATAATCATAAAAACATATTTTATAAAATCAATTATTTTAATTTTGTATTAATACAAAATTTTGCATACTATTTTATTAATTAATTCAAATATTTTTATAATAATAAAAATAATTATTTTAGTTTTCATTAATACAAATATTTATATGTGTTATTCATTAATTTACTTATTTCTATAAATATTTTTAAATTTTTTATAATCATAAAAATAGTCGTTTTAGGTTTTTTTAATTTAAATTTTTATATATATTTATATACTTTTGTAATAAAAATTTTAATTTATTATGATATCATGTTTTTATAATTAAATATCATTTTTTGTAATTTTAATGATATAAAAACGATTTTTATACATGTGCCACGTGTTACAAAAAACTTTTGTAGAATTACTTTTTCCAATTCCTATAAAAACTCTTATGATAGAAGCGTTGTGAGGAAAAACATTTTTACTATAAAAGCGGTTATAAGAAGCAATGTCAAACCCGCCTTAAATCAAATAACTAGTCGTTAGTGTACTGTATAACTTGAGTTAAAGATAGTATAATTATAATAGCAATATCAAATGTGTAGACTCAACTATCAAATGTATAAGTTTTGAGTCGTTTTATTATGCTGTTAATTTGGATGTTGTTTTATTATTTGTGGTTTTTAGTAATTTTGATTATATGTTTCTACTGATGTATTGCTAATTTAAAAAAAAAGATTTTTTTTCTATTTTTACTTATTTTCGTTTTCTTTCTAGACTAAAGCGATAGGAGATGTCAAAAACATTGGACTGGGCCCAACCCACTACCATGTTGTGACCATGTATGGCTTTTGGGCCCAACCCAACATATCACGTCATGAGTCCATGGTATTAGGGCCCAACTCAAAATCATTAAACACAAGATCCAAATCCGCCTCCGAGGACAATCGTAGATAAAGCAGAGCCACGCGGAGAAAGGGGTCTTCAGTTGTTCGTCTCCCTTCTGGCAGTGATCTCTGATCAACCTCGTCTCTTTGCTAGCTCTGATTTGGGTTTAGATTACACTACGACAGTGGCACAACAAAGCTCAACCACAATCAAACTTTTTGGTTACTACAGAACATCGTTCAACCTCAGACCTTTAACAACACTACAACCGAATGTTCAGCGATTTAATCATGAATTAACGAGTCAATGCAGGCGGCGCCCGCCGTCATCTCGAAAGAAATAAGGAGGACTCCTTGGTAAATCCACCCCAAATGTCTTATTCCAACTCTACCAGCTCAGAATCTCAGAACCCGTTTCTAAGACCCCTCAAAAACATCTCATTTGATTCGTTGAAAGCGACCCTTTCTCAGTTGACCCCTATTGATTTATGTAAATGGTCTGGGATACTATGCGTGTCCATTGCGGCCACTAAATGGACTGTGAATTTGCTGTTGAACCCTTTCTTTTGGATGTACTTCAGCTGGAGTTGGTTATTCTGGCCATGGTATTTAGCTGTTGGGGTTGCGGTTTATGGATTGTATTGCCTTCGCAAGCATTTGAGCGGTGAAGCTAACATGTTTCAACAACTTGCTATTGTCACTTCAGCTTTTACATGGCTAACCCTCGTCCCACCTGCGCATTTCAATGGCTTTCTTGAAGGATGGCCTTTCGTGTTTTTTTTTGTGTATCATTATTTCTTTTTTCTCAATGTAAGTGTTAGGAAGCGCCTCTATGGGGACTACTTCCTTCGCCCGCATGATCCCAAATGGGATGTGAGCACACCCAATTGGCATCGTTTCTTGTTCTGCGTTGGAGTTATGGTTGGGCATTGGCTGGCAGCATATGAAGGGCCAGAGTTGCACCTCATTCCAGGTGGTTGGAACAATTTTTGGATGTGGGCCTTTATAATAGTAACTCTGTTTATGCAGTATAACTCAACATTATATCTTGCAAAGTACTCAGAAAAAGTGGTGGTGCCAACTTCAGTTGTGCAGTTTGGGCCTTATCGATGGGTCCGTCATCCAATATATGCATCTACAATGCTTCTGTTTGTGAGTTACTGTCTAGCACTCCGGGCACCCTTTAGCTCTCTATTTGTCATTGCTGTTTGCTTGATGTATTATGAGCAGAAAGCAAAATTGGAGGAGGCCTTGATGGTGGAGACCTTTGGAGACAAATATATGGAGTATGCAAGTAAAGTTAAGTACAAGTTCATCCCTTTTGTTCATTAGTCTGTATGAGACTATGAATGCATGTTGTATCAATGTCTGGGATTCAAAGAATGATGCTTTGCAACCAGGAAAAAGACATGTTGGATTTGATAGAAGAGGTGTGCAGTTTCCTTTAATGATTGTTTCTCATGTTTCCTATTTTCTTTTCCTCTCAATTTAGAGTTCTTAATTTATCCATAAAAGCTTAAAATTTATGCTTTTATGCTTCTACTCATCATGATGCTTTTGATTTTAATGAGTTTACTAAGGTGTGATGATGTTGGTTGGCTAGATCTCTCTTTGATTCATGCCACTTGCTTAATAATCTGTAGTTCCTTACCTTTCCCTGAAGACATTTGCAAAAGAAAACTGGCTTTTGATCTATTATTGCTGTTGTGCAAGTTGGGGTTCTTATGGAGCCCTTGGCCTGGATTTCATATTCCTCGAAATAACTTAAAATAATTCACTAAGTCTGCGCATGTCTATACGGAAGGCTTGTTTATGCATTTTGAAATTTTTTGAAGTGGTAAACTTCAGCCAAAGCTACAATTCCAGTAAGATTTAATTCCAGATGTCAACTTTCTTTTACAAGAACATGGGCACATTGAGTGGCCCGAGTCAAGCTCTGCCTCAGCTTTGCTTGCTAGCTAATGACAATTGCCACTTGCTAGTCAGATAAAGCTTAATGAGAATAGAAAGGGTTGACACGAGGTCGTAATGTATAACTCCACTTTCAAAATCAATTGAATTGCGGTGCTTGATTTTCATGGTCTAGCGAATTTAAGTTTGGAAAAATAAGATCCGGTGAAGGGGAAAATTCGAATTGGAGGAAAAAAGAAACATGGAAATGCTCAACCTGAGACCTCCATGAAGGAAAGCTTTCTAGATGTCTAACAGAGATTCAGCTGCCATGAAATAGAAAGTTCTAGAAAATGTGGGTGTAAAGAATTTATGGACTAAGTAGATGTAAGTTTAAATATTGAAACGATTTGCTACGGATCTTGTCTAATCAGTTTATGCTCTAATTTATTGATCATTGTTGGACTAATAGAAAAGAAAATGTGCTAACACATTCGAAGTTTAATCCCTTTCTAATATCTAATTAATTGCTACAACAGCTGGTAATTTTCCCAATACAAACCATAAGAATCAAAAACAAAAAACAGTTATGCATATAAAACTTTTTCTATTTAATGTAGTGTTCATAATGGGAAGAATTACAAATATTAATACCACATAAGATATAACTTTTGCTGTCACATTTTGTCATACATTGCATCCAATAACACACTCAATTGTTTATTGTTTTGCTATCGAATAATAATTGAAGGCACAACCAGTTTCTTATACCATAGAACAACACATTTACTCTAACATTTCTTTTATTTTTTATTTTTTTTATAAGTCTTACTGAACATTTCTTTTATGGTAAATGAATTCTCTCTTAGTTTTTATTCTCTAGAATAACAACTGGATGCACACACATTTTCCTATTTTCTTTAATAATACACTCAATTTTGCTCACAGTCGGGTCATATGACCTAGAGTAACACATTCAATCAGTATGCACTAGCATAACTTCTAACGCATGAATACTTTCTTGACCTAGAATAACAGACTCAAAATAATGAAAGAATGCAAATCATTGAAGAAAATATTGTCCTTGCTTGTTCTTGTGAGACTCATGTTTCACTGTTGCTGTTGTATGTTCCAACAGATTAAAGACTATATGACATATATGATATATGTGAACCCAAGAGGAAACCAAAATTTTGTATCTGCTCTAAAAAATAAGGCAATGAGAGAATTTATTATTTTAAATTTATTACAAAAATTGGAAGTTTGTTGTTTATTACCTGCCAAGATCAAATTCCTTTTTAGGTTATAAAAGCATGCTTAGGACCTAGCTATTTCAACTACCCAAATACTTGAGTTCCAAAAAAATATTTGTGTTGACAGATGGGGCCCTGACCATAACATTCATGCTTTGTCATGCTGTTTACAATATCCCTTCAACCGCTTACACTCAACCACTCAATTTTACAATACTTAAGTTCCCTTTTGTTGAGCTCTAGATAAATGTTATGGCATGGGGAAGGATATGGTCTAATAAGCAACTATACAGCGTCCATTTTCCTTTCTTCGTTAAGAACTTAATTGTTCTGGTTTCCTGCCAGTTTTTGTGTACTACAACAAGCAACCACATCATCCGCTACTTTATATGATGTTGGTCTCATTTTAATATGACTCAGAAGATACAAAGGCAGATTCTGTCAAACAGAGATTTTTCCTTCTCCTTATGGAAGGTTTTCTATTAGCAGCATTTCAGAGTTGTCTCATAGACTCATAGTCATTCTGCTCAGTTACAAACAAAAGTTGTAAATTTAAAATAGAAAAGCAACTGTGTATCTTAGTTCTTTCTTTAGTGTTATGATATAAATATATCTTTCGGAGTGTCCTTAGTGTAACACATCTGAAATTACAAGAGAAAATTTTGCAAGATAGTTGTATCAGTCGTACCTTATGGTTTAAAATGTTGGTATATAAAGTCACAAGATAGGATTTAAAAGTAAAAGCATTTGTTGTCAGATGGCTTAGTTTATGCTGAAATGTTTGCTAAATAGTTGTTCAATATAATTTAGAAAGTGAAGGACTTCATACAAGGCTTAATTTAGAAATTGATAAGCTATGATTCATGCGAAGCACTTGCCAAATAGTTGTTCAATATAATAAAATATTAATTACGATTATATCGTAAAAGCAACATAGATTGTTATCACAGCCTGCTTTCTTCAATTTTTTTTTTGTTTGTTTTATTTTGTTATGTTCTTGTCATGAATTACCTTTTCAACTTCGGTAGAATTTTAATTGGCTATCAACAAATTTTTTTTGCACTTAAATTTCTCTGATTCTTAAGCATCTGTTTTTTGGGGTGTCTATCGCTATGTGCTTAATGAGGATAATTACTAGTTCTGAAACAAAGCATTAGCCACACTTGCTCCACAAATGGAACCCAAATTGGGTTATGGGCTTCTTACGATAGAATGCTTTTAGAGTATGATGTATTGGAGAGTTCAACTTTACATTTTTCTCTTATACAAGACTGAATCCTTACTATAGTTGGTAGTTGGTAGGCTTCCATCTTAGTAAATTGAAGAAACTTCTTTAAAAATATTTAGTGGCTCTTGTAAAAACAATGTAGATAAATTGGAGGTTAGGTGATGATATTTGATTTTAATGTGGGATAGATTTTAGTTCACTCTGTTTTGAATAACAAGGAAAATATTTGTCAATTGGAGTTATGGCATTGTTTATTGACTGTTCCTTTTTATGTTTGTAATTGAATCAATGCACAAAGTACCATGAGAAAGATGTTTTAGTGCCATATATGCATATTTTTCTAACGTGTTTTGGTTGATTATAAGAAAAACTTGTGATAAATAGTGCTAAATCAATATCTATAGCTTATTAAAGGTAAAGAATTAGTACTTTTCAGTGTCTAAAAAAGACTTACACTTTTAAAACCTTGTTTACTAGTAAACATTATATCATTCTGGAGGAATTGAAAATCAAGTTGTATACCATTTTGACACTTCAGTTTAATCTCAACTAATGTCATGAACCAATGCTTGAAATGTTACGCAGAGGAAGCATGCTTGTTGAGTTTAGATAATCGAGTGATATATTACAAAGTAGGTTATACAAAGCTTGGAACTCTTAAGGGTCGGTGTCTTCAACAACTAAGGCTTTGCCTATTTACTAGGCACCCAAACAACAATTTAGAACTTCGGGGGTTCTTGACCTGTCCAGAACACCCTATAATTGTTGAACCAGATAGGAAACAATTATAATATACAAAGACTAATCTAAAGTATCATATATTATTTTTTCTTTTCTTTCTTTTATGATATCTTCCTCCTATGTGTAGGCTGGGATTTTCTTTTCTTCTGTGTTTCCTATATTTCTTTCCCCATGTGTTATGTCATTCTCTGACTCAACTTACATGTTGTCATTTGCAAATTTGTCAAGTAGACAACTACGAGTACTTCCTATATACATTCCCAATATTTGTCAATATGTAGATGCGAATGTCTTTTAAGTTGTTCTACTCGAAACCTTACCTGTTGCCATTTCCAAATTTATCACATAATGATATCTTTCTATGAATTGCCAAAGGAAAAAAAATGGCTCTCAAAAAATGGTGTTACACATTCAAGATGAGCCCTGTCCAGCCTCACATTGTCCTGACAATTTTTTTTTTTTTTTGTTTTAAGTGGTATGTAGTACTTAGGGATGTCTCTATAATCAATATCTCTTTAGATAGAACTGATTCAGCTAGAGATTGATGCAGGGAATTTTCTTGGGGTGTGATCTAATGAACTTGTCATAACAAATTGTAGTACAATAAACATGCATATATTAGAGATCTTCTACCATTCTTTCTCATCTAATAGTTCAGGTTTTCTGGACAAAATTCATAATTGTACATCCAAATATCTTCTTTGCAGCGATATTCCACCCTTGCTTTAGGTAGAAAAGGCTAAGGAAACATACATTAAACATTAAACCATAGGAGCTCGTTACACAAAAGACAAAACCTTCATTGTTTGGACCTCTGGTCCAAATTGTGCTGGGAAATTGCTCTAACGTGTAAACCTTAGGGACCCTTACATATGAATGGGCCCAAAAACTACACTTTCTTAGTATTTGTTTAGTACATAATAGTTCTCTACAACTAAAGTGTGAATAAGGGAAAAGTAACTGGGTTGCTGCATTGCATTGCTTCCTCTAACCCCAAATAAACCCCTTCTATTAGTCTTAGAGATCTGCAAAAGCCATTTGATCATACTGCATTCTCCTTCCTTGTGGTCACCTCTATTGGCAGGCCACGATCCGGCACCGGAAACGGACCGTATTGTATGCTATCTTCGCCTCCCACCACCTTCCATCTGAACACAAATCAAACAAACATTCATTCAATGTATTGAGAACAACACGTGAATATTGTAATGAGGACAAGTTAGGAACAGAGTGGCCTACAAAGTGCAGAGCAAAGAAGTGGTTTGGAGCAAAAGCGCCTTTGTCAGGTCATCTCGTGTCTCCATTTCTCATTGGATTTTTTTTTTTTTTTTATGTTGAGTTAATTTCACTCTGTTTTCTACTAAATATGCTTGATTTTTATTCTTATTGATTTGAAATCTCATCAAATACTTCACTCATTTTAAGTAAGATAGATGCTTTATAAAAGTAACAAATGAAGCAAAACCTAACACTAGTTTTATCCCAAAAGATCTTTTTGACGGATTGTTTAATGACTCCCCATCACTCATTTGTGCATGGATGGATCATGGGAAAATGGGAGAATAATGTTGGAATAATGGGGGGTTGCATGAAGGCCACGTATAAGGATGCCAGTGGGTGGTTAGGCCTTAGAGGATTCTATTATGCTATCCTATGGTAGATTGGTGGCCACTTCCCCAACCCAAGGCCGAGACAGGGAAGGAGGAAGGACCACTTCCACAGCATAGGGAACAATATGGGTCCCCTGGCCGAACTGAAAGCTGCATCTCTCTTTATGGGATAATCTATTTTTTTTAAAATTTCTCTCCTTACGAGGAAATGATAGTAATATTTTTTTTGGGAAAATTAGTATTTATATCCTGAGTTTTCATGATTGAACAAAAAGTTTATTTTTTTTAAATATAATTATTTTCATGAATTTTATTTTTATATTTCTAATAAGACTTTCAAACCTATAATGTCCAATATGACACGATAAACGATATCGTTTTAATACTAGAACTACAATTAAAATGAAAGTTGGGGTATAAAAACAAAATTCATGAAAATTACTATATTTAAAAAACAAACTCCTTATTCAAAATTTAAATGCAAAAATAATCAAAGTTCAGAATTTTAATACTAAATTTTCCTATTTTCTTATATTTTAATAAAAGTTCATATTAAATTAAACGTGCGAGAAAGGTGGTGTGAGGAAAAGAAAGAAAGGAAGGACCGACCTGTAAGAGGTGGTGAGGTGGTGGAGGAGGACGAACATCTCAAGCTTGGCCAGCTCACTGCCTGGACAGGCATGAACCCCATTCCCGAATGGTAAGTACGTGTTAGGTTTTGGTGGCACCTGCAACATCATAAAAAAAAATATATATAAATCGGTTAAGATTAAAATTCAAAACATTTTTTATTTATTTGAACAGAATTCTAAAAATAAGATCGATTGCAGTTAAAGGGGCTTTTTTTTTTTTCTTGTAATCATAATGTTTTAAAAATGAGATCGAATCATCAACTGATCTAATCAATTGGACCTTTAATTGGTAATATTTTCAATTTGATTTCGATTTGGTTCAATAGCAGTTCAAACCTTGAACCGTGAATGAATAACTTCTTTTCCGATTCAGTCACTAATTTTGATAACAAATCTGTGAAATTTATCCCATGAACAAGACACTCTGCAACCCTATAAAAGCAGCTCACGTGGTCTGATCCTCCAAAGATCTCAAGTTCAGATCCATTCACACACAAAGAATGATATATAAAACTTGAAAGTGACTCCACAGTGGATAATATTCTAGGCATTGATAACCTTGTGTTTTTTGAGATACCAAAAAGCAAAGATAGAATCGCAATCTTCTTAGAATATTTTTTCAGAAAAATTGGAAAAATGGCATTACAATTTTTCTTTCTTTAACTTTATTTTTCTTTGGGTTAGTATGGGCAGTAGGGTAGTTAGTTCACCTCGAATCTGGAAGGGTCAAACTTATCGGGGTGAGGGAAGAAATCAGCACAGTGATGGATGGTTCTGAATAGGGGAAGAACCTTCCATCCTTTTGGGATGTAGTACCCTTCGAATTCTACGTCTTGGACTGCCTCTCTGAAGGCGAAGGAGAGAATGCTTGCCGTTCTTAAAGTCTCCTGAATAACCTGTCCCCAAATTCATTTCCAATCTCTTTAATTAATTCACCCACCTTTTATAAATCCTATAAATACATAAAATATATATATATAATTTTCTTTAATCAAATGTCAGTGCTAGATAGTAAGATAATTAATGTACCCGGCTAGTCATCGGCATGCGCCGAGTATCGTCCCACGTAAGGCCTCGATTCGCTTTTGATATGCTGCCTTTAATGCCTTCCTGTTCTCTCTGCAATTTACAGGAGTTCCATTGATTTGCAACGAATGCTTAAAAATACTTAAAAAAAAAAAAAAGTTATCATTTTCCTTTTTTTTTTTTTCAAATATATCCTACCGACTCAATTTAAATTTTATTACAATGATTGGGAATGGGGTGGTTGAAAATAAAAGAGTGAGGAAAAATCCTCATCCAAGGAAAGTCAAAAATATCACAGCAAACTGAAGGCTGGAAAACATTATCTCGGATTGTAGAGAGAGAAAAAAATGGAGGAAAGAGAAACTTACAGTAACGGCTTGGAGGAGATCTCGATGATCATGTAAGTATTTGAGAAGCCATGTAAGAACACTGGCTGTGGTGTCATGAGCAGCGAAGATGACTCCGATGATGTTATCAGTAACTTGAGAATCGCTCAGGTGATTCATCTGCTGGTCCTTCGCTTCTAGAAGAATCCCCAGCAGTCCTCCTCCTCCTCCTCCTTGTTTACTACTTCCCCTTCTCTTTGCTATAAGTCTCCTGATTGTCTCGTTCAGAAGCTTCCTCGCCTGCTTAATTAATTAAATCAACGTAAAAATCCCCCATCATAACTCATCAAAACATGGAAAGCCAAAAAGGAAACCGACTTTGTCAAAACGCAATGTGGGAGTAAGGACTTGCACAAAAAGATACAGCCCAGGTGTTTCATAATTACCTTCATAGCTCTGTGGAAAGAAGTTCCTGGAAAATTTATAGGCATGGAATTATAGCCCTTCTCAATACTCCGATACAGATGTTTGATTCCCTCCATCTCTGAGTCGAGTTTGTGCCCGAATGCCGAAAGTATGGCCACATCAAAAGTGAACTGAGAAATGGATAGGACGTGTTAAAATTCTTCTCGTTTAGCAGAAGACTATAGTATTCAAAATTATTGTTGTTAATAATGTTATTATACTTTTTTCATCTCTTGCAGAGTGTTAATGGTAGTGTTGTTCCAGGTGGGAAGAAGTTTGAGAACAATCTGCTCTATCTCTGATACCGACCCTCTAATTGCAGAGGGGAGAAAAGAGGCCTGGACCAATTTCTTGAGCCTTGAATGATAGGGCCCTTCATGAAAAAAGATAGCCTCTGGTCCTATCATTCTCTCTTTGCTTGATGGATAGGTCGGTTTAAAGAGATGAGCTCTAGTCACTAGCACAACCTTAACAGCTTCCGGGCTTGAAACCATCACACATGGACATCCCAGTATACTGCTCTTGAAAATATCTCCATGTCTGCAATCCAGTACCAAAATATTTTTCAACAACACAACAAAAATAAAATAAAATACAGGGAAAAAAAAAAGAGAAAGAAACGCCAAGCGGTTTGTTTGTGTACCGTTTTTGTCTGTTGGAGAAGAAGGAATTTGGGTTCTCGGTGTAGAGCTTGAGGGTCTCTCCGATATAAGGCCAGCCCATTGAACCAGGTGGCAGTTGCAGACGTTTCTGTTGGTGGTACCGCCATTGGAGGAACCCAAAGGGAAGCGAAGAAGATAATACAACAGCTGTTCCCAGAACAAGAAGAAGAAGCGAGAGGAGAAAAGAAGCCGACAAAGGAGAGAAGAAGAAGAAGGAGAAGTGCATGGTTGCAGAGAGAATAAGAGAGTTGGCAGAGAGACTTGGAAATGGGGAGAGTGGGTTTGGGTTTATATATATATATAGGCTAGAGACTAACTAAAGACAGAATGTGTGAGGTGGGATTAGGGGGTTGAGACAGACAGACGTCTTGACCTTGCTTCCTTGTGGGTGGTCTAACCCTAATCCTCTCCTCATGCTCCTCCACGCCCACCTCACTCTTCCACCATTACTCAATCTTCCCCTTTGTATACACATTGGACACGCTGCATTCCCTCTCTTGCATACCAACCAGGTGTTCATTCCTCACTCCCCTAACGAGGCGCGTGCTCCCTACCCACATGCATGACTATGTGCTTATTTGATTCCGTTGAAAATTGATTGTAGTAGCTAATAACCAAAGTTGGTAGTTGATTGTAAACTATTATTTAGTAAAATGGTTGATTAGAAATAATTTATTGAAGATTAATTTATTAATATAGATATATATAATTCAAGGTAAATAGTCTTTAGGTACTTAAATAGGAAGAGAATAAGCTATGATATAAAACTTTTTTTCACGAGGAGTTATTTATTTGATAATTGATTATGAGTATTTATGAAATAACATATAAGAGCTGATCTAATCTAGGAAGTAAATCAACTATCAAGTACCATCAACCAAACACCATCTCTGTTTCATTCGTTTCTCAATTGTTGTCATATTTCTACCATGTAACTATGTAAGGACTAAGGAGATATATATGGTGTGGGACCTGTGGGTGTGGCCACCACGCATTACTCTGACAGCGCGTGGGTTAATTTGCAGAAACAGCCCCTGTCCCGTGAGTACCTCAAATTCCTCGTCTCGGGGCGACCCGACCCAGCCCACAAGTTCAGCATACTCTATACACCAACAGGTGACCGGCGCTACAGTAATCTGAACACCTCACAGGTGCATTGGGGGCGACTACATGCGACTGTGGCTCCTCCTCCTCCTCCGCCTCCGCCTCCGCCTTCACTCTACTCGTACTTTTCAGCACCGTGTCTTGCTTTCCGAGGCCTGTTTGTATCATTTTTAGTTCTGTTTTTATTTTAATATACTTCGCCTCAAGCGCCCGTCATCTCCCGCTTCTAAACCCCTAACCCTAAGTCTTAAGTCCTAAGTCCCTAGTCCTAAGTCCTAACCATTAAACCATCCCATCCAATCTCCCCGGCCATTTCTTCAGAAAAAATAGACGCACAGATCCCATGCATGTTGGCCATTGATCAGCTTGGAATGGTACGTACTGGAGAAAAAGCTTGTCATGAAACGTGGGAGTGAGTGGTGGCCTCCCTCCTCCTTAAATCAAGTGCCTGCCCCCCGCCATTGTGTAGAGGTGGCGCCACCTCTTCTCATCACATTCGCAGGTGTCAGCCCCCCGGACACCTGTCTAATCCCCCTCCGACCGCCTCAAAACACTTGGGTTCTCCGCACGTGCTCCAGCAAGGCCACCCGTCGACGATTCAACACAGTTGCCGCAAGAAAATCCCAACACGTCATTCCTCCAAGGTGGACTTTCCAAGGACACGATGGCTCCCTTCATTGGCCCACGTGCCATTCTGACATCTTACCTCGGGATGACCGCCCACCATTTCAGAAATCCTGTGTGGTGAGGGGCCCGGGGGAGTACGTGGACTCATCCAGTCGGGCAGCTTTCTTGAAAATATCTTTCTTTCTTTCTTTCCAATGGTCAAACCACCACGTGGCCTCCATCTGACGGTGACAGATTTTTTTGTATGAGGGCCCCACCCCATTATTTGTAAAGATCCGAGGATATCATTGGGATCGCAAACTACGCGGACGAAATCACTCCCAGCCAGCCATCCATTTATAGTATTAAAATGTGACGTGCGGCACCGGATCATGGTACTTACTGATATATATATATATATATATATATATATATATATATATATATATATATATAAATGGTGAGAGATATCATTAACTTAAGGAAATGAATGAGGATCGCTTTGAACTCTAAAGTTTGAATTAATGAGAATGAGATATTCTTAGTGATAAATTGAAGAAAGATTCAAGTGACAGATGGCAAAAATAGGAGAAATGGTTGATCAGATGTCGAACTCTGGTCAAAAGTCAAAACGTATGCAAAGACTAAAAGCTAGATATAGAGATATGGAAATGGGGAGTTGGTGGTTGGTTATCCAGTAAGTCCTGGATCGCTTATCCCAAGTCCCAACAGCAATCAGCTTCACTGACTGACTTGATCATCACTCTAGAAACTATATATATGGCACGTTTCTCTATGCACGATTTCATGTTACATGTGGGTAGATGAGCTGCAATGATTAAAACATTTTATTCAAATGTGAAAATTAATGTTGGCATGCATGTCATATACTTCATCACATTTCTTAAAATGTTCAATAACTTATTTATTAATTTTTGTTTCTTTTCTTATCTACCATGCATGAATTAATGAACTTTCATAAGTATAGTTGTTGTCATTTCGACTTTGAACTTCTTTGGACCGCCATATAGCATGTATCATATGGGTTCTTTATATGGCTGAAAAACAAGGAAAATAAGTAAGAGAATATATAAGTTGTTTTTTTGTTCATGGAAAATACAAAAAATATTAAATTTAGAGGATAATAATAATTTTTAAAAAACACCGAAATAATATTTTTTATGTTTTAAAAAATTATTCCCAATGATAATTTTTAAAAGCATAAACCAAAGAGGTCCTAAAGAACAATTTTCTAATAATAATACCTATGTATATAGTATGAAGAAAATGAATGGAAAATAAAATCCAAATTAAGTTCTCATGTCAAATATCAATTTCAATGTTCTATAGGAAACGTTCAAACATCTAACATGATATTCAAATAGTTACGCATGTACTAAGAAGATAATGACTAGTATAAAATAAAATCAAAATTAAGTTCTCAGGTCAAATATTAATTTGAATGTTCTTTAGAAAGCGATCAAACACCAGACATAATATTCAAACAATATTTGTAGATTTTTCTCTCTATTGGTATTTTGTCTTGATAAGACTAAAGATAGATTTATTTTTTAAACCTGAGCTTCTGGTTAGTCAAATATAAAAAATAATAATTTTATTGAAATTTTAAGAAAAATATAATCATCATTAATGAATGTTGAACTTTCATGTCTTAAATTACAAAGGTTTGAGAGTTGCACCATGATGATGTTTTTTCAATCTAACCTGGACCAGCCGCTGATTTGCTGGTCGATCCGTCTCCGATCGCCGGCTCCTCTCGCAAAAATAAGAAACAAAGGATCACGTGGCTCGTCGCGCCTCCTCCGATGCCTGCTCATTCTTTCCTGGGAAAGAGAAGATCAATTATTTGCGAATTTAAGCCATGTATAAAACAAGATACCTTTCACTTACTGGTTTAATTACATTTATAACTGGATTTATCACGGCTAACTTTCTTAATTGGATTACGATATCACAAGATATTTCCTATTGGATGATGACAACAACAACATACGTCATAATTGAGGACGATATAATATTTCTCTCACCGGGTAGGAGATTTTTTCCTTATCGTGAAACCGCATTAATAAGGGATAATTGAGGGTGATAATTTGGGGGAATATCTTACTTTCTCTCCCCCCGACAGGAGATTGAGGCTTCCCAATACGGATTCGGGTCGTAAGCCTTTAGCGCAGCGAGTTAAGTTCGCTTTCGTATTCACTTTGGTGGATACCACATGGGCATATTACTACATTTGACCCATTTTTTAATTCCAACGTCAATAGATTCGGGGCTTGCATGCTCCATTATTTCAAACCCTATCACATCACCCTTTGACTGTTTCAAGCAGTAAGGTCAGACAAGTTGATCGCCGATACCCACGTGGCTACTCGTAGCGGCTTGATTGGCTTTGCCGCCGTCCCACGTCTCAGGATATGACCCGCCTCGATTTCGCATTTATCTTGACCGTGGCCTGCTTCCTTAAAACGCCCCCGACCGCTTGCACTTTGTTCCCCTGCTCTCGCCTTTTCTCCTCGCAAACAAAGGCTTCCTTTTTCCTCGCTTTATCGTCCGACCAGTGTTCAGACTACTTTCGTGGTCCTCGATACCCCGCTCGGCCTGGCCCCTGCCTCAGCTTCGTTTCCTGTGATGTCTTCTCTCCTCTCACCCTTTGGCTCGTCTTACAGGTTCTGTGGCGTGCCCAAATGGGCTCTACATTTCCTTTCGATTGCTTCTTCCTCGCTTAACCTCGCTGCACTCCATGGGTCTTGGTCGCTCCTCTGTTCTGCGCATAAGGAGTAATCATGCCAAGGAGTTTAGTTCCTGGGCCTGACCGACTGAGGTACGACAATTTGCCATGGTTCACCGAGCCACCTGAACGCCATTTTCCCTAGATAGCGGCAAGGGCAAACTTAACGAAATCTCACTTCCCTAGTGGCTCTAAGTATTTCGAGGGTCAAGATTCGTAACGCTGCGGCGTCTAGCTCCCGCTATGGTCGAACCTCGTATGGCAAAGATCTTGTGGCTCGATATGGGCCCCCCGTCTCAGTCCGTGCTCGGGTGCCTCGACCTACCGACCACCCACGCTTTGTACGTTGTTGAAGTGCCTAAAACATGCTGAGGGGTGGCATTCGAGAATCCGCCCCGCTTTCCTTACATCCTTTATAAAAGGGTCCTGCAACATTTCAATGTCTGCCCCTCTCAGCTTTCCCCCAACTTCTGGGGTGTTCTGGTGGGGCTGTTAGTTGTTTTTAGGGACAAAGGCTTGGGTGTTCCCAGTATTGCCCTGCTTTTAGACTTCTTCAGTGTAAAGGAGGCCGCCGAAGGCTTTCTTTATATCTCCAAGCGCTCTAGCGCTAAGTTGATCATTTCGGACCTTCCCTCTTCGCACAAGTTCTGGAAGGAACGTTATTTCTTTGTTAGTGGCCTTCATTGGGAGTATAATCCCTTTGACCGAGAGGAAATCCTTAGCGTTCCTGCCGTTTGAACTACCCTCAAGAACCTTCGTGAGCTCTCCTTCGTCTTGATTTGTTTTGGTCTTCAGCGGTCGTAGGATATTTCTAACACGCTTAATGCGGTGGCCTATAGGTGCTCGACCGGATCTTAGTCCTGAGGACAAGGAGGTGAAGCGGAAGCTAGTGAGGTGCGCCGCGAGCTTATTCCGAGCTCATTAGGTTGGATATTCCAGGGTCGTCCGGCGCGAGGCCTGCCCGACTTCCTTTCCTGAGGTCTACTCCTCTCTCTGTCATGAAGCGTTCTGTCCCCAAATCTTCCTCACCGTCCAAGCTCGAACCCCTTACCCGGTTCACTCCGGAGAGCCCGATCTCGCCTCGGAGGTGCCGGCAAGAAGTTAAGAGGAGCGTGAAACGGAAACCTCCGAGCCCGCTGCAGGCCGCCTCCGCTTAGGCCAAGACCCTAAAGGTGGGGACCCATCTCGCCTGCTCCGTCAAGCAGTGACTCTTTGGGAGGGGCGAATGAGTCTCCCTTTGAAGTTCTCCCCTATCTCTGGCCTCAGTCCCATCAGCGGGCACCGCTCCCCTCATACGCTGGGTACGATGAGGTGACAGTGGAATCGCGACGGCTCTAAGGCCGCAGGATGAGGACTCTGCTTTCCTCATGCTGAGCCCCGCTAGGCTGTTTCCTCCATCCCGCAAGGACCTCGACCTCAGAGGGTGGGTGCCCCGCCTGGTCGAGGCTCGCTCTTCTTCTTCAAGGAACCGCCTCAGACCCAAGTGCTTTCTGGATCTTTTCTTTATTGTTTCATTTCGTAGTCAACTCTCGTCTTTCTTTTTTTTTTTTTTTTTTTTGGGTGGGCCACTTATGCGAAAGGTTTATATGAGGGCCACTACCGAGGGCTCGCTAAGGCGGCTAAGTCTATAAGGCCATATTGCTTCCCGACCTCCGAGAGAGCTTCTGGGGTCTCGACTATGGCAGTGGGAGCCGACCGAGGAACTTGTGAAGCACAGTCCGACTGGCATGCTTCAAAGAAGGGTGCGGGCCGAGGATAAAGAAAAGAGGCCCTAAGGATTTAAGGTTGCCAGCATTTAGTCAGAATGCACAAAGAGGTCGCAGTCAGCCAAGGGTGATCTCAGGCCAAGATGGCAGCTCGAGCGGGCCCTCCAAGAAGCCTCGAGGCGGTAACTCGCGGGAATGCCCGACGGAAGAGCTGCGCTTCGATGGACCTTGGCGAGGCAGAGGCTTTAATACCAAAGGGCAGCGATACCAGCTCAAAGACGGTGGCATGCACCAATGGCCTCTGCGGTTTTCACGCCCAACGTCTGCTTCCCGAGCTTTCCCAGACCTGGAGCTCAACATCCAGCTCTCTGATGAGGAGGTTGAAGGATCTGCTTCCGAGGATTAGGTTAATGCAGGTGCCGAGGTGTTTCTTGATCGTGCTCCCCGCCAGGATTCTCGGTTCCTCCGGATAGTTCTTCCCGCTTTCACCTTTTGACTCCCTCCACTTCCGCAAACTCGGGGCCCAACGTCGCGCTAGGCTCTCATTTTTTTGGCGCATCCCCGGCGCGAGCCCCGGGTTTTTGTATTGCTTATGACTTTGATTATTCATACATACCACGATTCATCGATTAATTTTCCGGGTCCCTCCCTATTTCGTTGATTTGAATTGCCTAGTTTTCATGCCGCGAGGTTCTCCTAGAGCAAGCACGCTCCGCAACCGAGCTACTAGGCCCCGATTACTGGCTCTGTGGCTACCGCCTTTTGAGCTGTTACGTCGCGAACCTGAGCTATCGGGCCCCGAGCTAAGATGGCTCCACATGGCTACTGCCTTTTCGAGCGGTTACGCCCCGAGCCACCGGGCTCCCGAGCTACGGCCCATGGCTACTCTTCTGACTTTACGACTACGGCCATAAACTCAGCCACCGTCCCGAGCTACTTGCCTCGTGGCTATACGGCCTTTGAACTGTTACGCCTCGCGAACTAAGCTACTCAGGCTCCCGAGCCATGGCTTTGACTACGGGCCTATTTGAGCCGTTACGCCTCGCGAATTGAGTTACTCGGGCTCCCGAGCTACTTGGCCCCGTGGGCTACATGGCTTGTTCGAGCTGTTACGCCCGCGACCGAGCTACTAGGGCTCCTGGCGCCACATGACCTACACACGGCCTCGTTTAAGTTGTTACGCCTCGCGAACCGGAGCTACTAGGCTCCTAAGCTACTTGGCTCCGTGGCTACATGGCTACATGGCCTGTTTGAGTTGTTCCGCTCTACGGACTAAGTTACTGGGATCTTGAGCTACTTGGCTCCATGGCTACATGGCTCGCTTGGTGTTGTTACGCCGCGAATCGGAGCTTACTAGGCTCCTGAGTTACTTGGCTCCGTGGCTACATGGCCTATTTGAGCTGTTACGCCACGAATCCAGGGCTACGGGCCCGAGCTACTTGGTCCGTGGCTACATGGCCTATTTGAGTCATACGCCTACGAACCAGGTTACCGGGCCCCGAGCTACTTTGCTCTCGTGGGCTACATGACCGCTTCGAAATGCCCGGGCCTACGAACTGAGCTACTTGGCTTCGTGGCTACATGGCCTGTTTGAGCTTGTTACGCTCTGCGAACTGAGCTATCGGGCTCCTGAGCTACTTGGCTCCGTGGCTACATGGCCTATTTTGAAGCAGCTACGCCTACGAACTAGGCTATCGGGTTCTCGGTGCTACTTTGCTCGCGGGCTGCATGGCCTCGCTTCAGCCGTTCCGCCACAACCGTAGAGCCACGCTTCGCGGGTTATGCATGGCCTGCTTGACGCTACGCCCGCGAACCGAGCCATCGGGCTCAGCTACTGCCGCGCATGGTTGCTTCAGCTGCTCCACTCGCGAACTAAGCTACCGGGCTCAGTTGTTACGACCGCGACCAGCTTACCGGGCTTCGAAAGTTACATGGCTCCGTGCTACATGGCCTTGCTTGAGTTTGCACGCTTTATAATCCTGTTACCGCTCCCCGAAGCATTTCGCCTATGGCTAAGCACAACCCTGAACTGTTACGCCTACGACCGAGCACCCGGCCCGAAAGCCATGATACTCCGTGGCCACATGGCCAGTTTGAGCCGCGCCTCGCGAACCGAGCTATTGGGCCCCCGAAAGCACCTACCCATGGCAACTCGGGCCTTTTGACTTCCTTATTCCGGAAAGACGGCAGCTTTGAACGCAGACACGGAGAATCTGAAACGACTGGCACACTTCGAGCGCCCTAGCTCCTTTTATAAATAGCGAATTTCGTGATGGTGCTCATGCTTTGAACCTTCTTCCTTTTTAGGATTAATCGAACTGCGTACGATGAAGCAAGGTTTTTACACACATGTGAGGTCCGCCTGACTGTGAGCCGATGTCAGTTCCGATGGCCTTCGCTTGTTAGTTTTTCCCCTAGTTCCTCCTCATAAGTATTCCCTAGCTACGTCCGATGACGAATCATGCAAACATATCCGAGGTAGTACTAAAAACTTTTGAAAAATCAGCCTCTGCTTTTCTCTTTTCTTCTCTTCTTTCCCTTTCTCCTCTTCCTTCTTCTCCTTCTCCTTTTCCTTTTTCGTTTCCTTTTCCTTTTCCTTCTCGTTCGCACTCTCTCTTCTTCTCTTTCATTTTCTCTTTCTTGAGATTTTTTTCGGGTTTTTTGTCTTGGATCAGGTGGTAAAGCCGGCTGTGAAGAACGAGATTTTCACAATCGTGGTTTGGGTGATTTTGTAATTCCTTCGAGTGGCTGCAACTTCTATGTAACAAATTTTGTATTCTGTTTATTTCCTTTTAATAAAGAACAATCTTTGTGAATTATGTGCTTCTTTCCCTCGGCCCCTTCGAGTTGTGCTTTTGTCATTATAACTTATCACTAGCCCACTATAAATACTGTAAACGACTTGCAAATGGAAACAAAGTGTTATTTGAAATCAGGACTCGTGAACCTTATTACAAGCAACCACGCTTTGGGGTCCCACTCGTAGAATCGTTTAAGATGTCTTTGTTCCAAGAGGGGCGGTGGTTTTTCCTTCTTTCTGCTTAAGCCTGCACTGCTGTCAATGATGGGATATGATGTCTGCCTTTCCTAATTAGGTCCCAGCTTCCCATAGTCCTTCCTTGTCAAGTAGTTTTTCGCAACTAGGTCACCCGGGCTTGTAACTTTCATGGGTTTGACCTTTTGGTCATAATAATTGCCTTCCGCGATAACCCTTCCACACGCTAAGGACTCATCTCGCTTTCTATGAGATCCTGTGTTTGGCCAAGATTCCCTCGCTGCCTTGAAGGTCATAGTTCAATCCTAGGAGATTTAGTCCCGAATTTCAACCGGGTCTACTGCTTTCCAAAGCAAAGGCCGTAACGAACGGGGTTTCCCCGAGTCGCGACTTGCACGTAGTTCCATGCCCATAATACCTTGGGGAGGTAATTTACCCATTTTCCTTTTGTATTCTCCACCTGTTTCAGCGCTCTAGAGTCCTTATAGTGACTTCGGCTTGCCCATTGACTGCGGATGAGCTCGGGACGAATAGTAGTTCTTGATTCCGAGCTCGTTGTAAATCCCTAAACCCTAGAGATTGTTTAATCAAGCTTCCTCTATCATGGACACGAGGGACTTCGTGGATCCCAAATCTACATATTATGTGCCGCACGGCTGCGTGCATCTTCTCCGTTGCGGATCGCCGCTAAGGGCCTGACATCGCCCATTTGGTAAAATAGTCCACAACCACAATGATAAATTTGCACTGGCCCATTCCGATGGGTAGAGGTCCCAATATGTCTAGCCCCCATTGTTGGAAAGGCCAGGGCTTGTGGACCGTCAGTTAGCTGCTCATACTGTGGAGATGAGAGGATTCTCCGCACTGCCCAAGCCTTATATTTTCTACCCGCTTCGCTCTTTGAGCACTATGCACAAGAGTACCCCCGCCAGTGTTCTTTCCCCCCGCAAGGTCCGAGTCTTGGCTGGTTGCAACATATGCCCTCCTCAGATTTCCCGGTATGTAGTCAAGGCCTTTCCTTCCACGCACTTAAGAATGGGCTGCCAGAGAGTTCCGCTATAAAGGGTTCCCCGATGAATGGTGAACCTTGCCGATCTCGCTCTAAGCTTAGACGCCTCCTTTGGGTCGCTTAGCAATTTACCATCTACCAAGTAATCCCAAATGGGGTCCATCCAGCTCGGTTCGGACATCATAGGGGAGACTTCCCCGATGTGACACCCCTATCCCAGGGGTCCTGTTGACAACCCGTCAACCCACAGAATACTTGTGGATGTCGGGTTACCCGACAACACTCACGAAAATCCGGCAGAGTCTCCTTTGTACGGGGAGCTCTACCCAAGGTAAAACCTGTCCCAATAATCAACAATGACAACACATGGTCTATATGCGAGTAAAATAATGGCCACTTGGGCCCCTGCATCAATAGATTCAATACTCAAACATATAAGCACATGACTATAAAACCATAGTCCATAAGAGTTTAAATTACATCACCTTATACAAATAATTAATACCCATATATTACAAAATATAGAAGTTGAAAAGCCAATCCGGCTTCATATTGCAAGGTCCTCCGACGCGGGTCAACCGGTCTCGCACTAACCCAGATTCCTCGGGGTCCCATCGAAGAGGTGAGCAAAGCCCGTGAGGTGATAATCTCCCACAAGGCTACTCCCACCGGCACATGCAATGGTCGCGATAATCAAACACACATCCAAGTGCAGCACATGTCACATACTCACCAATGTCTACATGCCATGAATGAGACTCACTCACCATGCCCCATGTATTGAGCCCTCGCCGACTCCATCATCCAATATGTCATTAAGTAATATATCCAGTCACCCATCGACTGCCCTCATATGCATATGCCAACTGCGGACAACCGGCCACCGGTATTACCAATGACCTGGGCATCGATCCTCACCGGCTCCATTACCCAATGCAAGTGTCAATGGGCAACAATCCCAAGTCAACTCACCTATCACACAACCCAAAGTCTATGTGATGTTTCATGACTGCAGGTCTTTTTTGGGCAACATAACTTTTCGGGTGATACCGCAGGTCTCTTACACTCCATACGTAACTATGGATATCGCGCGCTCTTACACCCATACGCCGAGTTCAACGACTCCTCAAACATGCATTCTCCGCCATGAATGAAAAACCATTACCAAACAAAGGTATTTGTTTTTAACCGTGGACAACCCTCCGATATAAATAGTGACAGACTCGATAATCTATTTTTTAGACAACCTTCGATGTATATCAATCGGGCGCACTGACGCATTGATATTATATGGACAACCCTCCGATGTATATCAATCGCGTGCATCTATGATTTATAATGTGGCGTGGACAACCTCCGATGTCAGAAAGTGGACACACCCGATAACACATTGCCAGTCAACCCTCCTACCAATTCTCTCAAGAAACCACCTCATGTACTCACTCCTATTGTTCTAGGGTGCTCATGTCGCATATGAAATGCAATGAGCCATTTCCATTTTCTAACCCGCGACTCATTTGGACGTTGTCTTATTAATTGCCTTAATTAATCAACACCCTACACTGTGTTGATCCACAACCGTACTCAATGCATATTACACCATGAAACACCTAATCGCAAAGATTGATCTCAACTATGCACTCACACCTAATTTCTAGGTTACCTCAGCATATGGAATGGCCGATGCCAATTTTAACACATTCATGCTAATATATCTACATGCATATATATTGCCAACACAATTAAATCACATAAAACATGTTATAAATTCACAATCAATTATACCAAAATTAACTTTCACACGGGTTAATTAACAAACACGAGTAACCATTTTGAATCACTTCAACCATGATTATTTTCACAAAAATAATACTTTGTCACTATTCACGCTATTCATTTTCTAGTAATAACACATAAATGGTCTGCAAATCTCGACCCATATAAAACAAGGCACCTCTTGGTCCCCTTCACGGTTCATCACCGAATATCGCGATACCAAACACACCACAAAACTTGAAGACACTACCCTGAGCAAACCAAACTCAACACAGCCCGGGACTCCACTAAAATAGTCCCCAGGCCCCGTCATGACTGCCTAAAAATAGTCCCGGAATTCACGCACATACGCATCACTCACATGCAGACCATGCTACCTTCTCTATTAACCTAAAGACCGTACTCAGTATGATAACCCGCCTCAGGTCACAATCACTGACAACCCGATGGGTTGTCAACTCATCCATGTGAAGAATGACATCAAAACCCAATATGTCTACCATATCTGACCAACTCTCACCCTAGATCCTAGAGGAGAATTTTCCCATACAATGGCTTTTCCTAGAGGCCTTAACCTCTAAGCCCAAACTGCTAAGGCTGATCCTCCTTTCTTCCCATTGTGCACTCGCATCCCGACGCCCCGGTGCCATCCATCTCTCTCTCTATGGCCGTGAGTCGTCCCGACCATAGAGTCCATGTCTCAGAAGTGAGGCCCACACCTTGCCCCACGGACAACTCACTCCATTCTCAAATCTCCTAACCTTGGCCATATCCGCGGGCCACATAGTTCATCACCAAAACGCGCCAACTCGCTGAATCCGCCACGTACTCCATCATTGTCATCGTTCCTTGCCTTAGCTCTAGGAACTCTTGGGCCTTGGCATGTCTAGCAGTAGCCGGAAAATACTTGCTCATAAAGAGCCCATGGAACTTTGCTCAAGTCATTGCCTCTAAATCCCTAGAGGTCTTAACCCAGTCCCACCACACTTGGGACTCACCCTCTAGCCGAACGCAGCCACCGATCTCGTCGCATCGTAGAGGTGTGTACATTATCCATAGCCTCCAATACATTCTCAATCTGCTGGAACCAATGGTCTGCCAACATCGGATCCCTCCCCGAACGCCTTCTGAGATGATGTGACTTAAATCTTGGAGGTTACTGACCTCCCTGACCACTACCGCACTAGCTCGTGGTGAATGGTAGCAACAGATCCCCAACGGCCTCAGCAAAGGCCTACTGGTCAAATATTGCTAGTGCTTGGCTAACACCTCGAGGACAACCTCTGCATCCTCGGCCTCGACTTGCCATCTACACATGTCAAATGGCAACAAACTTTATTTAATCTCATTTCAGTCTAACTAGTAATGCACCTATCAATTACTAATAGACTTAACAACCATGAATCGACCTGCTATCGCCTAAGCAGCGGTGCCATTTGGGTTAACCATCTTTTATTTATTTCACCAAAAATTCAACACTTTCGTGTTCATTTCATTTTCCAAACCCCTAAGGTTATAGTTCCTAACCTTAGCATTCCAATTTTTTCCTTTTAGTATATACATTATGCCATGCATATAATATTCCCGCGCAATAACCACGCAATCACATTTCCCATATACATCATACCGTGTATAAGTTTTCCACGCAATGTGTAACACGCTATCACGCAATCACAAACATGGAACACATATCCGAACACAACATGAAACACACCATGCATGCACTGTTCTAATCCTGTCCCGTGACCGCCTAGGCAATTACATACCTAAACTCTAACATCGAGCCACACCAAATTGTGGTGCTCTCACAACTTACGACCATGGCCTAAGCCCAAGTCCCTCAAGCCCTAGGTAATGGATTTCCATGCTCGGGAGCACCAGCCGTGACACCCCTATCCCGGGGTCCCGTTGACAACCTGTCAACCCGCGGAATACTCGTGGATGTCGGGTTACCCGACACCACTCACGAAAATCGGGCAGAGTCTCCTTTGTACGGGGAGCTCTACCCAAGGTACAACTTGTCCCAATAATCAACAATGACCACACATGGTCTATATGCGAGTAAAATAATGGTGTCCATGAAGATTCGGTTTATTAGACCAAGGCGTCCATGAAGACTGGAGCTCAACCTTTTACCGCTACCTTCATGTGGCTGATTCTCGGCCTGATGTCCCCAACCTCCGTCCTACGACCTCTCCTCGCCGCGATCCCTTGGGGTTGATATGATCTTGCTCCTCGGGTGTGGCTAGTTCTCCTTCTCTATTCGCCGACGAGGGTGGCGTGTTGCCTTCTCTGCAATGGTTTTGGTCTTTTCGGCCCGTCAGGTCTCCTGGGACGCCGATTTCCGCTCGGGTGAGTTATTCTAACTCTTCAGCCAGGTGTCAGTTGCGACGCCGGAAAGCGCCCACTTCGCCCGTGTTGGCCTCGCATGTATTTCCTAACGCTTCCTCCGAGTCGGGCCGCCCACGCCGCCCCGGGCCGGGTCTTGCAATCCTTGAGGATTAGCGTTTCTCCCGCTTGTGTTCCGGAAGCTGATACCACTGCTTGCCGGATGTCATTTTATTTGTAAAGGAACCGCTGCTCCTACGCATCTGCGCCAACCGATGATGCTTTTTCAACCGTAACCGGCTTGGAGCGTGCCGACGGCTGGCCGATCCGTTGTCTCTGGACGTTGGGCTCCTCTTAGCGCTAGAAGGAGGGCTTGAACCTTCGAATGTGCATAAGTTTAAACGATATAAAACCAATAGAGGCCGTGCGTGCATCTAGTCAAATACACAATCTTCTCAAAATGAATGGATCATTTTAGGCTAAGGGTTGTTCTTTTTTTTTTTTTTATGTTAAGAGGTTTGCATTTTTTAATAGATATTGTGTTGATTGGAAATATTAGGCATGATATTGATAATATATTCATCATAACTGAATAATCATATCCAAAAACTTGTTGGGGATAATCAATGGGAGAAAAAAAAAATCTATTCATAGCCCATCAAAGTAGTTGTACATGTTAAGATTTAAATTTAAAAAATCCTTCAATTATTTCCGATAGGGTCTAAAAAATAGGCGCGCAGGCCCACTCACCAAGCCCAAGAAAAAGGTAAGCTCATTGAAACGCCCGGCCCCCGACACTGCCCAAATGGAGCCTAGCTGCTCGGTCTCCAAGGGTCGCAGCACGAACACCGAAAAAAGCCCATATCCTCAGAATCAAACAAAATTTACTATTATGGGTGTAGGATAATTCTAATAATCGCTATCTCAGAATCAAACCAAATCTCACCACGAGGGAAGCGTAGGATAATTTCTTAATAATCGCCCATAATGACCTTTATTAACTGATATCGATAAGGGCAGAAAATCCCTCATCCAATGAAGGAGAATCCTTACCACCATCCAATTGGGAAAAACATATGCTATAAATACTGTGCCACCCCATCTAAGTGAGTTAAAATTAAAAAAAACACTCGCCTCTAAGCAATAGATCTTTTCTCGTGCAGGAACCGACTTAAGTATCGAGCCGCAGCGGCTTAACCTCGCCAATCCTTCTTTCTTCTTGTTTTAGGAGTCCAACGCTTAGAGCCGATCACCTAAAGAACAGTCCCAGCCCACGTAGCCGTTATCAATGACTTCCAACTCCAGTTCATGGAAAAGGCATCATCAGTTGGCGCCGTCTATGGGAACGACAGTTCCTTTACAACTAAAGCTGATCTCTCAGTAACTGATGGTATCAACGCGGAATACAAGCAGGAGCCACGCCAATCCTTCCAGAATGCAAGACTAGCCTGGTGGGGTGGATAGCCGACCTCCCGGAGGCGCATTAGAAACAAAGCAGGTGCCAACACGACGAGGTGGAGGCAATCCATTTGCCAACCAACGCTTGATGTGAGGAATTGTAGCAACTCACCAGCAGACGCAACGCCCACGGAAGCATGACGCCCAGAAGGCCATAACACCTCAACCCTCGTGAAGAGCAGCCACACCTTCTAGCCCCGAGAAGCGTAAGGATCCAGCCGAGCCAGGGGGCATAGACCCCACCTAGCCCCCAGAGAGGAGCACAACCAAGCAATACTCGGGGGGGACCTCGGAAAAGATGAGCCGACCCCTTCTCAGCAAAGAATGGGGGAGAAATCATGGGAACAGAGGTTCAAGGGTATCCAACAGAGTCAAAGAACGTGAAGGAAGCTGCAAAGGCCGAGCGCCGGCTCTATGGACACCCCGGTGTAGCAACCAGTCACCGCTCACATCCGAGGCGCCTACTCTTCCAACAAAGTTCGAATGCCGCTAAATAGAAGCTGCTCGATGGTTCAAGGATCCCGCCGATCATCTTAACACCCTATAAGAATCAAATGGAGCTACATGGGTATCAGACTTCAGACGGCAGAGCCTCGCTATCATGCTAAAGGCCCAAGGTCAAGTTTAACAAGCTCCCACCATCGTCAGTCTCCTCATTTAGAGAGCTCTCAATCACGTTCGTCTCCCACTTCATTGGAGCTAGAACATACAGGAAGCCGAGTTATCACCTGCTGACCATAAAGCAAAGCCCATAGGAAAGCCTGAGGTCTTATGTCCAGAGGTTCAATGCCGAGTCTTTAAAGGTAGACATACCGGACGAGAAGTTCGCTATCACCGCATTCATCGGCCGGTTGGGAGGCAATAAAGATTTGATGTTTTCCATTCCAAGAATCCACAGTAAACATGGCTGAGGTGCTCATAAAGTGGAAAAAGTATAAACGGCGAAGAAGCCCTATATCCAAGATAGGTGCCTTCACCCACAAAGAGAAAAGTAGGATTGATAAACAACAGGGACGAAGCCCTAAGAGACAAAGAAACCGGGAGAGATCCCTAAAGAAAGACAGAACGACCGAAGAGACGAGAGCGCAGACCGCTCAGATTCAACTTAGCCTCGAGCCGCGACAATCTGCCACTCGCGTCAATCTCTCCGACCACTGAAGATCGCGATCTCTCGCGCGAGGTGCAACATGAACAATTTCGAGACGGGCCGGCCCCATGAGGTCAGACCCCACCCAAAGAGCAACACTAGCAGCGTGGAAATCAGGGACCACGCAATCGAACGGATGATTGCATACAACTTAGGAAGGAAATAGAATATTTGATTGAACGCGGGTATCTCCGCCGCTTCGTAGCCTTTGAAGGTCAGAGTCAGGCGCAGCCACCACCACCTCAGCGCATCGACAACCCTAAGACCAATGTACCTGAGGGGAAATCCATGTGATCTCGAGGATCTGCAAGAGCGGAATCCAACCGCTTAGGAAGGCTCACTACAGAAGACGTCGAGAGGTAATGGAAGCATGTTGTGTCTAAATCGCCCGACCAACACAACCATAACATTCTCGACCGCACCGAGGGATGCCAACACCTCTACCGATGATCCTTGGTAATAAGTGTCAGGGCTAACAAAAATCCATCGTCCTTGTCGACAACGGAGTTCAGCTTGACATCATCTTCGCGCGGGCTTTGGACAGATATAAGAATGGAAGCGGAGAAGTCGGAACTAATCAAAGACTCCACCGCGAGGATTCTTCGAGTATAAAGTGCTACCTGGGGGTCAATACAGCTTAGTAAGCATTGGGAGACCCCGCCGTAACAACTAAGAAGGAAGTTTTCATGGTAGATGCCCCATCCGCATATAACATGTTATTGGGCAGACCCTCTCTCAACGCCATAAAGGTCATCCCCTCCGCCTACCACATGATGATCAAGTTTCCTACCACAAGTGGAGTAGGAATGGTTCGAGGAGACCATCGCGTAGCCAAGGAATGCTACTCGGCATCCATAAAGCAAAAGGCGGTCGACAACATATACGTGGACAAGCTCGACATGCGCGATGAGGTAAATACCCGACCTGAGTCTTCAGAAGAGCTAGAACCTGTACAGTTGGACGATAACCCTGAACACCTCGCCTACATCGGCTCTAAGGTTACGGAAGACCCTGTTTCCTTACCCCACTTCAAATAGAATCGGATGTCTCAAGGTGAAGTAGAGGATATAGAGGGATTGATCCCAAGAATAATCACTCATGTATCAAACGCCGCCCATCCTTCAAACCTGGCTGGGCAAAAAACAAGGAGTTTCGCTCCAGAAAGACAAAAAGAGATCAATGAGGAGGTCGGCAAGCTCCTCCAGGCAGGAGCGATCAGAGAGGGGGAGTACCTTGAATGGTTAGCCAACTGACTGCCAAAAAAAGTGAATCCAAGAATGGTGACTCAAAGATCGATTTACACTGACACAACCGAGCATGCCCAAAATATAGTTTCCCTCTGCCACGGATCGACTCATAAGAGATGCCACGCCCTGGCCATGAACTCTCGCTTCATGGATGCTTTCTCTCAAGTTACAACCTGGGACAGTACGGATCCCGACGACCAAGAAAAGACCTCATTCGGTCACGGGTAAGGAATCACCATTGCTATCGAGTACGCCCTTTGCCAAAACGCTAGAGCTACCTACTAGGAGGTTGCGAATGTGATGTTCCGCATAAATAGCATCCATGGAGGTGTATATAGATGACATGTTGGTGAAATCAACCACGGCCGATCTCCACATAGCTCATCTGTCCGAAGAATTCCAGATCCTGAGAGAGTACAACATGAAGTTGAATCCAACTAAATGCGCTGAGTCTTAAATGAAAATTCGGTTTTATAGTCAACAACAACCGAGAATTGAGGCAAATCCGCATAAGATAAAAGTCGTGGCTCGATATGCCGGGCCAACTGGGCCAAACATAAAAGAAGTCCAACGCCTAACCTGAAGAATAACAATGCTAAGTAGTTCGCATTTATGTCCAAGGCCAGCGATAAATGTCACTTCTTCTTCAGGTTCTAAAGAAAGCTTTTCAATGGATACACATCATGGCTGCCTTTGCGATTGAAAACTTAATTCAGCCTCCATTATGGTAAGCCCTCCGAATAGGGAACTCCTACTCTAGGACCTCGCAGCTTCAGATTCTTCACCAAGGTCGCCTTATAAGAGACAAAGACAGAGCACAAAGATCCGCCTACGATTATGTACCTCCGAGTTCGAGAGGAGCAGAGGAGAGGCATCCAAGATGGAGAACTAATCCCGCGTTAGCAACGCACTAAAAAGCCCGCCCCTTACCTTCCAAGCTCATACCATTGAAGTCCCAATGTGTATCACCCAATGAAGCAAGTGCTACACAAACCAGAGACCTCGGGAAGATAATGAAGTGGGCCTTAGAGTTAAGCGAGTTCGACATCAGATATAAACCAAAAATTGCAATAAAGGGTGTGTCTCGCAGATTTCATTGATGGAGTTCAATTCCCGACAGAAGCTTGTTTCGAGGATACGCTTAGCCACGCCGACTCCCATTTGAAGTCGTCCAGATGGGGCCGCCAATGCTCAAGGAGCAAAGGCCTGCCACTCGACCTCCCCGAAGGAATAGGATACCGAGTATGCACCTCGATTTAGTTCCAAGCCCAACGAGGTGCCTGGTATGAGGTCAAGCATCATTGACTCCAACCCGCTATCTAATGGAAGTCGACAACAGGTATGCAAATACCCCAGCCAGGTGTAAAGGCCAGATGACACTTACAAGGCCAAAGGTGAAAAAATGATCCTATACCTCAAAAAGGTACGGTAATTACTAAGGAAGTTTGTGCTAGTTCAAGTCAAACACATACCTAGAGCAAAGAATTCCTAAGCGTATGCCTGAAGAAAAATCGCAACGCCTCCCCAAGAAGATCTCAAAGATCAACGCCATATCGAGCACCTTTGTGGAGTTCCTCTATAGATCTCTATGACGAGGAAGTCTTCTCCCCACAACAACCGAGCCAAGCTGGACGGGACTCATCTGGGACTATTTAATAGAGAAGGATCAAGCACCCAACGACTGGAAGAGGCTTCTAAGTTTAGGGACGAGGTCACTTGTAATACCATTCATCGGGGAAGCCTTTATAAGCTTTGCGGCTTTTCACACCCATCCCTCAAGTGCATCGCAGAAGGAAAGACGCTCGACCACGACTCGAGGAAGTACATGAAGGGCATAAAATCAAGATCGGAGGCCTCGCGCAATTAAAAGCCTTAGCGACGTATACTTCATCGCCCACAATGCTCGAGAAGTCGACAAAACTACTTCGTGAAATACAAAATTTGTCGAGATGTCAAAATTCCTCACTCCCGTCCGAGCCACCGACGTTAATCACAAGCCCTCGACCCTTTCAAGAAATGGGTCAGACATATTGGGACCTCCAGCTTCATTGAACGGCTGCAAATTTGTCATCGTATAAAGGATTACTATTCTAAATGGGCCAGCTTCTAACTCTTTGGCTACTATCATAGAATGTAAGATACGTTAACTTTGTTTACATGCTCCATAATTTGGTATGCCGGTGAGATCCCAAGAGAAATTTCTACACGAGGTAATGAAAGTAATTTGATAACCTTAAGTTCGTGGATTTTTGCAAGTACGAGCCTTGTGATCAAGAACTACTTACTGTCCCACTATCCGCAATCTAATGGGCAAGCGTAAGTCACCATCGTAACCCTTAAAACAATAAGTGAAGACCAAATTACTAGAAGATCTTAGCGAAAATGGGTAGAATACTCCCGAGGTGTTATGGGCATACGTAATCACGCCGTTAAGTCTCGCATCCTCAGAAACCCTATTCGCTTAGCTGGGCACGAGGCAAAGGCCCCCGTCGAGATAGGATTAAAGTCCCTATGATCGACTAGTGTTTGAACATAACTAAGAGGCTCTCCGCCTAAACCTGACCTCCTAGGATGAAAAGCCGTGATCAAGTCCTAAATGTACGTATGACTACCAAAAGGAAGACTCAAGAAGGTACCACGACCAAAAAGTCAAACTAAGGAGTTACAAGCCTAGCTTAATTGTCTTTGCAAAGCTCCGCTCATGAGGAAAAATCCAACACATGGAAAACTGCAGCGCAATTGGGAAGGCCCTATATCGCGGTTCGTCGCCGATCGGTAATTACTTAACCCGACTTTAAGAAGGAAAATTCTACTCTCATTTTGGAATGCCGAAAGACCTTTGCCGCTTTTATCATCAGACTTCGATTGTAATCTTTAATAAAGCATCATTACTTTAAGGTAACAAATTGCGCGTGCTCGTTGATTGGTTTTATTTAATATCCTATGGATAAAAAGGTATAAATGCTACGTATAATACCCGAGAAAATTACACACTTCAGAGTAAACAGATTCATGCTTAAAAAAAAAATATTGTTCTTTATTCCAATAAAGGTACAATCAATTACAATTAGCAGTGCCATCCCTTACATCTCGGAAATGAACAGTATAAGCAATTCCCTCAAAAAAGATAGTGCGAACGAGAAGGGGAAGGAGAAGGAAAATGTGAGAAGAAAAAGAGAGGAAGAGAGTTGGAAAGATGGCGATAAGGAGAAGAGTAAGAGAAAGAGAAGAAGTAGGAAGAGTTAATAGAGAAATGGAGGAAAGCGGTACTAAAAGCACATCGTCTTCTCTGAACACATTCCCTGAAGCACCAGGGCTAGGGAATAACACAACCCCACAAAGGGGAAACTAGGGAAAAACAAAACTCCCATAGGCAGAGAGGACCATCTAATCGAACGTCAATTGTAATCCCTAGTTTCGACTTTCGCGAAGACGACTCAAGCCTTTGACGCGCCTTCATCACGCGCTGATTCCAAGCACACCTAAAAGGGAAGAAGGTTCAAGTATGAGCTCCATAATGTGAGAAGTCGCTTGACATTTATAAGGAGGCCAGCACTCAAAAATCGCATTACCGCTTCCAATTCTCCATAAACCAAGATTAAAGACGCCTCAGATCTTCCAAGAAGTGAAGTCAAACGGCCGCACTCAGCTACCTCAGCCTAAGAGCCCAATTGCTTAGATAAGCACATATAGTCAAGCAGAGCTAATCTACCAGCAGACGAATTTTTATGAAGCCTCAAGGTCTGGGCTTTTGAAGAGCTCAACTCGTCAGAAAGGCCATATACCGCAGAGCCGCTCAACCAGCACGTGAAGCTCCTCAACGACCTGGGCTTTTGAAGAGCTCAACCCGCCTCGCAGAAAGGCCATATAGCCACGGTGAGCTTAGTTCAGCTTAGCATCGTACTCAGAAGCCACAAATGGCCCAGTTTTGAAGAGCCTGAACCGTCGTAAAGGCCATATAGCCGCTGAGCCAATCCAAATTTCAGCAGACAGGCTCCACGGGAGCTCCCCGCCGCTGCCTCGGGCTCGGCGAGCCCAATTGCTCGCAGAAAGGCCAGCTGCGGGAGCCGGGCCAAATTTCAGCAACCAGACTTCATGAAGGCCTCGCGGCCTGGCCTTTGAAGAGCTCAACCGTCAGGCCATATAGCTTCAGAGCTGGCTCAAATTTCAGCAGCATCAGCCCACGAAGCCCTCAGCCCAGCTTTGAAGAGCCTAACTCGGTCAGAAAGGCCATATAGCCGCAGATCCAGTTCAGCTCAGGCAGATCAGCCCATGAAGCCTTAACGACCCAGTTTTAAAGAGCTCAACTACTTAGGAAAGGCCATATAGCCGCGGAGCCAGTCGCCAAAGTGATAGCCCACGAGCCTCGCTCGCTCGAAGAGCTCACCCGCTCAGAAAGGCCATAGTCGCTGAGCCGGCCCAGCCTGTGCAACCAGCCCACTGAGTCTCAATCCACTCGCTCAAGAGCCCAACCACTGGGAAAGACCATATAGTCACGGGGCCGCCCAGCTCAAGCAGATCACCCCACGGTTCCTCAACACTGGGGCTCGAAGAGCTCAACCCGTCAGGCCATATAGCCGCAGAGCCGCTCAAATTGGGACAGATCAAATTCCCACTCCAGCCTCAACGCCCACTTCGAAGGAGCCTCAACTCGCTAGGAAAGGCCATATAGTCACAGCGCCGCCTTAGGCAGATCAGCCCATGAAGCCTCAGCGTCCCAGTTTTGAAGAGCTCAACTACTCAGGAAAGGCCATATAGCCGTAGAGCCAATTCCACTGGGGAGATTGTTCCACTGAGCCTCAACAACCCGCTTCAAGAGCTCAACTCGCTAGAAAGGCCATATAACCGTTGTAACCCGCCAAACTGCTGCACAGCCCACGCAGCCTCACAAATCTATCGAATAGCTCAATTGCTCCTGAGCCGGCATAGTCGCAGAGCCGCTCGGGCCTTAGGGCAGATCAGCCCATGGAGCTCAAAGAACTCGCCAAGAGCTCAACTGGCCGTGAGCGCTATATAGCCGCAGAGCCGCAGCCTCGCAGATTAGCCCACGGAGCCTCAAAGAACTCGGGCCAAGAGCCTCAATCGTCGTGAGTGCCATACAGCCGCAGAGCCGCAGGCTAGGCAAGACAGCCCACGGCCCGCAGCCTCGTCAAGAGCTCAACTCAAGCCAGCAGAAAGGCCAGTCAGAGCCCAGACAACCAGCATATTAGGTCACGTGAGCCCAAGAGCCTGGCCAGAGTCGCAGCTTAGATCGAAGGCGCAATGCACTCGAGAGCGAATGACTCGTGATCCAAGGAGTATAAACATTTCTAAGGCGGAATAGCCTAAGAGCCGCCAGCTCGCTGTGCAAGATGGGCCCATGAAGCCTCGCAGCCTTAGTTTAAGAACTTAATCAAGCCAAACAAAGGCCATAGCCATCGATCCGAGCCACAGGCGAGCAGCGCATTAAAAAAAAAAAAAAAGGTGTGAGGATAGAAAATGGGGTATCTATTGAGAACGACATCACATATATATCCGGGGGTTCAAGCCCACGTAAAAAGAAAAACAAACAAACAAGCAAAGCTATATGGTTGAGTTCGGGATGGGTCAAGAGGGAGCAGGGGCGGCGAGGGGAGCTGAGCATCAAATGGGTGTTCGTTTTCTGCATCAGCCGGGCGAAAAGGACTCTTCCGCCTCCTTGTCACTAGGGATATCAAAGTTAAGATCCAAGCCTGGGTAGGCATTAGCAGCCTTCCTCTGAAAGGCAAGCCATCCAGAAGCCCATTGAGTGCAAGCCTCATCCCTTAAAGTAGCTATAGCTTCGTCCCTTTGAACAACCAGGGTTTCTTGCCTCTGAAGCTCCCCTCGTAACCCATGGCATTCCTCGGTCAGGAGTTCAATAGAGCTCACAGCCTCGAAAGCTTCGCGACGAGCTCCATCTAGCAGTGATGCCTTATTACGCAACTCCATCTCAAGAAGACGCAGCCTCTACCCCGAAGCTACTTGCAATTTCATTCGACGATTGCACATCCTCGACCGTCGAAGCCTGGGCCAAGCGCCCCTCCAAATTCGTCCCCCGGCCACCAAACAGATCGTTCGCCAACCAGCCGTCCCCGACCCTCCCGGGCCGCTCTCACCACTCTTAGGGCCATCTCTGCCTTTCCTAACCTCGCAGCGCCTGCCGCCATGGTATGCCCCAAACGGACTGCTTCACGGGCCTCTCCGTCATATTTTCCGTGATCCGATCTCGTTGCACGCCCGCCGAAGTGAGAGCAATCCACCCTCTCTTTGGTGACTCAAGCGGGCAAGTGACGTGGCCCCCATTCGGCCAATCTTTGCCAAATCCTTCGGGATGGGTAGCCACCTGCCGACACCCAACATAAAGTCAACACCCAACTCAAGATAGAATCAGACACAACAAGACACGGGAACTTACAGAGGCTACCCCTTGGAGGGATAGAGCCAAGGCTTCCTCAACGGGCAGGGCACCCGACCTCTTAAGATCAGAATCCCTGAGAATGGACGAGACCGTGCCAGCCGCAAGCTCAACATTGAAAAGCAAGGAATCCCCATCTCCATCAGCTTCGGAGATTTTCCTCCCCAACCTTTCCGCCCTCGAAGGAGGAGGCTCTGCGCTCTGCGCAGGGGGACTCCAAACTGTTATAGGCATAACTTCCAACGGAGGCTTAGCAGCCTCCCGAGGAATTCGCCTTTGCAAAGGCAACTGCACCCGGCCGGGGAACTCGGGGCTAAGGAACCTTTAATGGAGGTAGCAACACTTGCCCCCGCACTCTATTATGCAGAAGGTGAGACAGGACATCCCCAACCTCGGGACTTTTCCCCAGGCCGGACGACCCTTCTCAAGAGAGTCCTGAGCTCGCCTACACCCGAGACCTCCGGACAATTGCCTCCACCCGAGCCGTGCTTCCCTTAGTGGCTCGACAACTGGAGGCACCACTGGCAGAGAACTTCATAGTGAGGGTGGAAGGCCTTAAAGTAGCAGTATGAGGACCTCGAACTCAAGATCCGGGGAATTATCTCGACCGATAAGCTCGTAGAGTAGTTTACACTAAGACACGTGGCACAAATCCGCTACGACCTTGTCTTCGGGCCGAGATCGGGAGGCACTGGTACCGCATAGCCAATGCAAAATTAGGACACTCTTACACTTACGAAACTAGACCTAACTTAACCAAAGCAAAGCTCACGAGATCTCTCAGAGTGGTCAAGACAAACAGGAGCCCGCAGGTCTTCCTCATGCCATGAGTGTCAGATTCTAACTCGCGGCCACTAACAAAAAAGTAACGTTCTTTCCAAAATTTATGAGAAGATGGGATCCGAGGATGATAGTAGGGGCGCTGCACGCTTAGATAGGTAAAGAAAGCCCTACGCTTCCTTTCACACTAAAGAGGTCCAAGAACAGAGCTTAGCATCGGGAACACTCCGCACTTTATCCCTGTAAAGAAAACCACAACAACTTAATACCCCATAAATCATGAAGTTGAGAGGGGCATACGTTGAAATGTTGCAAGACCCTTTTGATAAAGGGGTGTAAAGGGAAACAGAGGCCATTGTCAAAGGCCGTCTCAAAAAAGCACACCATCCCTCGGGCACTTGACCACGAGGAGGTAAAATGTTCAGAGACCGCACTCGACACCCAAAAGTACCTATAGCACCTTACGAAAGTTTCTCCATATAAAGGTCCATCATAGGTCCCACCGCCGTGAGCATTCTCGACGGTCACTTCGTATATTCCATCCCACGGCATGAATCTCGCCAATTTACCCTTTGCCTTTATCCGCGGGAGAGGAGGTCTCGGGACGCCTCGAAGGAACCCCATTAAACGACGGAGGCACCACTCTGTCCGCCTCGACCGTATACAACAAAGGAGTCACCTCCTATGCGCAAGGAAGAGGAACGACCCCGACCCATGAGAGTAACAGGTAGAAAGAACAAGACCTAACCAATCTAGCCCTAGTGTCTCGCTATTTTACTCAAAAAGACACCGAAGGAATAAAGACGCACCAGCCCCAGGAATAAAACGAAAAAGGCTACCTTAAGCAAGGTATCACAAAACGCTAAAAGAAATTATGATTTTAAGGCTCGACTAATGAAGCCCTGAACTCGCGTAAAAGTAAAAAGCTTTAATACCAGTAAAAAGTGGGGGCGCACAATACCAATCTGGCCGAGTGACAGCCCGTAAGAAATTGAAGGAACTAGAGGAAGTGAGCGTGAAATTCGAAAAGCCATCATTATCATAGGACGGTTGACGGCAACAAAGCCCTAACCAAACCAAATTCGAACGGCCAATTCGAAGTCGCAGACCTAATTCAAGAAACGACATACCTGCCCACGCCGTCAGAACTAATGGGCTAGGGCAACCGACAAAGGTCTAAAATAGGAGCACAGTCCACCACCAAGCCCAAGAAGAAGGTAAGCTCATTGAAACGCCCGGCCCTTGGCTCCGCCCAAAACGTGGAGCTCAGCTTCGTTTCGCCTCTAAGGGCCGCAGCACCCGACAGCCTCGAAAAAGCCCATATCCTGTAAATCAAACCAAATCTCATCATTAAGGGAAGTAGGATAATTCCCAATAACTGCTTATCCTGTAAATCAAACCAAATCTCACCAATGAGGGAAGTAGGATAATTCTCAATAACTGCTCCCTAATTATCCCTTATTAATCTGATATCGATAAGGACAGAAAATCCCCCATCCAATGAAGGAGAATCCTTACCACCATCCAATTGGGAAAAACATATGCTATAAATACCAAGCCACCCCATCGGTAAAAGGTACGCAAAAAAACATTCGCCCTCTAAGCAGTTGATCTTTTCTCTCAAGGAGGAACCGACTTAGGTATCGGTGCGGTAAAGAGCGAACCCCCACCGATCCTCTTTCTTTCTTGTTTTGCAGAGGAGTCCAACGTATAGAGCCAGCGGACCGACCCAGCAGCAGTCCCAGCTCCGGCCCAGTGCTATCAACACGCTCCAGCCTAGTTCCGGATGAAAAATGGCATCATCAATTTCCATTATTATTTTCAACAAATTTGTTGTTAAAAATGGTTCCCCTTCTAAATTAATCAATTTAACCTTTGAATCCAACTAGTTTGTGGATGTTTAGAAAAAACACTTCTAAAATATAAAAAAAAAATGTTTTGAAAAATGTCACATTATTTCACAAAATTTACATAGTATTTAAATTTTTTTTAAATATTTTATAATACTTCAAATGTAAACACTTGATAAATGATTTCTCTAGAAATACTCTTATACAAATTACGTTGAATAAAAATATTTTAAAATGTATTCTTAATGGTTTGGTTACAATTTTAATCAAAGTCATTAAATTTCATGTTTTTCATCAAATGTAAAATTTTGGATATTGAAAAAAATAATTTAAAATTTTCTAATTTTTTAATGTTATAACAAAATTTAAATAATTTTGGAGAAAATCAAATTTAAATACTGTAAAACAACAATTATAACACTTTCAAAATTCATTTGACCCACTCTTAAACTAGCATATATCATCTAATATAATTTTTTTTTTTTTTGACAACTAAGTGCTAGATTATTTGTAAAAACGAAAGCATTTATTGATAAAAAAAAACAATTAATCAATAATAAAAAGATATGTATTACAAAATAATAACTTTATTGAAGAAATAAGAATATCACTTCGTAGTGTGTAGAACACATACTTGATGCGGATCCAAAATTATTGGCAGCCATAAGTCTCGAAAATCTGCAAGGATAAGATCAAAGAAAAGCTAGGGTTTAATGACTCTTTCCTTCTCCCTTTACGTGTTCTACAACAACCCCATTTTGAAAACAATTATAACTCACAACACACAAGAGAACAATTAGGTTTTGGTCCAATAGGCTTACCAAAGCAAGAGAGAAAATAGAACTCTGGGTCCATAACTAGTTAATATTAAACTATCCCACAAATGACTCATAATTAACATGCACAACACACAATTATAATTGTAACATGATTATGCTTAGTCCATAATTAATAAATTAATCCAAGATTCTCCTAATTTGAAGGCATAATCATAACTCAAATGCTTTCACAATAGATTTATATAGTCATAACCTATTATATACCATTAACACACCGAGAAGATGCATACATCATGCATAATTAGGTGCTACTAATCAAAATTATAACTCAAATGCTTCATCAAGAGATTTACGTAATCATAACCAATCATATACAATTAATACATTGAGATGATGCATAAATCGTACATAATAAGACACTACTAGTAAAGAAACATTACAATAACAAGAGTATTGATTCAATGGAAAGAAAAAAATAATTATGTCATTAATCTAGTAAAAATGTTACAAAATCACAAGATAATAACAAACGTTAAAATGTGCATGTAATAACGAAAATGCATGAGCTTTCCATACAAAATACGTGAAAAGACAAAACTCCCACTAAAACAAAGAGTCTAGGCTCCTAAAATTTTTTGCGAGTAACGTGTTATTGAAACACACAAAAATGTAAACCTTTGGTTAGTGGGTCTGCTAACATGCTAGTCATAGGCGTGTGCTTAAATGAAATGAGGGACCCTGCAACTTTCTCTTTAATAAAAAAGAATTTCACATCAATGTGCTTGGAGCAAGAAGTGCTCCTAGTGTTCCTAAAGAAAGATACAACTACAAAATTCTCACATAACAATTTCAAAAGTCTAAAAATGGAGTGAACAACCTCCAAAGCTGAAATGAAATCTTGAAACCATATTGCATGACAAATAGCCTCTTAACATGCCACATACTTTACCTCCATAGTAGAAGAAGCTGTATGTGTCAGCTTGACACTTTTCCATGAAACAACTCCTTTAGCCATCGTAAAGATATAATTAGAAGTGGACTTCTTATCATCTATGCAACCTACATAATCGAAATCACTAAAACCAACCACCTCAAGAGTGTTGGTACGCCAATATGTCAACATGAGATCCTTGGTACCCTGAAGATACCTTAAAACTTTCTTAGCCATTTTTCAGTGGCTTTGACTAAGATCACTCATATACCTACCTAACACGTTTACAACAAAAGTAATATCAGGGCGTGTGCATACTTGAGCATACATCAAGCTACCCACAATTGAAGAATAAGGGACTGCTTTCATCTGATTTCTCTTATTATAATTATGAGGACATTGACCTTTAGAAAATCTATCACCCTTCCCAATTGGTGCCTTAATAGAAGAACATGATTATATATTAAACATTTTCATAATGTGTTCAATATACGTCTGTTAAGACAATTGATGAGTGCCTACAACTCTCATATTATACCCGCGTCCGCTTTATGTTTTTAGTTGATTTTACATTTAAATAAGCTCGTTATAGCCCAAGATCTGATTTCTGAAGTTTTTGTGAATTGTAGGTGAAAAGAATTGGTTTTGGCAATTTAAATTTGAAAAGAGAAGTAGGAGAATGGCTGACAACTTACATGACGTTACCAGCGTCGTGACATCGCAACGTCGCGACTCTTAGTCAACAGAGAAAAGTCAACAAGTGACTCAACGTTGCGACGCCTCAACGTCGCAACGTTGCAAAGTCGCGACGTCGCCAGCGTTTACGCCTCGCTTAATCATAAAGAAACGGAGACCTAATTTGAGGCATCGAAGAGCGATGCGATTCTAGAGCGCGAAGCGGGCGATGGCGACTTGGATCACATTGGAAAAAGACCTTTGTTTTTGTATTTCTTCTTTTCTGATAAATTACTGATGATTATAGATTGATGTGTATATTTCAATCCAACATGTTCTAGATTTCTATCTAGGGTTTTTGTTGAACCCTATCACAATTGAATGGATTAAGGTTTAAACATATATTATTCAATTTATTTATGATTTGCATTGCCCTGCTCTATATTCTGTGATTTAAATACATGGTAATGTTTGGCCAACATTGGCATGATCCTGCTGGGTATTCGAGATCGAGAGATAAGGATTCCCAAGGATCTGAATAAAGTAACCCTCGGTTAAATTGGTATATAGAGATATCCCGATTCTGAGTGTGGCGATTAGGGTTTGAACAGTTAAGCGTTTCGGAATATTGGGTCGGGGCAGAGATGCACCTAACCTTACTGGCGAAATAGGCGGATATACCTCGAGAGAGGGTATCTCGTAGGCACGATCACCCCGTCATCGAGAAGTCATTAATAGACTGAGTAGTAATTCTTATAGGTAATAATCCATCAAAAGTGGCAAGGAGAGACAAATCCATAGTCTCCACAACAGAGTAATTCCCCAAGTTAACTTAGCTTTCATTTTAATCTCATACAATAGTTAGATAGCCATTCAGAGTTTCATCCAGATAATATTATAAGGCTAATTTAAGTAGTCAACGCACTTCTACCCGTGGATCGATATCTATACTTAGGTACACTATATTACTTGATACGACACGTGCACTTGCGCACATAGGCGCTACATCTAGTTTTTACACATCACGCTTTCGGCCTATCAAGTTTTTGGCGCTGTTGCCGGGGAGGAAGTTTTAGTTTTGATATTGACAAAAGGCAATTAGATATTACTCTGGAATTTTCCTTTTTATTTATTTTTTATTTTTCTTATACAAATACTTGTAATTTGGTCTTTGTGTTTCGCATGTGATTGCAAATCAAGGCTACAGTGAGTGTATGCGAAGACGGGGTCAAGTTGAACTACATCCGTTTGATTCTAAACCGGAAAGAATCATACATCGTTTATGCAGAGAACAAAGAGAAGCACAACATAGAGATTTAGCAATCATGCAGAACAATGTAGAGCAAGATCATGGTCAAGAGCATAACGAGCCACAAGGGGGTCACAATGGGAATAATGGTAGGAATCAAGCGCCCAGGCCGTTTATACAGCTAGATGATCCATTCATGTTGCTAGAAGAGTTTGCCTCACCACCTACCGATTATTCCCGGGCGGCTGTCGAAGACCACATATTCAAGAAACAACTTATTTTGAGTCGGTGACCTTCCTGGTCTTAAGAACATCTTGTTCCATAGATTGCCAAATGAGAATCCGAATATGCACTTGGCCAACTTCATCGAAGTATGTGGCACGGTCAAGTATAATGTTGTAACTGAAGAGGCACTAAGACTGAGATTGTTCCCGCTCTCACTAGGTGATTGAGCTAAGCCTTTGGTTGTGAGTCGGCCCATGGGATTCTATTACTTCATGGAACAACCTAGTGCAGAAGTTTCTGACAAAGTTCTTCCCGTTTGGAAAAATTGCATAGTTGGTGCAAGAGATCAATACATTCGAACAACTAAAGGGATAGCTTGCGGGGGCAGGATAGATTTCATGAATTGTTAAAGGGAAGTTCCGCTACGAGGTTGACCGGATGGATCTGAAGTTTATACTTTTATAATGGTGGGGAATGCGACTAGAACAGTGATTGATGCCTTGGCAGGAGGTGCGCTAATGAAGAAGACTACGGACCAAGCATGAAATCACGGAGGATGCTGCTACTAGCCACCAATCGGTGGGCGCGAATGAGATTACACCGTGAAGATTTGTGGGCGACATAGATAACGAGGTTCTCAGTAATCTAGTAACTCATGTCGCGCAGCTTACTAAACAGCTTACTAGGCAGCAAGGTACCGCGAATGCCATTCAGACCAGCCCATGGGAGTTATGTGAATTATGTGGAGGACAACACAACAGTACAGAATGTTAGTCGGGACAACAAATAGTAGAGCATGCCCAGTATGTGTCGAATTTTAATCGAGTCGATCCGCAATGAAATTCGATATAGCAACAACTTCTCGGAACGAAATTAGGGCCAAGGGTGGCGTAGTAGTCAAAACAATCAGAGTTATGGATGGAGGAATGATCAAAACAACATGCCACCACCTTGAGTGAGCGAACCACCTCCCGAGAAAAAAGTGGACTTGGAGCTGACCTTGCAAATGCTCACCTCGCATCGCATGGAATGAGACAAAGGCGAATATGCAACACCGAGGCCACTGATTGAACAATCAAGCGGTGCGGCTAAGGAATTTAAAGAAAGGTGAATGGAGCGAATGGCCCGATCTATTAATAGAAAGGCAATGGGGTTCCTTACGAATGACTCATTAGTGAACCCGAGACTAGAAGGGAATGAACATGTAAAAGTAGTCACATTGAAAAGTGGTAGAGAATTAGCAATACCGTGGCAACCCGCAATGATAGGGAAGTAAGTAAGAAGTCATCGGACAATCAAAATGATAAGACGAAGGGAGCGACCCCGAAAAATTTTGGGCGAAAAACTAAAGCGAAGGATCATCAGGTCAAGTTGAACCCATAGCCCCAATTCCGTACCCCCAACGCCTAAAGACGAATAAACTAGACAAGCAGTTCACCAAGTTTGTGGAAGTGTTGGCGCACACACTCAAACATTACGTTTGTTGATGCTTTGGAACAAATGCCTAGTTATGTCAAATTTATGAAGGACATCTTGTCAAAGAAGAGAAGACTGTCGAATTTCGAGACAGTTAATCTCACTAAAGAATGTAGTGCCATCCTTCAGAGGAAGCTACCACAAAAGATAAAAGACCTAGGTAGTTTCACTATCCCCTGCACCATCGGGAACGTCGTCTTTGAGAGAGCTTTGTGTGACTTGGGAGCTAGTATTAATCTCATGCCCTTATCCATATTTAGACGCCTAGGATTAGGTGGCTCGTGACCACGGTCGCACCGAGTTCAGCGAGATAGGTCCTTAAAGCATCTAAGAGGGGTGATGAAGGCGTTACAGTAAAGATTAAATGAGGTGTCTTCGGCTAATTTCATTGTAATTGGAATGGGAAGAAGGAATAAAAGAAATACATAATATTAGGTAAGCCATTTCTATGGCCCGGAAGGGCAATGATTGACGTACAAAGGGGAGAGTTGAAATTGAGAGTGAAGGAAGATTAAGTCTAGTTTAATGTGTTTGAAGATTTGTGAGACACCTGCGTAATCGGTAGGCTATAGTAGAGACCGTGGAGGCTATAGTGCGAAGTGAGGTCTTCTTGACCCTTTGGAGAGGCTAGCTGATGAGTGATCAGAAAATTGGGAGGAAGGGGCGGGAGTATGTAAAATGGATGGTTATTTGAACCTAATAAGGAGGAACTATTAATATGAACCTACAGGAGAAAATACTCCAACGTCGGTGCCATCGTTTGAGCAGTCACCAAGATGGAGCAAAAGCCCCTACCTAGCCATTTGAGGGTATGCTTATCTTGGGGAATGCCTCCACCTACCGGTGATTATTTGAGTGTCACGACGATAGAGGAAGATAAGCTGTGTTGAGGAATTACAAGAGATCCACAAGGATGCGCTTGGCTGGTCTACATTTGATTTAAAAGGATTAAGCCCTTCTATGTGCATTACCAATTTTGATAGAAGATGGTCATAAGTCTTCAGTGGAAGAACAAAGGAGACTGAATCCAAATATGAAAGAGGTAGTTCACAAGGAGGTACTAAGTGGCTAGATGCCGGGGTTATTTATCCTATTTCTGACAGTGCATAGGTAAGTCCGGTACAGATAGTGCCTAAAAAGAGAGGAACAATAGTGATAAGAACAGAGAATAATACATTACTACGAGTCACAAACGATCAATTTGGAGGATTTGGCCGGTGACTAGAGCGAGATAAGGCTACTCGAAGACCATTTTTTCATTAGTTTGGATCAGATGTTGGATAGACTAGCATGACATGAATACTATTGTTTTTTGGATGGGTATTCTAGAAACAATCAGATTGCTATAGCCCCTAAAGATCAGGAGAAGATGACATTCACATGCCCTTATGGTACATTTGCATTGACGGATGCCCTTAATTTACAATGCAATGTAGAGCACATTCAGCGTTGTATGATGGCCATATTCTTAGATATGGTTGAAAAGACAATTGAGGTTTTCATGGATAGCTTTTACGTATTGGGGGACTCCTTTGGCTTGATTACTGGAAAACTTGAGATCGATTGTCGATTAGATGCGAGAAACCAATCTGTGTAATTGGGAGAAGTGTCATTTTATGGTATAAGAAGGCATAAGTACTTGGGCACCCAGTTTACGTAAGGAATAGAGGTAAGTAAGCAAAAATTGAAGCAATAGAGAAATTACCTCCACCCTCATCAATGAAAGGCATAAGAATCTTTTTAGGCCACACAGGGTTCTATAGACAGTTCATAAAAGACTTTCTCGAAGTTGCAAAGCCGTTGTCTAATTCTTGGTCGAGACACATTTGAGTTTGATGAGTAGTGTGTGCGAGCATTTTCAGTCTTGAAAGATAAATTGGTATCGGCCCCTATTGTAGTAGCACCAGATTGGGACCTCCCATTTGAGCTAATATGCGACACAAGTGACTATGAGATCGGAGTAGTGCTAGGGCAGAAAAGAGAAAGAATATTTCAGGTTATCTACTATGCTAGCCATACCTTGAATGATGCCCAGTTGAACTATGCCACCACTGAAAAGGAACTGTTGGCCATTGTTTTTGCCTTTGACAAATATAGACCCTATTTGATTGGCAATAAGGTAATAGTGCTACTTGACCACTGTCATAAAGTACCTAATGACTAAAAAGGACGCAAAACCAAGACTAATACGGTGGGTACTCTTGTTGCAAGAATTTGACTTAGAGATTAAACACAAGAAGGGAATAGAGAACCTAGTCGCAGACCATCTGTCACGGTTAGAAGGGGCAAGAGATGAGGTCCATGTGAATGATGATTTCCCAGATGAAGCATTTCTGTAATTGAAGAAAAAGCCGGTTCCATGGTTTGCAGGCTATGTGAATTGTTGATGGCCAAGGTGATCCCTCCCAGAGTTTAGCTACCAACCAAGAAAGGAGTTCTTTGCACATTTGAAACACTACTATTTTTGGGAGAGCCTATTCTATATAGGCATTGTCTTGACCAGAGTGATAAGGTGATGTGTACTAGAAGGTAAATGGTCGGTATTACAAACCCTTTGCCACACTTTACCATGTGGGGGGCATTTCGGAGGCCAGAGAACAACAGCAAAGGTACTTCAATCAGGTTTCTACTGGCCTAGCTTATTCAAGGATGCTCACCAGTTCATATCCACCTGCGACAAATGCCAAAGAATGGGGAGCGTTTCTAAAAAGGATGAATCACCCATGAGCACAATTCTGGAAGTTGAGCTATTTGATTTGTGGGGGATGGATTTCATGAGCCCATTTCCTCCTTCATTTAGTAACCTGTACATCTTGCTTGCAATAGATTACGTCTCTAAATGGGTAGAAGCAATACTGACACACACTAATGACGCTAGTGTGGTAGCCAAGTTCCTTCGCAGCCACATATTTACACGATTCGGCACTCCACGAGTACTGATAGCAAATGGAAGTACTCATTTATGCAATAAGATGGTTGACAAGGTCTTGTAAAAGTATGGAGTGTGGCACCGCACATCACTTGCATACCATCCATAGGCAAATGGGCAAGCAGAGGTGTCGAATCGAGAGATAAAGTCCATTCTGGAGAAAACAGTCAACAACTCAAGGAAGGATTAGTTGAAGAAGATTGAGAATGCACTCTAGGCATACAGGACAACATTTAAAACACCATTGGGTATGTCGCTATTCCGAATAGTTTATGGGAAAGCATGCCACCTGCCGGTGGAATTAGAGCATAGAGCCTACTGGGCAACTCGAATGCTGAACATGGACAGTAAAGTGGCCGAAGAGAAGCGGATGCTACAACTTAGTAAATTGGATGAATTCCGCAATGAGGCGTATGAGAATGCTCGAATATATAAGGAAAAGATGAAAGCCTGGCATGACAAACATATCATGTGGAAAGAGTTCGAAGCGGGTTAGAGGGTCCTCTTATTCAATTCTTGACTCAAACTTTTTCCTAGAAATTAAAGTCATGGTGGTCGGGGCCATTTATGGTGACCCAGGTCCTTCCACATGGAGGAACGGAGATTATGCACCTTGAGAAAGGAACATTCAAAGTTAACACACAACGGTTGAAGCCATGCGCCGGAGGCGAGATCATGTGAATAGCGAACCATTTCGCCCAAAGCGTACGGAAGAATTGTCGTGGGAGTCACGGCGGGTCCAGGCAGAACTTATTGAGATCGGGAAGTCAAGCTAACGACATTAAACAAAGCGCTACTTGGGAGGCAACCCAAGCTTTTTGAAATCTTTCTTTCCGTAGTCTAACTTTGCGTGTTTTTAGTTTTTAGCATATTTTGTCAGTCTCTTTCCATAATTGAGCGTTTATTTTGATTGTCTGTTTTCAGGACTCGAGAGAGCAATGGAAGTTGGGAGATAGCTCGGGAGAATCATTTCGAAGTGAAGAGGTCAATTTCATTCGGGGTTTCTCAAAACTTAGAAATTTACGAAAATTTGTCAATTTATTCTGCAATAAGTATCGCGATGTTAGATCTTAACGTCGCGATGTCCCAACATCACGACGTTGACCTAATAAAAAAAAATCAAGCCTCTGTCACCTCGCGATGTTGGGTCTTAACGTCGCGACGTTGGCTATCCTTATTTTGGCCCCCTTTAGAAAGTCGCGACATTGGGGCCAACGTCGCAACGTCAGTTGGAACCACTCTCTGGAATGTCGTAACATTAGTTGGAACCACTCTCTAGAACGTCGCGACGTTGGATTTTTAGACTCCCTAGCACGTCGAGACGTTGCGATCTCACCCTTCTGGAACGTTGCGATGTTGGCTCATAAACCCTCTGGAACGTCATGACGTTGAGCTCAAACGTCGCGACGTTGCCTCTATTTTATGTACAGAACCCTTCAGTCTTCTTCCCCATGAAAACTCAAAGTTTGAGCTCCTAAATCCCTTCGCTCCTGCCATTCCCAGCGTGCCCCTCTCCATTTGTCCCAACCAGCCCTAGTAACCTCCCACGGTCGTGCGCCCATCTCTAGGGCCTCCGTCTCCCATTGCACTACCTGGTTTGGTGCCCTGATCCAAGATCCTTACGAGTCCACAAAGGTTAAGATTCCTTCCGTCGGAGCCGTTCTTTCTTGCTCTTTGCATTTGGGGTAAGGTGGGAAGGCGAAAGTGGTTCATTTAGGGCTAGTAGAAGTCCCCTGGTAGCATCCTGCAGCCCTCGGTCCCATTGTTCACTAGGTGTTTACTCAATTGCCTCAGTGAGATTGGGTGGCTTAATTTGAGCCATTCGGTCCCTTGCTTGCTTACCTAGTGATTAGGGTCCTGAAAACGTGCAATGTCGGTAGCGACAAAGATGACCTCTAGCGAGGGTGGGCTGGTGAAAGAACCATGAGTACTTATGACCATGACAAGTTTGTCAATGAGAGTGCGGCCGAGAAGTTCGGCCTCATTTCCAAAAACCGGTCGTTCATTAAGGAAAGGGGTTTCACCACCCAGAGGACTTCTTCTACAAAACAATTGTGGATAAGGGATGGAGGGCACTATGTCAACCTCCTCACCCCACTTCCACGAGTGTGGTACAAGAATTTTACGCCAATCTCGCCTCCTATGTTTTGAAAAAGGTTCGGGTGCATGGGATGTTGGTAGACTTCAGCGCGAAGTTTATCAACCAATATTATAACCTTGACCCAGTTCCCTCTGAGCCCTTCAATAGGCTCCATGCGCATCCCAACTACTCTGACGTCATTAGGGTATTGACCAACGGGCAGGGTCAGTGGAAGCTTAATAGTGAAGGGCATGCGGTGCACTTCGGGCGAATGTTTGGCTTGCATCCTGGGTCACGGCATCACTTCATCACATCGTGTCTCATTCCGACGACAAATGTGTGTGAAGTGACAGCCAAACGTGCCCTAATTAATTATGCCATCCTCCAGGACATCCCTTTTGATGTAAGGTAAGTTATAGAGGATGCCATCCTCCATAACCGGGATGCGAAAATGAACCTAGGGCACCCCTTTCTCATTCTGACCTATCTGAGCAACCGAGGTACCCTTAGAAGACAATGAGGCGTGGATACACCTGATTAAGGCAATTATGGTTAAGCTCGACAAGCCGGGTGTACCGCGACCTGAAGCGATGTATGACTCGGGTAATGAACCCTCGGATAAGGATGAGCTTTGAGAGTATTGGCCCAGTTTTGGCCTCTGGTTGACCTGGGTGACGGTAGCAAGGCCTCACTCCATCCTGCCACTTTATACAGTGTCCCGGGAGGAGGATCGATCGATCCTTCCACTATCATAGAGGACCGGTGCTTGACCTCCTTTGCTCATTTCGAGACCTGCGGGATGAGACCGGAATAACGAGTCCCTCATCGGCCCGGGATGTGGAGGCCACTTAGACTAACATCTGTGTCGTCTTGTAACTAGGCGACCATCGCCATGTCAGCCCAGGCCCTTGGGACGACGCCTAACTTCTCGCCCTCACTAGCCGCTGCCAGTGCCATCGATGATCCGGCCGCTCACAGGAGTTTCCCACCACCCTCTCTTGTTATTTCATAGCCATTGGGGACAATGTCCACACTTGTTTGGAGGGTGGTGGTGATCGGGTTTGGTGATGTTGGGTTGTTTTGATGACTGTTTGTTTCGTTTGGGTTATATTTGTGTTTTTGTCTTTGCGTTGCTATTTCAGTATGTTGAGTCTTGTGCTTAGTTACATGTGTCTTGTTTAGGGTTTGTGTGATGATTATCGTAGTGTCATATGTTATTTGTCTATTCGTAGGGCATTTTTCTGTTTCGGTTCATTGGGAGTTCTTGGTTTTGGTTTGTTTAGGTTGTAGGATTGTTTTGGTAATTATGCGCATGATGGTATTCAAGGATCCCTTTGGACCACTTCAAAAATCGTTTTAAAAAATAAAATAAAATAAAATAAAAACATAGTATACATCCAATCCAGTGGGTTATTTAGATGCTAAAATTTCTGTTGTGAATAGGTACTTAGGAAACGAGTGAATCACCTCTGCAGGATATTCAAGAAACCAATTCTCAACTAGCCTATCGCACCCACACATAGATGATCGTTAGGGTATGCCTAGGCTCCGAACTCGACTTATTAAGGTCCAACAAATCGTGGGGGCTTCTAAACACTAAAGTGATGAGACACCATAGAAAAAGAGGATTGCCTTCGAGCCCTAAATTTAAAAAAAAAAAACAAAAACAAATATGAACAGAATAAGTGTTATCTTCTAATCGGAATCTCGGGCACAGTCCGAGGGGCCTTTCAAAGCCTAATGCCCTGAGCCAACTACCCAGGAGCCATTGACTTCACTGCCTATTAAATGGGACAGAGAATGAAAGTTTCCCACAGCTTAGGGCCCTTAGGTATAGGTTGGTGTTTGGGGCGAAGTTCGAGGGGAATTGAATGCCCAGTGCCTTTAACCAACTGGTGGGGAGCCACCAACGAATCCCCGCTACAGGAACACTCAACATAAACTTACGGGCACTAGTTTTTCTTTCATGAGTAGGTATGTTAAGCGAATAAAAAGGGTGTGTTCTCATCCTTTTATAGTTAGACGCTTCCAAATAGGTGGGTTGAATTCAAGTTTGGAGGTATTGGAACCGAGTTATACGCTAGGGATCATGTATCAAATGCACATAGGCTCCTTGGGAATGGCTATTGAAAACTTAGGAGGTTGGGTCACTTGTCAACTGAATAATGTTCAGTTGAATTCCTTCGAAAGTCGAACATCCTTATGGATCCTCTGAAATTCGAGTGAAAAGGCAAGATTTGTAAGTCGGTCCATTTTGATCCTTCTTCTAGCAGCATGGCCATCACAATCATGGTGTCAAGTTTAGTATGTTAGGTTATTGTGTATTGAGTTTGGAGTCTATTTCTTGCTTAGGGGCAAGCAAGAGGCTAAGTTTGGGGGTGTGATGATTGCCCAAAACACTCATATTATACTCGTGTCCGCTTTATGTTTTTAGTTGATTTTACATTTAAATAAGCGCATTACAGTCCAAGATATGATTTCTGGAGTTTTTGTGAATTGCAGGTGAAGAGGGTGGTTTTTGGCAATTTGGAGTTGAAAAGAAGAAGCATGAGAAAAATTGGTAGCAACGTCGTGATGTCACAACGTCACGACACCTGGTCAACAAAGAAAAGTCAACAAGTGACCCAATGTCGCAACGTCTCAACGTTGCGACGTCATCTTGATTTCTGCCTCAAAATCATAAAAAGCAATAGAGACCTAATTTGAGGAGCATCGAAGCGTGCGGCTAGACACGAAGCGGAAGCGATAGCGACTTCGAATCGTGGAAAAGACATTGTTTTTGTATTTCTTCTTTTCTTATAAACTACTGATGATTTATAGATTGATGTGTATATTCCGATCCAACATGTTCTAAATTTCTATCTAGGGTTTTTATTGAACCTTGTCACAATTGAATGGATTAAGGTTTAAACATATATTATTCAGTTTATTTATGATTTTCATTGATCTACTCTATATCTGTGATTTAAATACATGGTAATGTATGGCCAACATTGGCATGATCTTACTGGGTATTCGAGATCGAGAGATAAGGATTCCCAGGGATCTGAATAGAGCGACCCTCGGTTAAATAGATAAATAGAGATATCCAGATTCCGAGTGTGGCGATTAGGGTTTGAACAGTTAAGCGTTTCGAAGTATTAGGTCAGGGCGGAGATGCACCTAACCCTACTAGCGAGATAGGCGGATATACCTCGAGAAAGGGTATCTCGTAGGCACGATCACCCCGTCATCGAGAAGTCATTAATAGACTGAGTAGTAATTCCTATAGGTAATAATCCATCAAAAGTGGCAGGGAGAGACAAATCCCTAGTCTCCACATTGAGTAATTCCCAAAGTTAACAGCTTTCATTTTAATCTCATCTGATAGTTAGATAGCCATTCGGAGTTTCGTCCGGATATTATTATAAGGCTAATTTAGGTAATTATTGTACTTCTCCGTGGATCCATATCCGTACTTAGGTACACTATATTACTTGATACGACTGCGTGCACTTGCGCACGTAGGCGCTACATCTAGTTTTTACACATCACGCTTTCGGCCTATCAAGTTTCTTAGAATGCCACTAGGTCTACACTAAGTATATGTATGCCCAAGACATAAGATGTTTCCCTAAGATCCTTTATATCAAAATGGCTAAACAATAACTGTTTTATCTCAACCAATAGGTCAATATCATAGACTACGAGCAAAATATCACCAACATATAAAACCAAGAATATGTATTTGCTCCCACTAACCTTCAAATATATGCATTGATTGACGATGTTCTCCTTCAAACCATTGACGGTGATAACTTCATTAAACTTAATATACCACTGCCTAAAAACATGTTTTAAACCATAAATAGATTTTTGGAGTTTACAAACCATGGTTTCCTTACCAACCTCCTCAAAACCAGTAAGTTGAGACATGTAAACATCTTCAACTAAGTCTTAATTCAAGAAAGTTGTTCTTACTTTCATCTGATGTAACTCCAAGTCAAAATGAGCCACTATAGCCATAATAATGCGTAGAGAGTCTTTAGTGGATACGGGAGAGAAGATTTCCTTAAAATCAATACCTTCTTGTTGACTATAACCCTAGACCACTAATCTTTCTTTACATCTCTCTACATGTCCCTTGGCATTGTGCTTTGTCTTGAACACTCATTTGCACCCAACGGGTTTACAACCATCTAGAAACTCTACCAAGCTCCACATTTTATTCTATGACATGGAAGTCACCTCATATTTGTTTCAATCAATCCAGAAGTGGATTGATGACTAATTGTAGCGTCCGATGCGCTACCAATACTTTTATTTTTAAAATATATTCAAACACCAATACAAATACAAATACGTTTTCAATACCGTAGCTCTATGCTATTTGTGCTTTGATACCAAAATAATATGTAGCACCCTTTTTTTTTTAACAATTTAACTGTAGCTCTAATACCAAAATAAATGTAAAGTCTAGCGCTACCAATATGAATACAAATAAGTTTTTTTTTTTCGTATACTGTAGAATATATAATAATATTCATCAAAACATTTGCGGTAGGCCAATCATTTTGGGATAAATCCCACATTTGTTCAATATGGCATTATATGTCGTTTTCAATCAGATCATTTACAAAATATATCAAAGTTTTCAATATCAAAACATTTACAAAATAAAATCAGAGTTTATACAATGTGGTCAAATCCATTTCATGAATGCATGGTCGGATCTTTACTTCAACACTGCGAAGCTTTGACGTTGACTCTAAATCTCTACGGTCTTTGTCCTCATACTTGTTCACTCGATACCTGCGCGATGACAAAATAATCACGCTAAGCATTTCATGCTTAATTAGTTCTATACAATTCTCTCTTCATTTCGGTTTAAATCGATTCTTACGATGTTTATAAAACAATGCTTTTGTGCACATTTTCCGATGACCAATGCAATACTGTACACACACACACACACACACACACACACACACACACATATATATATATATATATATATATATATATATATATTCATTTCATTTACATTCAATTACAATTCATTGGTTATTTCAAGTTATGCAATTTCATATGCACTAAATAATTCAAATCACAAATCATGAACTTTTCAATCTTATTATCATTTTGCTCTTATCGAATTTAACATATGGTTTCGGTGCACAGGGTAACGAATCACCGACATGATCCTGTTGAGTTGCATGCCCCGATTCTAAAACGGTTTTTAATATAGTACGGAGTCAGTTGGGTTTCTTGGCCAGTTTTAAAAATCAATTTTGTAGATACTAAATCTTGTCTCGTAGGCTACGGTCCAGATGACACTCATTACATTCGGGCGGTCACGCTAAAATTTAGGCCCTTATTGGTATACCAATCTATCTTTAACTCGAATTTTAACGGTTAACATTCTTTTAAGGACCTTCAAATCATTCAATACAATTTACAATAGTGTATATACATTTGGATACACTAATTTATTTTTCAACACTGATACAAATTTTCATATGCAATTTATTTCTCAATCGGTTGTCTCAAATCAATTTAAAACAAATAAATATGAAATTTATCATAAATCATTTCAATATTTCATAATATTTCACAATTAATTTTGAAACAATGAAAGAAGAGTGTAGATCAAACTTTCACAAATTTGAAACAAGAGAGAGATTGAAGAACAAACTCAAAAAGGTTGTCGCTCTTCGATTCCTATCCTCGGAATCCCATTCTTGGGTCAAGTTTCCTCTTCACCAACCCCTAATCCACCACAAATATGTCACAATTAAAGAACAACCCAAGAAAAAAAAATCAATTGTGCATTAAGTTTTTGGTTAGGGTTGATATCACCTCCAATCTCCTTCACTTAAAAATTTTTAAAGGACACATGAGACATATTTTTCTCATGCTTCCTTCAAGAAAATGATAGCTCTCAGAGTATATTTTCAGTAGGAATTGGAATCATCTCATTTGGATCACCCAAACTCAAGTTACGGCATTTTAATGCTAAACTAGTCGATATGCCCAGCTCACTGGATCACTTAATGTTATTTTCGATTTTTGGGGTCTTAACTCCATAAATTGGTAATGGTTCCTTCACTCATTTAAAGCTATGATTCTAAGGTTTCTTCTCCAATTGGAATCATCCAATTTGGATCACCAAAACTCAAGTTATTGCATTTTACATCTAGACTACTCTAATTTGCAAAACATAATCTGCACATATCTCCACTTTAATAGATTTCTGGGCACTTTGGGGTTACAATTTACATACACTTCCTTCAAGTAAATTATTTTTCTAGAAGTCCAGTTTACCCATAATTTTGAATCACTCAATTTGGATGAGTGAAACTCAACTTATGGTCAAAACACTACAACTACACCCAAAACAGAGCATACTCGTGAGCTACCCGAAACTCACCTTTAAACCCATATTCGGGAGCCTTAGAGTTATAATTTGCTCCTAGTCCCTTCTATACATTTGTATCTCTAGATCTTATGGTTCTTTACCAATTGGAATCACTCAATTTGGATAATCATAACTTAACCTATAGCTAAAACAAGAACATGAATTTTGACAAATTTTTGACAGCAACTCCTTTGAAAACCCAACATTTTCCTTTTTACAAACATTCCTCAAAACCAATCCAAACCAATACCAACCAAAAATAAAATTCAAAACTCAACCCAACACAACCCCAAAACTGATCTACAACCAATCAAAATCACCTTTACATAAGGTTAAGGTTTTTCCCCAAATCCAAACACAAGAAAAGGGTTCTAGGGTTTGTGTTCTTACTTTGAATCTCTTGAAACTTCTTGCCCTATCTTCCTCCTTGAAATTTCTTGTAAGATCTTGCACCAAAGAGCAAGTTCCACACCAATCTCTTGATCTTCACTCAAAACCCTAACTTTTCTCTCTCTCAATCTCCAAATACGTTTTTGCACAAATGGCCATTCAATGGACCAAATGTAGTCTTAAGTCACTTAACATCATAAGGCCATGTTGGGCTCTAAAACCCATTTTTTTGAGTTAAGTTCTCCCAATTTTCTATATAACACATACACTTTCTCTATTTGCACTTCAATTCTCACTATTCACACTTATACATATTTTCTTTATCATAAATTACCCTTAGGTCCTCATTTGATAATTTTTTTCCCTTAACACTTGGGTAAATTCCGAGTTCATTAATTGAATCATAATCAATCATTTATTATTTAACATTTAACATATGATCATTTAACAATACCCGAAAAATCCCTCAGTTTGCTCAATTTATACCCTAAACACAGAATAAAAATATTTTAAAAACACTAGGGTATTTTTAAGGCATTACACCAATAATGGCTTCTTTGTATGTAGTTGGTTCTAATACATCACCCACATTATACTTATGCACCTGCAAGTAAACAATGTAGTCATATGAAATTACGGGCCTACGTGCCCTGTTTAATCCCCTCAAGGGTATATCCATGATTACATCTAGGTCTACTAGGTCTACATATGGGGCTATTGGGTCTACATCCTCAATTGGTTCATTATCGGTAGTGGCTACTAGATGCTGGTCAACACTAGGACCAGAGATCGGATTGTAAAATTAGGTAAAAATTCAATTTTGTGCCAAAAATAAATTTAGAGCTTAATGGAGCATTATGATTACACAACCATAAAAAATTGAAGAAAAATTAAGTACACTCGTTTTGAAGGATTAAAGTGCATGGAGAGAGAGGATAACACCTAAGGCTAAGACCACAAAGAGAATAATTGTAATACCCCAAAATATACCTTAATCGTTTTATAACAAGTTTAGGGTATAATATATGTTAAATTTGAATTTTTTTGGAATTTATATTGTTAAGTGTGAAAATGATAACAACCAAAAAATTAAATTCAAGAATCGAGGTAAAAAGGAGTAAATTGTAGTAAAATAAGGACCCAAAGGGGCATAAGACAAAAGTTTATATTCCAAAATAGAATAATGAGATAATTTGAAGTGCAAATGAAAGAGATGAAGGAGCTTTTGAGCAAAAAAATGGGAAAACTAACTAAAAATGGAAGGCCAGACAAGGCCTTAGACCAAAATTAGGGATAAGACCAAAATGGTCTATTAAATGAGCATTTGCTCATGTGGAGAAAGAGAGAGAGTGAGTGAGAGAGAGACACGGTTGTTGAAGGGAGAAACCATCTTTCGGTTTTATTTGTTCAAGCAAAGAGAAGGAAGGAAGGAGAGGGGAAAAGCAAGTTTGAAGAAAAGATTAAGGTTAGGAACTCATCCTAACTTCTTTGAACATTTCGTTTGGGATGAAACCCCTAACTTATGAAGGTGTGATTTTAATTGTTTTAGTTCAGTTTGCGGTTTTTTTGAAGTTGTTTGAGTTGGTTGTGGTCCTCAATTGAGGAATGTTTGTATAAAGGAAATGTTGAGGTTTTAGGGGATATGTTATCAAAAAATTTCCAAAACCCACGTTTTTGTCTTGGCCATAACTTGGCCATCACTCATCCAAATTGAGTGATTCAAATTTCTAGGAAAACCAGACTTCTAGGAAAACAAATATTCTTGAAATAAGTGTATTCAAATTTGGACCCCATTGGACCCAGAAAATTCGTCAAAGTGAAACCTTGTTTTCGGACAGTTTTTGATATAGTTTTGGTGTTTTGGTACAGTTTTGGGTATTTAGGCCATAAGTTGAGTTTCACTCATCCAAATCGAGTGATTCAAATTTCTGGGTAAGCTATACTTCTAGGAAAACAAATCTTCTTGAAATAAGTATATTCAAATTTGGACCCCATTGGATCTAGAAAATTCGTTAAAGTGAAGCGTTGTTTGTAGAAAATATTTCGGTGTAAAGTATTTGAAGTAAATAAATAAAAGAATGATTGATATAGGAAATATGAACACATGAACAGTAATACAAACATGCAAATGACTAGTATGATATCTCTAACTCAGATAAAAACCTAATAAGCCTGATTTCCTACATATATTCCAAAATGGATGGATAAGTAGGCATTGCCTATGAGGGATTACAGGTTATAAGTTGGCCCCGTTTTAGTCATTAAAGCGGCCCTGTTTGGGTCATTAAAGCAACCCCATTTGGGTCGTTAAAGTAGCCCCGTTTGGGTCATTACAGCAGCCACATTTTGGTCATATAATGCAAGCATGGGTCATTGTCTCGTATAGTAATGATACCTTCGGGTATATACAGCCTCGTTTAGGTCATACAATACAGGCATAGGTCACTGTTTTGTACAATGATGATACCTTTGGGTATATACAGTTATCTCCCGTATCCATATCTTTGGAATATACAAGCATAAAAATAAAAATAAATAAAAAATGATACAAGATGATATAAGATGATATGAAACATGACACATAAAAAAGACATGAAATATGCAAATGATACGAAAGATGTATATGTTATATATTTCCCACTAAGTTATAAACTTAGCACGAGTGTTTCATTCATGTAGGCACTGAAAAGAACATTCATGGCATTCCGCATCCGCTAGGGTCAACACACCAATAGAAGCCCACCTTAAGTGGGTTTTGGATTTGTTTTTTGTATATGTAAATGTAGAGTTTTGTAACAGTGAAATTATATAAGAACAAGTAAATGGAACTCGGATATATGTACAAAATATTATGAACACCACTATGATGCTTGTTTTATATGTATATGTTATAAGTTTTATTTCTTTATGAAAATATATATAAATTGGGCCTACCAAAGACGGAAAAACAGGTTAAAAAGTCTTAGTCTCGTGTCGTGTCCCCACTCTTCGCCTAGGCGGGGGTAGGGACGCAACAATAATGATCCTCGTTTTCCCTTTTTAATTATTATTTTTACTTGGGAAACATAGTTGGCAACGATTTTTTAGGTTATTAACTCATGGTAGAATGTATAATTGAAGGCACATGATGAGTTAAAGGGACCACCATATAATCATGCAAAATTGCTTTAGTATAGCCCCAAAATCTGCAGTTAATTCATGATGAGTCTTATCAGGCCCTTTAATTCATGGTCCAAATGGACCATTTATTTTATCATTATTATATCATTTTTATTTTACATAATCAATGACTTAACCTATTTAAAATAATAATAACTTAGATTTCAACACAACAATGTCGTGTCTTGAATCCACATCCAATTCACGAAATTTTCAAATCAAAAGCAATTCAATCAAAATACCCATCATGCAATTGAAGAAATAGACAATATCCCACAAGCGATCGACTCTAATCCTTTGCTATGCTTCAAAAAAAATATTTTGATTTTAAAGGCTAAGGTTCAACTGTCGAAAACGAAAACGAATGTGAACATAAACCTAGGGAAAATAAAATTGAAAGCTTTTTGAGATTTTCCCCAATACGAACAACACCCACGAAAATCAAAATGAAAAAAAAAATTTGACAACTTTAATGTCAACAAAGTTGCTTTGATACCAATTACTAGATTATTTATAAAAACGAAAGTATTTATTGATTAAAAAAATAATTGATCAACAATCAAATGACCCAATAAATACATTACAAAATAATAATTTTATTGAACAAAAAAGTATACCAACTTGTAATGTGTGGAAAATATACTTGATGTGGATCCAAAATTGTTGGCGGCCATATGTCTCGAAAATCTGTAAGGGACAAGATCAAAGAAGAGCTAGGGTTCAATGGCTCTTTCCTTCTCCCTTGATGTGTTCTACAAAACCCCATTTTGAAATTCTAGTGCTCTATTTACTTATATATAGAGAGCATGGGGGAACAATTAGGTTTTGGTGAAATAAACTTTCCAAAGTAAGGGACAAGATATAACCATAGACCTATAACTACTTAATATTAAATTGTCCCATGGGTATCGAACTGCTTAATCAACAAAACGATATACTTATTCTGCTGAATATGCTCCTACGTATGGATATTGATCTCGAACACAAAAGTCTTCATCTATTGTTGTAAGGGATGTCGGGGTAAGTCGTAGGTTCTGATGCTGGGCATGAGTATGGGTCTCGATCAGGACCATCATAAGAAAATAAGAAAATAAGCTCCCCGTCGATAACCTAAACTTTACTTTCTTTTGTGGAACCATCTTTAATCTTAGTCTTAGGATTAATCAGATTGAAGATGACAAATGGTAGAACAATAATTTCTTAGTAGTAAGGAAAGGGTATCACGAAACTATAGACTTTAAACCTGATTAACTGAGCAGTTCTAAAATATTCCTTAAATATAATCATATAATTTAACATATATTACAGAACCACACTATCGTGCTTTGCTTGTGTGAAGCGTTCCAAAGCATCGACACCCTTATTATCTACAAATCTTTTTCATTGTACCCAAAATTTTATATACATTATACGAGTTTAGAATAAAACATTAAAAAAAACACTACAGGTGAGCACCTATCGCTGAGATGGCCTTTGATGTTGATGTGGAATGTCTTGTTCTCTAGCCGCCTCCTCGGTACCTACACGGATAAACACCTACGCTAAACATAAAGCTTAGTGAGGATCCTTACGCATGGATGATCACTAACCATGATCATCACTTTCTAATACTCATACAACTTGCTATGCATATATATATATAATCTTATAAACTTGTAAGTTACAATAATCCATGAACTTACCACAATTAGATAATTTAATTCATTATGTTAGTCTCATGTGCTATGCTAACTTCCTGTGCTTTGTCTAATGAATTACATATCATCTTAGTCATAGTATTAATGACTATTCATGTATTTTATATTTCCACTATATGGCCACAAATTACTACCTATGTTTATGATTCATGTCTCATTTATCCATATATCGCTTCATCTCTTTTTACATGTGTCACATGCATTTTCAAAGAAGTGGATATGGGAAAGGGTGTATGTATCGAGGATACTATCACTATCTGGCAGCCGGTGATCTCTATTTGTCTTTATCTGACCCAAATGAGGTCATGGTAATGACCCAAACGGGGCCAACTATATTTGTATGTTGCAGCAACTGTACCCCTAATAGGCATGTCCATCTATCCATCTACTTGGTCATAAGCAGACAACCTGTTTTATTATGTTTTCAGTACATATCCCATATACATGACTAACTATTGTTATCATGTATGCATATGAGATATTCACTATCCAGTATTCTCATATTCATAAAGAGCACTTTCACATATCTCTTATCATCATAGGAATGTATTATATGCTATTTTATATACCAACTATACATGTATTCTCTTTTCTTCACATGGCTAGAATTCATGTCCTTTATTATTCCACTCTATTTATTCCATATTATTTATCATTAAATCCCATATAACTTTAGGTCAATTTCTTTATCTCACTTAGCTAAGTTATGCGACATTTTCATACAAAACTATCTCCAATAATACTTTGAGAGTATATAAGAGACATTTAGATGTCTCAAAATCCTATAGGAGAGGACATGAAAATCCTTTCCCAAAACAGGGTCCGACTTCCCTTAATTTCTATGTACAATGAATTCGAAATCTCAACATGTTTCCTTCAACTACTTTGTTCCTCTATGAATCTATTTTACTCACAAATTGGAATTACTCCATTTGAATCACCCAAACTCTAGTTATGGCATTTTAATGCCAAATTGGTTTGTTTGCAGGGTTTATACTGGTACTTGATTATGAGACCCGATTTCAAAGATCTTAAATTCATAACTTGACATTGGTTTCTTCTACTTATTTGAAGCTATGTTGTTAAGGGTTATTCTCCAATTGGAATAATCCAATTTGGAGTACCAAAACTCCAGATATGTCCTAAATAACCGGGACTGCTATGTTTTCAAAACAGAACCTGTAACCGGTCTTTAGACCTAAATTAGAGGGTCTTAAAGTCATATTAATACTTTAGGCTCTCTTGAAAAATGTAGTCACAGGTCTTAGGTTTCCTCTCCAACTGGAATTTCCTAAATCGAAGCACTCTAGACCTAGTTATGGCCAAATAATTCACTTAGGGTTTTGGGGATATTTTTGACAGCATTTCCCCTAAAACCTTAACATTTCCTTTATACTAAAATTCCTCAATTGAGGACCACAACCAAATAACAATCAAAACCAACTACAATCCAGCAACCAGCAAAAACAACAAAACAAAAGGAAAGAAATTAGGGTAGTTTCTAACCTTAATTTTCTTGAAACCTTATATGTCTCTTTCTCTCTTTCTCTTCTTTCTTCTTTCTTCTTTTTTCTTCCTTCTTCCTTTCTTCTACTTTCTTCCTCTTTACTTGCACATGGAGAGCATGGAAATGGATTGAGCAACCAATTTGGTCTCCTTCACACTACCACCCAAATGCCCAGCTCCCCTAAAGCCAAAATGGGAAAAAAAATGATTTCTGGAGACAAATCTTTGGTCTTATCTCCACTTGTTATAAGGCCATGTTTGGCAAAAGACATTTAGCTCTAATTTTCCATCTTTTTCATTTTAGTCCTCCATGGTTATTTCATTTACACATCTAATTATCAAAATTCTTATAATAGCATACAATCTTCTAGCTTAATGTCCTTTGAGTCCTCAAGTTGATAATTTACCGCTTATCCTTTGTACTTCTTTAAAAATTCCGATTATATCATTTTTCACACTTAACTCGAAAATTTCCAAAAAACACAATTTGACTTCCATTTTACTTTAAACTTGCCATAAAACTATTATGGTATAATTTAGGGTGTTACAGTACATACTCCTTATCCCTCCCGTTTGCAAAAACATAATTTACCTAAATGGTTGCTGGGTCAATCACTTTTAAAGCGATTTTGAAATTGTCAACAAGGATGATTCGATCTTATAAATGCCTTAACCATCCCTCCTGATCTTCGTTTATATATCAGAGTAGTATCTTCTTTTTAGCATGATTTTAGTCCCTCATCAACATCCATTCCTGGTTCTTCATTTGTCTACATTGGTAGCTGATCAACTTCATTAAGGGGATAGAAAGGTATGTCTTGAACATCTCCATCATATTACATTTGTGAAATCATTGTCACGCCGATTCCAGGTGTGAGACCAAATCTTGAGACTCTTGACACGATTTTTTTAAAAAAAAACAGCGCTTTAATGGTATGGCCACATCTTATAACAGAATCAAAAGCTACTTGGCCGGTGGTGTGCTCCAAAAATCTATACACGTATATTGGGTCCATTTACTTATGGCGAACCTTTACATTTACAAATCATAGAACGGAACCTACATGTAGTGAACCCTTACAAGAGTGTTGGCCCAGCTGTATGCGGATGTTTTAGCGATGTCTTCTCCCCTTGGCACCTACGGATTAGCAAACGTCTTAGCTTTGCGCTTAGTGGGAAGCATATTAACATAACTTATCTTGATACACATGCATTTATCTTGAATCATGATAAACATAACGAGAAACAAATATCAAATCATCATAAATCATATGAAACCAATATATAACGGTCGAGATCATATTGAGCAAACTTAGACATATGCAATGGCAAGGCATCCAATTCATCTCTTTTACATAACTCATGATTTTCTCAGGATTTCAGGTCGGGTTCCTATTTGTGTCATCAAAAATAATTCTGTCAACTTGTACCTTGTGACTTTTAACAGAATGCTTAAGTCTCCCATAGGATTTATATTTATGCTTATTGATTCATACTCATGATGCGAACTTATGCACTTGCATAACAATCTTATCTTACTTTCGGGAATTACACTTATGGCGAGACTTATCATATTGGATCTTATACTCATAACAAACTTATTCTTATCCGGTCTTATGCCTGTAGTGGATCTTATTCTTATTCGGATTTCGTATCTTGTGCGAGCTTATATCTCCGTCTCGTAGGAAGTTCTGAACATATATCACGGAGTTTACACTTGTTCGAGGGGTTCCGTAGGTATCCTGAGGGTGCGAGCATTATCTTTAGTTTGCGGAACTTAATCATACGGGAGTACCCGTAAGTACTACTTGATCAAATGCATTCGATAACAACTTGTGATGGTATCATATCCCATGAAGTCTGGTTTAAGCGTATGCCTGTACTCATGCGGAAGGTACTTGTAAGGTACTACGGAGTTTATCCTTATCCGAGACTTATGCGGGTGCGTGGGCACTGCGAGCCTGTCGGATATAGAGTACGTGGGTACTTAGGAACTTATATTATTTTCATTATACGATACTTGGCCTTTCGAGAACCTATCCTTGTCTTCACGGATCTTCTACTTGTATTCACGAGTTTGATACGGTATTCGGATCTTATCGCATTGATGCAGAACATATACATGTATTTCGGTTTGTACATGTACTTGAGAACTTATACATGTACATTTCAGTTTACTCCACATGTATTACAAGTATATGCGCTTGTCTTCTGAGAACTTATACTTGTTTCTGGAAGCTGATTCTTGTATTTGAACACATGCTTGTCTTCACAGGAGACTTATACTTGTTTGAGGCCCGATTCTTGTATTTCGGGCACATGCTTGTCTTCTGAGGAACACACTTGTATACGGGACTTATTCTTATCTTTACAGAGGATCTTATCGGGATTCTGAACTTATTCTTGTATTTCGGATACGAGTACCCATGGGTACTACAGACATTTTCTTGGTACAAAGTACTTTCGTAATTTCTGAGAGCGAGTTGATAAAGAGCACCGTGGGTACTACCAGGAACTTATCGGATCTGAGGACTTATCGGGCGGGGTGCCGTGGGTACTCACGGGACTTAATCGGATACGAGTGCGGTAGGTACTACCCAGCTTATACTTATTGTCTTGTCACGAGGTACCCTTGGAATGTACTGAACATACTTGTTTCCCTTGGTCACGGAGTGCAGTAGGTCTTCTTGGACTTATACTTATTCGGACCTCCGGTGGGAGTTATAAGAGTTTCTTCAAATCACGAGGTACCCGTGGAGTGCGACATAGCAACGAATCTGGGAGTACCGTAGGTACTCACGAACTTAATCGAATCTGAGGAGTACGTGGTACTACATAGCAAATCTGAGGGTACGTAGGTACTATCGAACATATCTGAGGTGCAGTGGGTACATTCGGATCTTTATTCTTATTGAGTCTTATCATATAATTGTTAGATTACCTAGACCCGATGTCTGAATGAGTAGAACCGCGACCTGATAAGTACTAGAGAAAGTCTGAGTCACGGTCGAAGAGTGTCGCCTTCAATCGGAGAAATAGGAAATCTTGGTGTCTAGAAACGCGATCGAGAGGTGCCGTAGCACTAATCGATCAGAAGTACTATTAATGCCGAAGCGCGGTCGAGAGTCTTTGTCTGGCACTAATCGAAGAATCTGGAAGTACTAATGTGTGCTTGAAGCACGGTCGAGGAGGAGTGTCGTCGCACTAATCGAGGAGAGTACCAAAGTACTAATGTGCGAGAAGCGCGTCGGAGAGTGCATTGTCCATTCAATATTAACTGGTGCTTAGAGCAATTTTACAATTATATGAGTTCAATAACTTACTATCTTATAGTAGAGCATTAGTAACCACATTATCGTTCATAATGGTCATTCCAAATACTAGTAAGGTATGATGAGCATGTAATCACACCTTAATCATGTATTCTTATTCTTATGAATCGTTACCCGGGGTGGAAGTCAATCAGTCGGATCGTCCAAACTCAAGTTATGGCATTTCATGCCAACTGGTCGATTTCTGGAGATTTTCTTAGAGGATAGTTTGCGATATTAATTTTTCCAGTGCCTTGTCTCGATATTTGACACTGGATCTTTGTACTCCTTTAAAATTAAGGTGCTAAGGGTTCTATTCAACTGGAATCCACCCCATTGAATACTTAGAAACTCAGGATACGTCAGAAACTACCCGGACTTCTCTATGATTAAGCGTCACGGGGAAATGGGCTTGCACATGGCCCCTACTTGGAGTGAATGTTCGACCCTTAGAGTCAGAATTTGACAATACTTTCTCTTTAAGTTTGGTTCTCCTTGAAGTCTATTTTAAGTGGCCACTTGAATCCTTTGAATCGGATAAGAAATGAAAGTTATGGCGAAATACAAAAGCGGTCAAAACTGGAAAACCGAACAAGTTCTACCGGTAGGACTTAACTTCTACGGTGGGACTTGGCTTAAAAAAATGACCAGAATCGAAAGTTCTACCGGTAGAACTTAACTTCTCTGGGTAGAACACCGAGAATGCCCGAGTGGGTGTTTTCTCACATTTTCCTTCACTTTAATCCATGGATCACTCCTTCTGCACCTCAAAACCATTTCCAATTCACCTCGGAATCTCTTTTCTATTCAATTCATCTTTCATTTCTTATCTTCTTTCAAAACCTTTCCATGAATTTCTCCCCGAAATCATTTCAATATGGTCTTAACCCATACACAAGCTAAACTCAAGGATTTGTTAGGGTTTATAAACCTAACTCAGTGCTTAATGTTTAACCATAGTCCAACCTCAAAGAGAGGATTCCCTACTTTCTTGTGGTTGGAGTGTTTTCCAACCACACCTTCAATAAATCTTTGATTAGGGAAGAAATCTAACAAACCCTAGATTGGAACTCTTAAACCTCTCTAGAATCCCATACAAAATCCATGTGATTCATAATAGAGTTCATATCCAAGGTTAGATCCATACCTTTGATCTTAGCTTGCTTGATCTCCTTCCTTTCTCTTCCTCTTCCTCTTCTTCTTCTCTCTTTCTCTCTTCTCTCCCTCTCCTTCACGTTTTGTTTTTTTCCATGAGACCAATCTTTTGGTCTTTAAATCCATGTTTTCTAAGGCCTTGTTTGGCCCTCCAAAATAACCCATTTTAGGTGATTTGCTTATTTGCTTTAAGCCCATAACTCATTCTATTTGCAAAGCCCATTTATGTCATATTATACTTTGGCCTCCTAATTTTATCATATGACTTTTATACCCCTCTTTAGACCAATTTCAAAATTGTCCTTAAGTTTTGTAACTTTAAGGGTCTCTCGCTCCGGTTTCACATTAACTCACGAGAAGCGGTCAAATTGTAGCACAAAATACCTAAACATGTAGAAGCGACTAGAGATGCATTTTGGGGTGTTACACTCATCACCTTCCTTTGTTGGAGAGAAAGGTATATCTCCACCATCCCCATTGTAATGCAATGGTGAGTAGGTGTTGAAAACCGCATGAGTAGTAAAACTATGTGAGGATGGATGAGATGCACCTTGCACATTTGGTGGATGGTGGGGTTGTTGCTCAAGTTCTCTCATGCCAGACCGAAATTCCACAATATCAGCAGTAAGTGATGTTGCCAATGCTATAAGTTGGTCTGATTTTTCCAAAGTGTGTTCAATACCCTAGAAAACAACATAAGAGTTAGTCGGGGGAGTTACACATGGATTAATATTAACACTATTGGAATATTACTCATAAAACAAGTACCTTTGGTGAATCTGAATTATGGGAAGAAGTGGAAGGATGCGAAGGCAAATACGTATAGGTCGAAGGATACGAAAGTCTTGAAGATCTGTTTAGAGAAACATGACATTACTTAATTCTTATATCTACACATCCATAGCTTCTAAAATATTTTCTTTCCTCATAAAGACGTCTATTGATTAGCTAATTTATCCAGGCAGCACATAATGGGTGTGTCAACTCCACAAACACTAATGGAATAGTGGTGTAGGAGAGGTAGAATAGCTGAAGAAAAATGATGCATCCCGTAAGTATGTTGATTTGCTTCTTTGGAACTCATGAATACCATCCTTTAGATATTAGAACATAAATTTTTCCCAGTTTCTTTTCACAGTACAATCGCTAAGTATAATGGAATCCCATAAATCCCATATTCGCTCCTGCTTAGAATTAGGAGCTATGATTGTTGCGCAAGCAAAAATCAGAAATGACTTACAAAACTCTCTCCAACCGGTAGTGTTCCTAAGTTTGTTTCTACAACTTTCAATTTTTATGTCCTATTGGGTGTGGAGCGACGATTATGGACGATGATGTCAAGACCATCACATGGTATTCCTAATACCATGCTTACATGTTGCTACGTGATTATTATTGATCTTTGTTGTGATAGATGCAACCGATGGTAGCCAACTTCATAATTTTCAAGCAGCCAATTGCAAAGTCCACGTCTTAATTCTATGCAACCTAATTTCAGTAATCCTCTAAACCCCAATCCAATTATGGCTTCTTGTTTTTCCTCATAAAATTGTTTGATAATGTTTATGAATTTTGTTGTAGAACAACATGACTTAGGCATTGTTACCTACATGAATATAATAGTTGCACATGGTTAGGTACATGTGATGAGTCTGAAAACTTCGTCTAACTATATTTTAGAGTTCATTTCACATGTTATTTTGTGCATTTTGCATCCATATTAATGTAAAACTCATAAAATTTCCTCTAAACTTGGTTTTGTAGGATTATTGACGAAAAGCAAGTGATTTGGTAAGAAATGAGCAATATATTTCCAAAAGAAGAGTCAACCGGGAGTCTCACAACGCGCCACTGGGAAGATAATTTTTTCTGTACCATTTGGAACCTCAAATGGTTCAAATTCCCTCATGGTTGCATTTTAAATTCAAGATGTAGTAGTACTCACACGCCCAAATCAGTCACTTGAAGAAGTTATGGCCCGACAAGTTGGAGAAAGAAAAACAAGTTTACGTCCGAAGTAAATCTAGCGATAAGCAATTTGTCACGACCAAGAAATTTGGTCGCGACCAAGAAATTGTGTAGCGACCAAAAAAGCTGGAGAAAACTAAAAAGGGCCGAAAATTGATATTTTGGCCTATTTTCAAGCTCATTTCACCCTAAGACCATATATATATACTCGTTTTTTAGGTAAAGAGGGCGACGAGAAGATTAGAGAACCTCTCTCATGGGGTTTCTCTCTCCAAACTGCCCATTTTTCTTAGTTTTTGTAGCATATTTTTATTTTTAATAGATCTTAGAGTAGTTTTAGGGCATATTTTTATTTCTATTGAAGAGATTTCGGTGCTGTATAACAAAGATTCAGATTTCATTACTGTTCAGACAAGGATTGAAGCTAAAATCTGGATTTTTTTCTCTCACTCCTTGTCTCGTGATTTCTTTCTTCATTTACTTACTTTTTGTTTGATTGATGATGATTAGAATCCAGTAATGGAACAATAAACACCCTCTAGAGGTGGGGATTAATTGTTGAACATTCAGATTTGCAGTTTTTTAGTTATTTTGTAGGTTTGAAAACTGAATTTATATAATTGCTATTATTCATATAATGAACTGTTTGGAAAATTAGTAGCTTATACCCAGAAAAGAGTTGTATCTTTGCTCGTTCCAGGGAGGCCCTACGAGCCTGAGATGGAGATTCTGAGAGTAAAGAGTGGTAACTTAGGGTATGTTAGACTAATAACTTGGAACTAATGAATTACGAAAAATTACTTTGATAGATCACTAAAATTTACTCATGGTGTAGAGGATTAATTAGATGATGTATCCAATTTAGTTTATCAGAGGTTTCTCCTTAGTCGATGAATTAAGGATCTTGATCCGTGTTAGCAAAGATCTAATCAGAGATAGAAAATTTATTACTTAGATTTGAAGGACGAGATACCCGATTACATTGGAGAGAGCTTTGCATTTTCTGTCTATGGGGGCAAGAATTCTTGGTCCCTAGAAAATGGTTGTGAAGTATTAAAAAAGAAAAACAATCAAATCTTAAAGAGAGTCAGGTTTTACAAGTAGCTATTTAGACCCATTTGTCCTGAAAAGGAATATGGTGTGTTAGATAGTGAAATGTATAGTGCCAGGAGAAATCCAAGCTATACTACATTGCTCTTGGACAAATCTAGCATTCAACTCACAATTGTTGCGCTTTTAAGGAAATGCAAACTGTTTTGTGAATAATTATCCTCATCCCTAGTGACTCTCTTCATACCTTTTAGAATTAAGTAGTTGTTTATTTGGTAGATTTTTAGGATTAGTTTTAAATTACTTTTTTTGTTTCAATTAAATTGATTTTATTCCACATCCCTGTTGATCGCCTAAATAGTGAAAGAGCCGCGCCCCTTGATAAAGGTAGTCAATTCTAATTAGAGAACCTCCAATCCTACCATTAGATTACGATGGCATCAGGACTCCGAGGGTCCATATTACTTGTATGACCCGTGCGCTTGCGGAAAGGGGTTGAGTGTTTGTAATACTTTTCATTTCAGTTTTTGAGTATAGTTACTTTTGTTTCAAATCAGTTTTTGAGTATTTACTACATTCACTCCCTTGGCCATATTCACATATACATCATATGGTCATTCCAACATGCATGGACCATAAAAAAGACATGACATGAAAAAACAAAAGTTGTTAAGAAGATAATAAGAATACATGTTCTTTGCTTATGTCTTGAATCTCATTTTCTATATGGCGATCCATGATGAACAAAGCTAATGTTTTCCACATGAAAGTGTCAAGCAACCAAAATAGTCAAGCAAACAAGGTACTTCTCATTGTGCATATATTTAATAAAAATCTAACATTACCAAGGATACTTGATTTGCATAACATGACAACAATAAGATCATAATTAATAACATAGCCCTATTTGCCACACTTGGCACAAAATAGTCATTACAAGATAATAAGTATTAGAAATAATGATTTTTCGTTTATGGTAATGGATTCCTGCAATTTACTAGATTGTGACCTCCCATATTACATCGAGAATAGTAAACAATCCTCTTATCTTGGAATTAAGACTCTATTCGTTTCTTCCTTGGTCTACCAGGCAATCGCTTAGTACGTGGAGGGTTAAGTGTAAAAATAATATCACCCCTAAGACTCCTTACCAACCCATCATCACCAATAGTTAGCATGTCATGCGTCTCTATACCACAAAAGTTGCCAGAATATATAATCTCTTGCTTTGACAAAGTGAACCATTCATCGACAAAATTAGCTGAATTTTGTTCAATTGACTGGATGATGACACAAGCATGCTCACATGGTAATCCTGACATTTGTCATGCCATACAGGTGCATGTTCTATTCACCAAGTCAGTAACAACAAAAACCCTACCAATTGAAACACCAAACTTGCTATTCGGGTATAGATTGATCACATACCACTCCCCCTTAGTGATATTTAGCAAAACCTTATCTTCAATTTTGGGACCAATGGACCTCTTCCATTTTAGTGACTCCTCCTTATGCTTCAATAGCATACTGCCTAGTTTAATCATGTGGTCCATCAAAAAGGTGCATATAGAATGATGACTTTCATTTTTTAACCATACATTAAACGACTTGGCAAGATTTGTCATCATTTTGTTCCATTTTTTTTGGGAAATTTGGACATTACCCAATGCTCATGTGAATTTTCTTCAACCCATTTAGCTAAAACTTCATTGTAGTTTCGTAGCTCAAACAAGTTTGCATCATAATCTTCACCCCTACGCGCGTATGCAATACTATTGAGCCATTGAAGTGCATATTCTTTACCCTTATTCCCTCTTGTGTTGTACTTTATGACAATTGTACTAAAGTTCTCCTTCAAATGCCGATAGCAATAGGCATGATTTTCAGCAGATCTCTCAGAACACTCTCACTGAAGAGAAGGATGTCTGCTCGATATAATAACAACTTCCTTCTCTTCGACAATTGTCTTTAACTTTTCTAAAAACCATGACCAATCTTCATAATTCTCTGAACTCATAATCCCAAAGGCCAGTGGGAACATACAATCATTAACATCATACGTGGTTGCTGAGAATAATGACCACCATATGGTCCACTCATCTAGGAAGAGTCAATAGCTATGATTGGTTGTTAGCATAAAGATACGTCTGTAAATAGTTGTTGAAAATTACCATCACTTGAATGTGTTAGCTTGACCACAAAATCATGATTAGTTTGGACAATTCTCTTACACATCCAAGACAATAACTTATAGTAATATTTGAGGATCTCATATATCCATTCCTTCGCCTTCTCCTTCAAATTCCAAGCTTAATTATATGTCAATCGCAACCCATGTTGTTTAACAAAATCTTTGCATATTTGGCAAGGTTGATATTCAAGTATCGAACAAATGACATCATCAATCACCATAGATGCACGATTGGCTCTAATTGTAGCTTGTGAAGAGGCAACATCATCCAAACTATCGTTGTGTATTCTCAAACGTATGAACTTGAATAACATTCGCCTCACCTAGTGCACAACATGTGATTTTCCATGGACAACTGTCATTAGTGCATACTAGGTTCATCTATTGTGGAGTATTCTTCTTGAATTTGTATCAAAATCTCCTAACTAATGACATTAAGTACACAACATCACAAAACTTGAAAGAATTTCTAAAAGTTTGTCCACTACCGAGAATTGCATTTGAAAACGTATCGTATGTAGCTCATTTGGATGTGACTCTGCACATCTATGTGTGAATCCTAATGACTCGATTCTCGACATGTTCCTAAGGCTACCCCTATCAGGGTATGACATGTGGAGAATTTGATTCAACTATTGGAGTAATAACACATCAATTTGTCAAAACAAACAATTAAGTAAACTCACAACATGACTAGACTATGTTTTCATAGGTTAACATGTGATTTGAGAATTACTTCATAGGTTCAGGTTCGATGATGTTAGGAGATAATCATTCAATTGAAGATACATAAACCGAACAATGCACATCGTGCATGCAGAGCATGCTCCGCGTAAGAGCATGTGCGTCAAATAACACGTCGAAGATGGATCAAATTTCCTTTGTGAATTCAAATGTCACTAATTAGGACCTTGTATAATGAAGCACAAACTCTTGATCTAAAATTACCATATGACATATGTTCATCAATCTCAAGGCTAAAGGTGCGACCACCAATGTATTGAATGGTTCCATCATCAACCATCACCAATCCCCCCTCGTAAATACAACAAAACATGTCACCCTCCACTGTTCAACTTCCTGTGTTTTGCATAGTTAAAAATAAAACTATTATATCACACGTTATGAAGTACACAACGTTTGTTTGCTTCAATCACGTCACCAAAATTAGCGTAATTATGGATCATATGCAAACTAATTCTAAGTACCCTCAATTGTACCACATAGTTCATTTATGGATTACAAATGGGTTGTACACTAAATAAAATTTGGTTGTACCTAAGGTTAACTTGTGTAGTACCAAGAGTTCATAATGGTTGTATGCAAGGTTTAATCATATGGTACTTATAGTTTACTAATTGCAAAAACAAACAAGTGGTATTAGTTTTACCTAAGATATACATGGTTTGTACCCACACTATATATAGATTGTACCTAAGGTTCAAATGGGTTGTACCCTAGATACAATTTGATTGTACCTAAGGTTAACTTGTGTAATACCCAAAGTTCATAATGGTTGTACCCAAGGTTTAATCATAATTGCAAAAACAAACAAGTGGTATTAGTTGTACCTAAGATATACATGGTTTGTACCCACAATACATATAGATTATACCTAAGATTCAAACAAGTTGTACCCTGGATACAATTTGGTTGTACCTAAGGTTAACTTGTGTAGTACCCAGAGTTCATAATGGTTGTACCCAAGGTTTAATCATATGGTACTTATAGTTTACTAATTGCAAAAAAAAAAAAAAAACAGCTAGTATTGTAACACCCCAAATTATACCCTAGTAGTTTTATGACATGTTTAGGGTATAATGGAAATCAAATTTGTGTTTTTCGAAAATTTAAGAGTTGAAGTGAAAAAGGATATAACCGGACTCATTAAAGAAGTAAAGAGGATAATGGTAAATTGTCAAAATAGGGACTTAAAAGACATAAAACAAGAAGATTATATGCCATTGTAGAATTTTGATAAGTTGAATTGCAAATAGAATGTAATTTGAGGACTAAATATCAAAGGGGAAAAGCTTGAGCCAAATCCCTTAAGAAAAACATTGTCTTCTAAGAAGGGGGATTTTCTCCATTTTGGCTTGGGAGTTAGGGCATCCGGTTTTGGGGAGAAGAAGAACCAATTTTTAGGTTGCTATCTCCCCATTTTGTAGGGCTTTACTTGTTCAAGTAAAGAGGAAGAAAGGGAAGAGAAGAAAATGAAAGAAAAGGGAAGCTATTGAAACTTTCAAGACATCAAGGTTAGGAAAAATCCTAACTCTCCCCATATTTGTGTTTTTGGTTAGTTTGAGTTGAGTTTAAGAGTTGTTTTGATATGGTTTTGTTTTCATTTTGAAATTGTCCGATGAAAAGGGCAATAATATGACATTTCTGTCAAAGCCCAAGGCCCTTCGCTTTCCTTCTCTACGCCTAGGCGAAGGTCTTGCCTGCCTACGCAAACCCGAAGCCCAAATTTGCCCAGTCTCTGCCTTGCCTCAGTGAACTTGAAGACCTGTTTTTCCCCCTTTCTTCAGTTAATTTTAGAATCTATTACTCCTTTGTTAGGACTCCAATTGAGGTGAACTATAGGCATGAAATTGGATTAATTGACTATCCTAATAAGTGAATGAAAGGGTTTGTACATGTATACAAATTATACATTACTAATTACTAAATAAAATGTATGTGATATGGACAATTCAATATGAATGAGGAAAGTACAATCTTAAGATTTGACCAAGTGTATAACATGGATATTGGTAAGATCAGTGCGAAATGCTCTGAATTGCATATAATTGTATGTCTTCCTAACACCAGATAGTAAATGAATAGGCACATTTGTTTAGTGTTTCAACACTCTTGTCTAGTGCTACCCAGCACTTTTGTTTTGTGTGACAAGCATGTCTGTTCAATGCTATGGCACTCCTGCTTCGTGTTGCAGGCACGTCTGTTCAGTGCTTCGGCACTTCTGTTCAGTAATGTTCTATACCTTCGGGTACCTATTGTGTTGCGTCCCTCTCATTCATTGTTACTGGTCTATGCAAGCAAACACTTATATGATGTGCATCTGAATAATGAATAATAAGAACACAAATGTAATCAGCTCAGATGTTAAAGCATATCTCAATTATGTACTGTAGTGTACCTACGGGTTCCTTCTGTTATGAAATTTCTAATAAGTTCTCCTCCGAGAGAGATGAATAAAATATGTGGAAATAATTATATGTGTTTATATACTGAAATTGAGGATTAATGTAAGTATTATACTTGTCATACATGTTATATATATATATATATACATATATATTATCTTGTTTTTCCATATGCTTAGCAAGAGTGTTTCAATCGTATAGGTTCTGAAGAAGTCGTCAGAGATATCATGTAACACCCAAAATTATACCTTGACAGTTTTATACCATGTTTTGGGTATAAAAGTAAATGTATATTTTTCCGGAATAAAATATGCTAGAAATAAAATAAGCAAAACCCGAAATTTATACACAAGACAAGGGTAAATTGGTCATTTACCAATTTAGGACTTAAGGGTTATAATCTCATAAGATTGTATGCCAAAGTAGAGTATAGTATAAGTTGAATTGAAAATAAATGAAGATGAGGCCAATGAGTAAATAAAAGGAAAGTAAAATCAATAAAAAGAGATAAGATCAAGTTTGTTCTCTCATTTTTTGGAGAGAACAAAAACGTGAAAAGAAGAAAAGGAAAGAGAAGAAGAAGGAGAAGAAGAAGAAGAAGAAGAGAAGGAGAAGAGGACTTCAAGAGAGAGCAAAGGTATGGAATTGTATGGAAGCTATAATTTTGTATGGAATTAGTAGGGTTTTGGGTATGGAATACTATAAATTTTTGTATGGAGAGTTTGGTCCAAACCTAGGGTTTTGTTAGGATTTCATCCTAACCCTAGATTTCTGATGAGCTTGAAAGTCATCCATTTTTAGTCCATTTCTCTGATCTATTTTTATCTAAACAAGACTGATTTATGTGCAGAATTATGGAATAACTAACCCAGCGGTAAATGGCGGGAATTCAAGAAAAGAAGAATATTTGCGAGAAAAATAAGCGAGAGAAGGTGGATGAGCGTTAATGAATAGTGGCTGAAGCAAGTTGCGTGAGAAAAGGTGCACAAAGATAAAGGAACGATGTTGTGAAGCTTTGGCGGCAATCGAATGCATATCCGGGTTGCGAAGTAAAACTCAGGTCGGAAAGCAAGCTTACTTGAAGAACATAAGGCGGTGAGGATTAAAGAAACTTCGGTGAAACAACAGGGAAATGAGGAAGAAAGAAGACTTCATGTTGCGACATGCGGATCTTGTCGTGACATCGACAATGAATTAGCGGCGATCAGCGACTTACTTATCCGGTGATGCAAAGAAAAAGAAGTCATGACGAGTCGGTTAAGAGAAGGAGTCATTGACATCGGGGAAAAAGTGAAGAAATAAGCAAGCGAATTGCGACAAGAGTCGCAGATAAGCGGTGAGGATTAACGAGCTAAGGGAATGATATCAGCGGCTGACATCGTGATGGCGACAAGGGTTGATCATCGCGACTTCGGGATGGAGTCACAGCAGAGAATGTAGCGAAGGTATGACGGGCTTGGTGAGATGGTTGAGGTAACTTCGAGTTGAATCGCGACGGAGGGTAGGTCGCGACATCGGGGGCGACCCCGAGTTGAAACGCAAGGCGTGAATTGATGTCGCGACAAGGGATTGATGTCGCGACAAGCGGGAACCATCAAGTGAAGGCTATGAGCCATAAGGCGATGTCGCGACATGAGATTGTACCATAACACCAGTACGTCGATTAGGAAGCTTGTAAGTCCCTTAGGCGATGTCACGACAAGAATGATGTCGCGCGACAAGCGAAGCAACCATTAAGGCAACCCGATGACGCATATGTACTTATGGCGACAAGATATCGATGTCGCGCGACATCAGGAAGACCAATTGAAACACCGCAAAGGCATAAGTGATGTATCGCGACAAAGGGGCCGTCTTCGCGACGCAGGCGCATTATCGATTAGAGCTGCGGAGTTCCATTTAGTTGATATTCGCGACAAAGAGATTGATGTCGTGACATCGGGAACAACCATTTGAAACTGCGAGAAGGCGTGGGTTGATGTCCGCGACAAAGGGTGAAGGTGGCGACATCGCTGGCGACCGATTAATTTGCATAGACTTAAGTTGATGTCGCGACGTGAGATCGATGTCATGACATGGATGATATTCAGCGACAAAGTTCGGTGCGACTTGAGAACGATAACAGGCGGTCACTTTGAAATCCGCAATGAATGCGTTGGGATTGGGAATGACGAAACCCCATAAATCTGCCCGACTACCCAGTGGGCGCGACGGCGGTGACCATGACGAGAGGTCTGGGTAGCTGAAGGCTCATTTTCTTTATTTTATTTTTTTTTTTAGTTTTCTTTTCTTTTCTTTTCTTTTCTTTTCTTCAATGTTGATAGTTTTAGAACTGGAAATTTGATTGTCGTTTTATTGTTTAGTTTTCTTTTTGGATCTAGGTGGCGCCAGTTTGACGGTGATACGGGGAGTCTCATTGCCGCAATTACCACGAAGTTTGAGGGCCGAGACACCAATTGCCGGAATTGACTCTTCGATTTTGAATTGGAGTTATTAACATGATCGGAATGTTGTAGCGTGTAATTCGGTAATTGAGGAATCGGCCATTAAGTGAATGCTATAGTCGAAAGTATCTTTCTGTGGTCGTTTCAATGACTTTTGAATTTGATTTATGAATTTATACGGTGTGGGTTTCTTGTTTTTGTCGAATATCAGTTTCTTATACCCGTTATAAGATTTGTCTCGTACTCTGATTTCAAAGAGGCCCTGGAATGTGAGAGAAGGCATTCTGAGAGTTACGAACAATTGTAGGTATATTAACACACTTTATTTGTGATCTAATGAGCTTTGCAAGTTTACTTGATAAATCTCTTCTCACTTGAAATCGAAAGGAGTTGAATGAGTTATCAATTTAAACAAGCGAGTTCGCTTCAGTTCGAGATAGTGAGGCCCGATCCAGTGTTATTGAGATCTGTCTGAGAGAGGGTGATGTATAATTTTGAGGAAGAGCATCCTGGAGTTGTATATCATCATTAGATAACTTGGGAGTAGGTTCTGATCGTAAAATGGAGTATGAAATATTCTTGAAAGAAAAATACCCGAGATTAAGGAAATCCCCTTTTAAAAGTAGTTATTTAATTTCCTTGTCTTGAGAGAATCGGGGAAAATTAGATAATGAAAATGTGGAGTTTGGAGAGATCAGTATCTTCTTAGCACCTTGGGCTGATTTTAAAACACAAAAATATTCAAGAAGTTTGCTCGGTATTAACTACGGAATTGGTACTTCACTATAGTAATTTTGCCAGTGTGTCCTACGAAGATAATTATTCGGTGTCCATTTATTTTCTTAACTATTCTTTATTCTTTATTCTTTTATATTCAGTTTATTTGATTGTTCATTTATTTGCCAATTGCTAGTATAATTTCCGGCTTCTTAAAGGCTGGACCTTAATATCTTATTGGTCCCGAATGGTATGGAGATTGGTGGTCGAATTAGTTGATTAAAATTCTTGAGATCTTTGTGGGATCGATATCACGGACTTAAATCCGTTTATTGCTTTGTCTGACTGAAATAACGCTAGGAATATCATTTCAAAACCAAAATTAAAAAATGATTTACTCACAGGAGATTTTTTGGTTTATATAGTATAATGTCAACAAGTTTTATGGCAACCATTGTCGAGGATTAGTTAATAGTCCTTTGGTAATAATTGTCATAAATTTGTATATCGTTTTGGTCTCATGAGTTTTTATGGTGCGATTTCGAGGATTGAACCATTCCTTTGGTAATTGTGCAACTAAATTTGTATATGTGTTTTGGTAAGAGGTCAACAAGTTTTATTAAGCACCGTTGAGATCGAAAGAATTTGATAGATCAATATTCAGATGAAAGAAGGAAATACTAATTTGGACATTTAAAGAAAAAGAACAAAAATAGTTTTTCAAGCAGTGGTTCATTTTGACCACTAACCTTTAACAAACCATATTGAATATATTTGTTGTTTTGACTAATCCTATTAATGGGAGTGTATTTTGCTTTCAGAAAAACTTTGATGCATAGGAAGCAGAAAATTGATATGATTCAGTGGTCCCGAGATTGAAAACAACTGCGGCGAAGACAAGGAAAGAAAACACCACCATGGCGGATGAAGAAACGGGATCAAGATGAGGACACGGAGACAAATGACGAGAAGACCTCCAATCACGATACTATGGAGGACTTACGAAGCCTATTATTCAAGATGAGTACTGCGCAATCGAATGACCAGCCTATAAGTGTGACAATTTTGAACTAAAACCCATTGTTAATTACAATGGTGCGGCAACACCCGATTCACGGTCATCCGCGAAGATCCTAATGAACACTGGGAGATTTCCTACCGAGGATGGTAAGCCACGAGTTAAAGAGTTTGAGATAGGGTGAGACCAGAGGTTATCAAGTTACATCTATTCCCATTCTCTCTAAGAATCTGACCACATGGTATGAATCTTTACCATATGGTTACGTTGATGGGAGGAATTTGGTAGGAACTGTTGGAGGATTCTTCCCCCCCCATCACTCATCTCGAGAGAAGGAGGAGGGAAATCATTGTTTTCAGCGGGGAAGATGAGAGCCTATATGTGGCACCCAGGAAAGATTCAAATGGTTCTTTGAAGATGTCCAATGCATGGGATAGATGAAGACTCGGATGGACATCGTATATCATGCCTTAGACCGATATATCAAAGGGGGATCGTGATGCTTCATGCTGTGGAGCATTCAAGCGAAAAAGTGCTGAAAAGACAGAGATCTGATAGAGGACCTGGCAAAATGCAATATGAAAACTCATACGAGTTTCAAAAGGGAGCTTGACAGAGGAAAAGGGATCATGGAGCTAAAGCAGATGAATGCTATGGAACGAGGATTGGATGCTATTATGCATCGAATGGACAAACAAGAGAGGAGGCTACTGCTTGTCCATGAAATGAGCGGGTTGAAAGGGAGATTGTGAAGGGAAAGTGTTGAAGGCTGCTGAAGAACAATTCTATGATGCTGAGGAGGTAAAATACTTAGGTGAGCAGAGAGTTACCGTTCAAACCCAATCCTAACTTTTCTTGTGCATTTATCACCCAACCTTTCGGAGACAAGCAGGAATTTCTCATATGGTGGAGGGCTATAAGGCCAAAGCGGGGACAAGCCTCAACCGGGGTATCAACGACCACCAAGGTTCAGGCCCGGCCAAGGAAATGAGCATAGAAATGAATATCGGGGTCGAGGAGGGCTGATCTTTTTGAAGAAACCGAGATCTTTGCATTTCATGGGGATAATAAGAAAATTTATTGAACCTCCATGAACAAAAGTTTGCGAGTTGGAAGCAGCGCTGCCAATTCTCAAATTTTGAACACCACAATGCATCACTGAAAGAACACGGAGACACAAGTAGAGGCGGTGGCCTAACCACGCAAAGCCGGAGGAAAGATACCTTCCCAGTGACACAAGAAAAATCCAAGAATTTGCATGGGTGTGCGGCTTAGAAGTGAAGGAAATGAAAGATGAAAGAAAGAAAAGATGACAGCAACAAAGAAGGAGCAAGACCAGAAGAAAGGGAAGAATGCGGGAGAAAGAAAAGAAGGAGTAGAAGGGAAGAACATCGAGGATCTAGACTTAGTCCGTTTCCACGAGCTGCGAGAAATCGAGATGGGGAAGCGGGTTGCAAGGTTTTGAAAACTTTCCCGGAAGGTGGAGATGGTATGCCTTTTCTTGAAGTGGTAACTCAAATGCCACTCTGTACAAAATTTACGAAGGACATCTTGTGAGCAAGAAAATAAAAATAGTAGAGGAAGGAATAGTGAATCTCGCGCGACTTGCGGTGCGATGTCAGAAAAGAACTACGGTAAAGATGAAAAGACCGGGAGCTTCCACGATTCCTTGTATTGTTGGAGAAATTGAATTCGAGCTCTCTTTGTGACTCGAGAGCTAGTATCAATTTGATACCTCTTTAAATTGCCAGAAACTAGAGTTTGGGAAATTATTCCCGCATTGTTACTCTTCAAATGGCGGGACATATCGATGGTGAAGCTTTGAAGGAGTCTTAGAAGATAATATTTAGTCCCTTTGTTGGGAAATTTGTTTTTCAGTGGAGCTTCATCATTCTAGACATGGAAGAAGATTCACAGTACCACAACTCTTGGGAAGACCATTCTAGCCTCTTGGGTACATACGATTGACATACGAAAGAGTTCGTCTTGAGGGTTGGAGAAGAAAATTATTTAACAACTTGATCAAAGTATGCAAAATATAGACGAGAGACAAGGAAAGTTGCAATGTATGATTTTGTCTATACTTCCAACCACGTGTTAACAATGAATGTACTCGGTTTTTATCAATGAAAAGAGATGAATTCGGTATACCGAAAGATGCTCTGTGAATTTCCATCACAATGATTTTCATTCTTTAGAAACTATGATAAGCTTGAAGCAAAACAGAAATGACAATGGGGAAAATATGGAAAAAGAGGAAATTCATCAAGAAACCAGTGCAGAAGGACTAGTTTTGAAAGAGTTGCCACGTCATTTAAAGTATGCTTACTTAGAATTACCAAAGAAAAAACCAGTGATCATTTAAACCAGGACTCGAGTGATCTTGAAGACAAAGATTACTGAAAATATTAAGGAAGCATAAGGAATCGCTAGCTTGGTCCATTGAAGAGTGAAGGAGTATCAGTCCATCGGGTTTGCATGCATAAGATTCTGGCTAGAAGGAGACTTGAACCATCTGTAGAACACGAAAGTGAATCCGGTGAAGGAGTAGTCGAGAAAGGAGGTACTCAAATTCTTTGAATCTTTGGTTTTTATCTATGCTATTCCAGGCGGTAGGTGAGCCAGTCCATGGTTCCAAAGAAAGGGGTTCTTGTGATCGAGAAATAGAAAAAAATGAATTGATTCGAGCCAAACGGTGAAGCGGGGATGGAGGGTATGTATTGATTACGAAGTTGAGTCGACGGCAGAGAAAGATCATTTCCTTTGCCTTTCGTGGTCGGATGTTAGGCGAGGTTGCTTGAGGACACCCTCACTTTTGTTTTGGATGGGTACTGTGAGGATACAATCAGATTGTTTTTACTTTTGAGGACCAAGAGAGAAGCCACCTTCACATGCCCTGTAGATGCCTTTGCCTTGAGAAGGATGCATTTGGGGCGTATGTGCTCTGCTACATTCCAGAGGTGTATGATGTCCATATTCTCAGATTTGGTTGAAGAAGTGATGGAAATTTTCATGGATGACTTCACTGTGTATGGATCCAGCTTTGATCAATGTTTAAACAATCTGGAAACAGTACTTCAAAGATGCAGAGACAAGCATTTAGCCTTGATTAGGAAAAATGCCATTTTATGGTGTGAAGGTATTGTTCTTGGGCATAAAATTACCCTTTCTTGGACTAGAAGTGGACCAATCCAAAGGTATCCATTATCAAAACTCTTGCACCACCTACCCGCAGTAAAAGGTAAAAGCTTCTTGGGGCAGCATCTTTGGATTTTTATAGGAGATTCATCAAAGACTTCTCAAAAATAATAAACCACTATGTGATTCTTTGGAAAATGATCTGAGGTTCCAATTTTAATGAAACACGCAAGGATGCTTTGAAGAAATCAAAATCAGTTAGTACAAGCACTATAATGGCTGCACCAGAATGGGATCGAGGATTTGAAGTAATGTGTGATGCCGGTGATTTTGCCATAAATTTGTGTTGGGGGCAAAGAAAAGAGAAAGTATTCGAGGGGCCATATACTATGCTAGTAAGACCTTCAATGAAACCTGAAGAACTACTCAACAACTGAAAAGGAGATGCTAGCCATAGTATTTGCTTGTGAAAAATTTAGGCAATACATTTTAGGATCCCATGTGGTAATTCACACTGATCATGCAACAATCAAATACTTGATGTCAAAAAAGGAAGCTAAGCCAAGATTGATAAGGTGGAGTCTTCTTGTTGCGAGTTTGATTTAAATCAAGGATAAAAAGGGATGTGAACAATGTGATGGCTGATCACTTGTCAAGTAAAGAGCGAGTGATGAAAGAAAATGTGATGTTAGCAGAGAACTTCCCGGATGAGCAATTGTTTAAGGTTTCCCTCAGAAACTTCCATGGTATGCGTGTGTGAATTATCTGGCGTAGATGTGCCTTGAGTCGACTACCAACGGAAGAGAGCTCGAATGACGGTAATTATTATATTTGGGATGACCCACTATTATTCAAAGAGGTCTTGACATGATAATAAGAAGATGTATTTTGAAAGTGAACAAGGCAACATTTTAAATGAATGCCATGCATCACCATATGGGGACATTTTTCTGGAGAAAGAACAGCTCACAAGATACTCCAATCATGATTTTATTATTTTATCTTGAGGTGTCTTGAGTGGTTAAATTGTGTGATAGATGCCAAAGATTGGAAATATCAGCAGCAGGAATGAAATGCCCCTTAGAGGTATTTTGGTGATACAAATTTTTGATGTATGGGGAATAGATTTTATGGGACCTTTCCCACCATCATTTGAAACCTATACATGCGCTGCGGTGATTACGTTCAAATGGGTGAGCTTGATGTGTCAAAGGAATGATGCTAATACAGTTGTGAGTTTCTTGCAAAAGAATATTTTGAGCAGATTTGGAACACCCAGAACTATCATTAGTGATGGGGAAACCCACTTTGCAAACAAAATATTTGCAAAACTCATGAGCAGGTATGGGATTAAGCATGTAATGAGTTTAGCTTATCATCCCCAGACCAATGGACAAGCAGAAATTTCAAACAAGGAGATCAAAAGAATACTTGAAAAGACGGTGAGCTCAAGCAGGAAGGATTGGTCTTCCAAACTTGATGATGCACTTTGGGCTACGGGGTGCATACAAAACCCCATTGGAATGTCCCCATCTGTGAGTTGTTTTTGTGACCATGTCATCTACCTCTTGAATTGGAATACAAGGCAATGTGGGCCATCGAAGTTAAACTTCGATTTTAAAGGCTATGAGGAAGAAAAGATTGCTCCAAGCCCATGCACGGCGGAAGGAGTGAAAATGAAGCCTATAATAATGCTAGAATATACAAAGACAAGACAAATAAATGGCATGATCGAGGAGAATTTTTTGAAGAAAAGAGTTCGGGCGGGGGCAGAGGTTACCTTGTTTAATTCTAGGCCCGAAATTGTTTCAGGGGAAATTAAAATCAAAATGGAGTGGAGCCATACACAGTGGTGTCAGTACTACATTTGGAGCGGTATTCTTGAGGGCGAGATAATGGGGGAAGGAGAATTCAAGGTCAATGGGTGAAGGTTAAAAGCATTATCTAAGCAGGAAGAAATGAAGAACTCAACTTGGTTCTTAAGGAAAAGAAAAGTACCCGCAATGACAAGTCCGGCTAAGGACTGTGAAGCGACTAATAGGAGGCAACCCCTTAAGGGATTTAATTCGATTTTAAGTTTTGAAATATTTTTCTTTTAATTCTTGAAAATTAGGTCGAATTTGTTTTATAAGGATAGATTTAATTTTTAGAAATCAATTAATAGTTTAATTAGATTTTCTTGAATATTACGTGAGCTTACTTGAGGTTTAAAGATATGAATGGCAAGCGACTACGGGAACAATTCCGACAACTTGCGAGAGAAGTCACAACATGAGAAAAGGGAGTAACCTTCTCCCCTAGCAGTCTGTAGATATACTTGAATTGATTGTTAAATCTTTGCTTGGAGATGCACGAAGAGATGTCTAAAAGGGTTAGGAACAATAAAAATTCAAGGTTCTTGAAGTCATTGAGTTAAGGGCTTGGAGTCGCGACAGAAAGGTTATGTCGTAACATAAGTGATGTCGCGACAAAACATTGATGTCGTGACCTGTTTTGGAAGGGCAATTTGTGAGTATTGAAGGAAGAAGGTATATGTCGCGACACCACTGTGAAAAAAGAAAAAAAATGATATGCATAACCTTGACAAGGTAGGAAATATTTGGGAATAAAAGCAGGAATAAAGGATGTCGCAACATGATAATCAAACAATTCCTAAAAAATCCAGCGATGTCGCGACAAACTTAGCATCGCGACATAAAAGAGTGCAATGCCAATTAACTCACTTTAAAAGCCTAAATTCAATGATCTCAAATAAAAAATGAAATTGAAGTGTGACGTGTTTTTAATGAAGCGATAGTAGCCATAAACATTGATTGGTGCAAGCTTGTGGAAACTTTATCATTCCTCCAAACCACATAGCTATTCACCTTCTTCCTCCTTACGATCTCAACCCACGAAAACCTAGCTTTCCAAACCTTTTGAAGAGCTTTTCTTCCGTTCCAATATTTGAAATTCCCACCCTTGTCCTAACAGACGAGATTATGAGGAACATGAACAACGGAAGAAGAAGCTTCGTTAAGAAGAACACTTGAAGCGGTCGTCGGGAAGAACATAATCGGGAGGTGCCATCAGAAACACCCGAAGCTTCGGCAAACTCCCAAGAAAGAGCAAAAAAAGGAAAGGGAAAGGAGAGAAGAAGAAGTAGAAGATTTCGTGTCGACGGTTGCATCCCAAAGTGGAAAAAATATTATGCTAACAAGGGGCTCATTACCAGAGAGAGATTCAAAAACTCACATCTCTTCAAGGAGATGATAGAGCAGAGAGGGTGGAGAGTCACCGCGCACACCAAAAATCAAAGTATACACAAAGACTGTAAGAGAGTTTTATTCAAATTCGTAGGAAGCAAAGGATGGAGCCGCTTTTGTTAGAGGAATCACTTATATAGCTAAGGCTATCAACGAGGCCTATGGCATGGCAAGCAGCACAAACATTGGCTCCAAATTCAAGTTAAACTTTAAACCAGATTCGGAAAGATTGCCAAGAAGCTCAATAATGTAAGGTGCAAATAAACCAAGGAGTAAGAAAGGCCAAGAACATTGAATGTGTGGGAAACCCCACCGAAGCGAAGGTATGGTTTTACTTCCCTACTGCTTTCTGTTCCAATAAAACACGTGTGCACAAGAGAGAACAAGAAGTCAGGTTGGCCAGATGCCATCCTAAAAGGATACAAGATCATCGTAGAGTTGTCATTGAGAATTCTATCAAGAGGTCATGAAGGGAATAAAAGAGGGTTTATTCCTCACCCAAAGAACACCATCGGCTCTATGTTCAAGGTCAAGAAAGGAGTGCAACCTTAAGAAGAGTACCCAAAGAGCTTCACCACTCCTTCCGACAGAGTTAGCAGGCACCGCAAAACCGCAAGAAAAAGGCAAAGCTTCGTAGAGAGAAAAGAGATAAAGCCCCTACCGGGAAGACTAAAAAGAGACTCAGAGGGTTGGCCGATCAAAGGAGCAGAGCACCTGCAGGAAAACTCACCTGATAAACAATGATTTCATTGGCCGAGAATGAAGGGTAGGACGGCTATGCACCCAACAGACTCTCCATTCCTCAGCCGCCACCTTCGTGCGTAAATGTAAATTTCCAACATGGAGAAAGCTCAAGGTGCCACAAGAGAACAATCGACACCGAAGCTCTCAATGCCGGCCACAAAGAGAAACTGATGAAAAAAAAAAATGTATGAGCTGGAACCCCACACAGAATTGCAGGCGCATTTATGAAAAAGAATTGAGTTAAGAGACCAAGAAAGGGAGGAAGATTGTGAAGGAAAAGGAGCATGAGATGGAGCTACAAAGAAGAGACCAACAGTGGGGAGAAGAGCCGAACAAAAGAGAGGAAACAGATGAGAAAAAATTTCAGCTAAGGTGGAAGAGTTTAAGAAAGAACAAGGAAAGCAGATCACAACTGCTACGTAAAACTCAAACTAAGCCATGAAGCTTTTTTATAACAATCGCCTGAAAGCTGATTCTCAAACTCCCAACATTGATAAAGAAAAGAGATACAAAGTAAAGTGAAGCCAACTGGAGCAAATCAAGGGCTTCAAGTTCCTATACAAGTCTCTACAGAAGGATTTTGAAAATAAACTGGATGATAGAGACAAGAAGCAAAAGGATGCTGAATCCTACAGGCAGAAAGAATGGCTAGAAAATTTGGATATGATTAACAATAATCTCTCCAAATTTTTAGAGGTCATGACTGAAATGGAGAATAACATAATGAATGGCTCGGGGGAAAGAGGCAAGGATGAGTTGAACAAAAAGGTTGATCTCTTCCAATGGCATCTTCATCAAGCATCAAGTCGAGAAGGAAACTAAGGAAGAGAAAGGAAAGAAGGGAAATGAGCCTCTCCATTCCCAAATTTCATTTGAATACCTGCACTGATCCTCATATCTTTTGTCGCCTTCCAAAAGAAAAAGATAGACTCTTCCCAAACCGACTTCCTTACTCTCCTATCCCATTTGAATTTGTATCCAATCGTCGTAATTGGAAACTTAAAATAAAATAAGAAACAATTGAATTGTTGCGGTGTTATTTTGAATTGTTTGTTCAATGTTGTGTTGTTGGTGGATACAGTTGGAAAATAAAAGAGAAATTAGTTCTAATAAAACTCGAGATGTCATGAGTCATGGGCTGAACGGCGCTTAGATTTAAATAAGTCGAAATGTAGAATAACGCTAAAATGAATACAGCTTTGATCAAACACAAAGTGCAAAAGTGACTTAAGTCTAACTGTTGAGTCCAAAATAGAGGGAAGTAATGAAATTGAAGAAACAAAACATATTTTCGAGATTTGCAGATGAAATAATGAGTCAAGGAACCGCTTGATAAAAAAGAGTTTAACTACTCATCAACAAAATTAATCAAGGAACTCCTAATGGTCAAAAAACAGAAATTTCAACCCGCATTCTGCATCCTGTTAATACTGGACGAGGCTAAATCCTAGGTGATGTACACAAGAAACGATGCTGTGCCATTCTTGGAAAGTTTGAGCCATTCTGCTTTGACCTTATTTGAGTATGCTGGAAGATAAGCACTAGTTCCGTAAATTGGTTTCAATCAAGCCATATTTCTAAAATCACCAATTTAAACTCCAACCTTCCAAAAGAATCATAATCTTTCCAGTGAAAGAACCCGTGATTACCCAAGAACCGAAAGAGGAAGAAGGAAATCAAGTTTGGGAGGCTGCTGGGTGAACCCAAGGAGGAAAAGATGCAAAAGTGGAATGAAAGAAAAGGGTCAAAAAACATAAATACAATAAAAAAAGGGATACAAGTTTACTGGTGGCTCACTTCAACTATTAAGTTCTTAGGGTGTCAACACCTAGTACCCTAATACATCCTGTACGGGAGTTACTAACCTGCAAGTTCCCATATGTGGGTGTTAGAAAAGCCTGGGTGAATAAAAACATCGTACCATCTCCGAACAAGTATAAACAAAGAAAATTTCCCCCAGTTGAATTATAAATGAGAAATGGGAGCATACAAAATTCCTGACGAAGAATCCAGAGATGTCCCAAAAATGAAGCCTGGGGAGTTTACAGTGCCAAACTACAAGGAAAAGTAAGGCAGAGGAGAAAGAAGAGAGAAAAAGTTCTATGTAAATCTAAACCAAAAAGTTCCTTCTATCCTACCCTTACCCAAGCCTACATTACAAGCCTAGGTAAGACCCCATTGATCTCTATGATGGAATTACTCTAAGCATTAGTGGGATCATATGGAACAACAAGCTTATGAATTTGGGAAAAGAATAAACAAAGAAACTGGAATGACCCAGAGAGTTATTAATAATTATGAAGATGAGAAGGAAAACAATTTATTTTTCAACAGGATCCAAATGATTATGTTGTTTGTAAACAATTTCAACAAATTTAAATTTTGTATATTATAAAGAGTAGAACCAACCTTGAACTCGACTCGCTAGATGCAAAATAATGTATACCTTGTATTTCAATTAAATTGAAACGCTAATGCGTAACAAATCGTAAAAATGTCCTTAAAATTTCTTTCTTTTATTTTGTCGGGAGGACAAACATCCTTTTCTTTTCTTGTTTTGAGGATGCAAGCAAAATTTTAAGTTTGTGAGTTCTTGATGAGCTTGAAAGTCATCCATTTTAGTCCATTTTTCTCGATCATTTTTATCTAAACAAGACTGATGAGGTGAATTATGGAATAACTAACAAACTAAACAAGTGTGGAATTCAAGAAAAAGAAGAATATTTGCAAAAATAAGCGTAAGGTGGATGAGCGTTAATGAGATAAATCAATCGTCGCGTTACGTTGGTAAAAGCGAGCACAAAGATAAAGGAACCCCGATGTCGGAAGCTGGCAAGAATCAAATGCATATCCAGTCGGGCAAGAAAACCCAAATAAACGAAACTTACTCAAGTTAACAAGGCGGCCGAGAAAGAAGAAACCTGTGAAGCAGAACCAGAAATGAGGAAGAAGACTTCATGTCGCCGAAGACTGGATCGCCGTGACATCACGTCGAATTAGCAAGAATACATCGCCGTAAGAGAAAAGAAGTCACGTATAAAGATCGCCTAAAGAGAGTAAGGTCGACATCGAAAGTGAAGGAAAAAGTAACTGGTCGCGACAAGAGTCACCAGATAAGCAACTGAGGATTAACCAGAAGCTAAGGGAATGATGTCGCGACAGCATCGTGATGTCGCGACATACCGATGTCGCTGACCGATGGAGGTCACGACAAGAGAGAATCGCCAGCTTCGCGACAGCTCGTGAGACGGTCGAGGTAATCTCCGCCAAGTTGTCACGCGACAGGACCGGGCGTCGCGACATCGAGCCAATTTCGTAATAAAACCCCGCAAGGGTACGGAATTGATGTCGCTACGCGCGGATCGATGTCGCGACAACAAATGAACCATCATGAAGACCGCAGAGCCATGTCGATGTCGCGACATGAGATTGCTTATCGCGAATACCAAGAGCACCGCGAAGCTTGTAAGTCCTTTGCCGATGTCACGACAAGAGAATGATGTCGCTACAAATGTAGCTAACCATTAAAACCTTCACGATATATGTGTATTTGTCGCTGATTGCACATATCGATGTCGCGAAGACCGTGAGAGACCAATTGAAACCTCGCAAAGGCATAAAGTGATGCCGCGACAGTGAATCATGTCGCTGACACCGTAAGACACGCCGAGTAACGCAGCTCATTTAGTCATGTCGCTGATAAAGAGATTGATGTCGCGAAGCATCGAGCAACCATTCGAAGCCCGCAGAAGACGTGGGTTGATGTCACGATGTAGATTGAGGTCGCGTACATCATGAACTACCAGTTCAAGGTCAGATAGATTTCGTTGATGTCGCGACTTGAGATCGATATCGCGACATTTTGGATGATGTCGCCGGCGCGGATTCGAGGTCGCGATCAATGCACCTCGGGCCAGTCCACTTGAAATCCACAATCACGCGCTGGATGAAACAACCGAGAAACTCCTATAAATACGCAAATTACCCGTAAGAGGAAATCTCAGTCATGCGACACGCACGAGGTCCGGGAGCCGGGTGCTCATTTTCTTTTATTTCTTTAGTTTCTTTTCTTTTCTTTTCTTTTCTTCAATATTGATAGTTTTAGATTAGATTAGATTTATCGTTTTATTGTTCGTTTTATTTTCCTGATCCGGGCAAGGAGCAATGCTGTTGTCGATTTTATAGTAAGCCGGTCTAATCTATCTTTCTAAATACACCTGAATGTTTGAAGTTCAGATAAATTTTGAATTCAACTCTTCGCGCCTCGACCGCAGCTATTCATGATCGGGAGGAACGCCGTAGCGTGTAATTCAAGAATCAGAACTAGCCTTCCATTGCTTGAACAATGCTATAGTCGAAATTATCTTTCCCAGAATGCTTTCCAAAGTAGCCTAAATTTCGGGCTTATGAATTTAATTTGTGTTTGGTTTACTGCTTTTGATCCGACACGCTCTTATACCCGTTATAAGATTTCGTCCATCGCTTCGACATTTCAAGGAGGCCCTCCGGCGACGTAGAAGGCATTCCCGAGAGTTACAACAATCAAGCCAAGGTATTAACTCGCTATTCATGATCTATCGGTGTTCGTGTTTTACTTCGATAAATCTCTTCTCACTGGAATCAAGTGAAGGAGTCGAATGAGTTATCAATTTAAATAAGGTAGAGTTCACCCCTAATCTCAATAGTGAGGCCAATCCCGTGTTAAATTAGATCTAATCAAGGGGAGAGGGTGATCTATTATAATTTCGAGGAAGAGCATCCCGGAAGTTGCATATCCTGTCAATCGATAACTCGGGGAGCTAAGGCTTACACCATAAAATGGGTATGAAGTATCAAGAAAAGAAAAATACCCGGGATTAAGGAAATCCCTTTAAAAGTAGTTATTTAATTTCCCGTCTTCGAGAGAATCAGAAAATTAGATAAATTGAATGGAGTTTGAGAGATCCAAACAGATCGCTAAGCACTCCTCGGATGATTTTGAAACCTCGAAATATTCAAAGAAGCTTTGTATCGCATTAACTACGTGAATTGGTACTACCATAAAGAGTGGCACTCGATGTGTCCTCCGGGAAGATAATTATTCAAGGTCCATCATTTTCTTAACTATTCTTTTATTCCTTTGGCTCCTTTATATTCCAAATTATTTGATTGTTCATTTATTTTGCCTGTATAGTATAATTTTGGCTTCTTAAGTCGGACCTTAATATCTACTTATCGTCCAAATAAGATGGAGATCGAGTAATGTGAGTAGTTGATTTAAAATTCTTGAGATCTTTGTGGGATCGAGTATCCGACTTAAATCCATTTTATTACTTTGCCGACTGCACTCGCACATCAGCACCAAAACCAAAATTAAAAAATGATTTACTCTGTGAGATTTTTGGTTTATATAAGATAAATGTCAATGTTTATGGCAACCATCGTCAGGATTAGCAATAGTCCCTTGGTAATAGTGTTTGCAATTTGTATATGGCTGGGTCTCAACAAGTTTTATGGTGCAAGCTCTGTGGATTAGACAATATTCCTTCGTAATTGTGCAACTAAATTTGTATATGTTTTGGTCCGAGGTCAAAAGTGAGTCCCCACTTCATTCGCTCCAGATCGCAGAGGCTGCTTGTAGTCCTAAACGGGGTTTAGTTCAAAGTTCACTTTTGATTCTTAAGAATCGTGGATCTACGTGGTCCAAGTGGTGATTAGCTTAAGCACCAATAATCTAGTGTTTTGTTGAGCCCGTTTCTTCTGATGAATAGATATACGACAAGGGTGGTAGCATCACGAGTGGGTCAGATTCCATGTGTATGGTTTCTCTCGCTTCCTTTGCTTTTGATATCTAATTTCGAGAGATTATTGTATGCTCAAATGTGCTAATTAATCTTTCCTTGCGCTGCTGTGGGACCATAGTACGCCATTCGCTTTGGTTGAATGTTTTAAGAATTCTAGATACCGATTAGGTAGGTCTAATCCAAGTTGTATGTTTAGCCTAGAGACTATCTGACCAGTGACCCATATGCTCCTGGGCATACCCAATTCACGGTAGAGAGACCGGAGTCTGCCTAGAGGGGTGCTACCTCATATGAGGTACCCTTCCCGATAGGTAATCACTTCGAACCCGTAAACTGGTTTTCGCAGACGCTTTTCCACACTGAGTCATCGGGGTTTTTTGCTCTTACTGGTTTTCCCCTTTATAAAATAACAACAAAAGTAAGTGGCGACTCCAAAGAAAAACTGCTCCTCCTCGAGACGGATTTCTAAAATTCAAAATCAACCCACATTTTATTTTCATTTGTAAGTTTGAGTCGCGCCTACCCGTGATCGGGTAGGTCCACAAATTGGCAACTCACGCGTATCGAACCCGTAATCTCGGGTTTCATAAGAGATCGCTTCAACTTGAGTCGTATACTGGAGCACACGGTTCTCCGATCAGAGCTCTGGCCAGCATAGACGACCGATGATCATACACTTGATCTAAGATTCAGCTCTGCATTCGTGATCGGTTGATGTCAGGTGTTCACCGCTGGATTATAGCATGCTTTCTCATTATTGATTGGTATTTAGCTATAACATTTGGGATTAAGCTTTAGAGGATAAGAATGTGTGTGGATTTTGTGATAGGTCAGTTTCTGCATGATTGTTTGGTTTATTTACCCGCTTCCTTCCCTTTGCATGATCATTGTCATTAGTCATGGGCACGCGGTGTATCCCCTTACTTTCGAATCACTAGTCTCGCCTGCCATTCCTACGGATCGCTTATGTTGTTTCGAGTCATTCTAACCGTCTACCTTCACTCAAGCCAGCTTTGGAATAAGGTCTAGCATAAGGGCTATATCGATGTATGTGAGCACTCATGGAGAGTACTCGGAGTCCAGCACAAAGACTCAGGGAGCAACTCGAAAGCCATATTTCATGGATAATCGCGCGCCGTGATGTCACTTTGATTGTTGATCGATCGTTGATTAGATCTTAGTTTCAGGTATCCTCGTGCTGGTACGGCCATCTAGCCTTTAGACTTGCCTTTCTCTGAGCCAGCCTGAGCCACCTTACCCTAAGGTACACACATGTCGAATCTCGCTCCTCGTATGGCTTCAAGCATATCAAATTAAATTACATGTCACATGTCGCCGCATATCCTTTATATATGCATGTTATATGAGACTCTTCATTACTGGGACTCACACATCAAATGATCGATTTCCTGGATTGCAGTCATGTGGACTTAATTACACTTCCTTTCCTTTGTAGGATTATCGATTAAGAGCACCTCTGTTCCCGGGCTTAGATCCAGACGGAGGTAGACTTGTAAATTCATCCTACACAAATGGGCCAGAGTAGACATCAAATCATGTAGATATGGACCCTTAAAGACGCCTACTCCTCACCAATCAAGCAAGATTACCAATACCATGGCATTTCTCTGGGATGCTATATTAGGACTTAAATAGAGGATTTATGGGCATCAGGCCCAACCATTGCCAATTTCGTAGCACCTCAGATACTCTATCGCACTCTCCACCACCACCACCACCACCAATTGACAACCATTCGACCCACTATACAACAGACTATACGCCTCCACCTCCACCACCACCACATGTTCAATCAAACACGTCGTGGAGTACTCAGATCGCATGCATGGTCAAACCGAGACCACGCTGGCTACCCTCATTGCGGGCTCCCACTGGGCTCATCGGGCGACACTCGTGCCCGTATCAATAGATTTAAAGCGTAGGACGTGCCCTCGCACATGTTTCGATGGAGCATAGTCGACTGATATGATGACCTTCCAAAGGGTAGCCTTGCCACGGAGTTCCGCGTATGCCGACATCGAGAGGTACATCGGGATAGGGTGCCCCATATTCACTTAAGCAATTGTAGGCGCTGTTATGCGCGCATGGATGTCTGGATGAGGCATGTATGATCATATGCTTTTCCTCCTGTGAGTCGAAAGGCCGCTTTAGCCGGCTCGCATCATTAGACCTTCGAGCCACAAGACATGGGCTGATCTGGGGATGTGAGGTGCTTATTAAAACAAGATTCTTTAATAATCGTAGTGACGATTCCCGAGGGAGCTGGGTGCCCACAGCAAGAGGCCGATGAGTTTCCACTACTCATTCATCCTCACGGAGAGAGAAGATCACACAAATGCAGATGCACTTCAGAGCGCTGATCGATCAAAGATGATTACGCGCAGTCTTTAACCCAACTTTTCTAGGCAACTCATGGCTTCCCACATACGCACTCTTTTAGATCATCGTTCAGCCCTAAGGCATCGAGGAGGGCATATCTAGAGGATTACGGGCGCACCTTCCCCTTCACCTGCGGAAAGAAGCCGTGGCCTGACCCCAGACCATCGGGACTGGGTGCCACATACGATACATTGCACCCGGTCCTACATCACCTTCCGCTTTGGGCATGAAGCTGTGACAATCCTTACGATGATACAAATGGATCAAAGACAGAATTTGTTACCCTCCTTTCGTGCGAATGGCCTACTTATCTACATTCGCCACCATGTACCCAAAGATATGTTAAGTATAGGTGCCCTCTCAGAGGCCACATGTACAATACCATCGCAAGATAAAGCACCACCCCACCAAGGCCTGGCCAGCAACTATTAATAACCTCGAGATGCCAATGAGTCGAGCATTTCGTAGATCGTCGGGTGGGGTTTGATCGTTCTTAATTACCACCTAGACTACTCACCACAACCTACCCTACCCGGATGGGACCGATCTTCACTGCGGTCGGTCATAAAAGAGCGAGTCATGATACGTATGGGGCTATACAAAGATCGAGGTACTGCCATTCGTGACCTTGACTGGACAGTGGCTCGTCATCTCGACGCCCTCGAGCGACTATTGCACTCCACTCCCACTCATGACACTAGAATACCTCCACCCCGGTGGTATACATTCGATCAAGTTTCGGGAGACGATATTCATGATGGACGGACGGGATGGAGAGCTCCCAGCCTTAACTGTCATGCGCATCGTGCTTTAATGGATACACCCATGTCACCGTGTCCCGTGCCATTTGCATTGATCTCCGTACGATGTTCCCCACGTAAAACAAGATTGCTAATATACTTCGCAAAGATGTTCGCCATGACACCCTCTGTTCGCTCCGCAGAGTACGGGCCAGTACATGGTATGTCCAGATTGCTATTTGCAGGAGCCTGGAGGGTAGCTCAAATTTCACCTATCGATATACAAACCTTTGCTAGCATCGATGTAGATGATCCAAAAGTAAGATGACGAGATTTTGTGCTAGATGTGCACCACTCATGCCCTCATTTCCATTCGAGCTATCGGGCCTCATCCAAGACACATGTGAGACTCACTGATCGTGAGCTCTACCGATTAGAGTCGATAATTCCTACCACCCCGTGGGACTGATCCACTTTCCGATAAATCTGATAGTGGCTACATGCATAGTGTTTTCTCGACAATGATTTACCACCGAGGGATCGTACCATGTTCAGATCTTGCTCATCGATGTTACTTGTTTAGGGTCATAAGGCCATTCGTCTCAATGGGATGAATCAGCTTCCCAGCTTCACGCCATTCCAACATTATTGCTTACTGATTCAGATTCTTCAAAACAACCACTTAGTTATCCATTACAAACCCACAGAGTCAGACGGTCAGAAAACATAGAAGTAATGCCACTTCATATTAACATGATCTGCCCAAATATGTCTTCCACACATGCACTCCTTTCAATGTTTCAGATCCGAATCATCTTTAATCTCGTTTTTGGGCCAATCTTCTGATTCAATAGGCTATAGTTATATCATCTCATCATAATCACATAGTTCAATACCTTCTGAGGAAGATATTTATCATGATATATTCCATAAAAGATGTTTACCCCTTATGCCAAGAGCCTAAATCAACACAAAGTGAGGACGACTTGCACTTGACTAGGTGTGTTTTTTACGAGGTCCAGGTTTTCAGTTTAGAGGATGACAATAGAGACATGGTACCTATGTCTTTGATCGCGACAAAGGCACTTTGGTGCTTAAAGATGATGAGAGGCATGTCTTATATGCCCGGTTTGATCGGGTCGCCGCCAGGCCGCGCGAGTTTACTATTACAACATCATGACATGCCATACGGATGTTACACTCCTTCTAAGGATGATGCACGACACATGGCCAAGGCCGCACGAGATGGGTGGGTGGCGAGCTCTCCCTCGCTCATCCCGGGGTTCTCATCTGACACCCCCTTCGCCCATACACTTTCACTACGACCATTTCCACGAGTAGATCAAAGCATACACCCCACATGTGTGAGCTGACTATGCTCAAGATGGTCGAGATCTCGAGGCATCCAACAGTCCCAAGAGAGGAGATGTGTTTGAGTCTGGCGATCACCGAGCCACCCGAGGCCATGATAGTTGCACCCCCATCACCGATCGAGCCAGTGTGTTTTCCATGTGCTTCCCGGAGTGAGGTCCCTCGGCCGCGACTTACCCATGGATTTGAGATACCTACGCGATTTCGTTTAATACTTCGCGGGATGCAATGGACATGATAGGCAATGGTCGTATCCTTAACACAGCCCCGCATGGGCCCCACTATGCTTTGACATGTCGGAGTTTCTATGATTAACATCAAGAACGGGCACTTATGACGCCAGATCGACGTGAGTGGATAAGGATCGCAGATCGTCGCGATTCCTCGATGCGTTTCCTCGCCCAGGCCCCGATCCGCTTTGATGTGTTTGAGATTTCAAGTTTTGTTTGATGGCGATGGACTCTACTACCGATATTACTCATGATAGCACGTTTCGCTGAGAGCATCCGACTTACTGACCGCACCCTTTCTTTGACACCATGTCCGTTTATCACCCCGCAGATGACATTTCCGATGGCAATGAATTACGAGTATTTTCAAGTATTTGCTTGTGTCACAAAGATTTCCTCGATTCTACCACCGCATCTATAGCACATGTATGCGATGTCGATGATGCTGGAGACATAAAACGACCCACCTGGTGGTAAGTCGTAGCTCCACTCGAGACAGAGGACAAGAAAGTTACACCTGCTTCTCAGCACAACTGATGAGACTCATGTACCATCAGCCCAGTGAGATTAGATCGCCTTTCCCTATCTCCCAACGAGAAGTGGATCGATCAAATCTACCTCGTGCCATATCAGATGTATTTGCATGGTCGTATGAGGACATGTGCCTCACCACTATAGTTCGAACATCACCCGCCCATTTCACAGATGCGGCCAGCCAAGGTAAAGTGAGTGAGACTACAATTCCTCGGATGGAGTTTATGTGCTGGCGAGGAGATCTCTGCGCTAAACCAGCTGGCCGGGCTTCCTCACGTGAGTCGAAGTATCCCGAGCGTCGCTAATGTCGCCCCGCTCCCAAAAAGGATGGCAAAAGTTAGGAGTTTGTGTTGACTTTCGAGATTTGAATAAGGTCACCCTAGATGATTTTCCCTCCTGCCAACATCACCACATGTTAGTCGCACTGCTGTGGCACCTTATGTTTTCCTTCATGGATGGGTTGGGTATAACTGCATTTTGATGGCTCCAAAGAGGATACGGAGAAGACTTCTTTCATTACTCGAGCTGGGTACTTATCGCTATCGAGTCATGCCATTTGGGCTGCACGCAGATTTAATTTCCCATCGAGTCATGACATTTTTCCTATGATATGATGCATGGTGGTGATGCCGAGGTATATGGATGACATGATAATGTAAGTCCCAAGATGTGGTAGATCACTTAGCAAAAGATTACAGAGATATTCTTTGCATGATCCCAATACCAGATGAGATTTAATCCCAAGAAGTGACTGGGGTAACTTCTGAAATTGTCGCGCCACACGTTAGCGTAGCGCTATGATGTAGGTCGATCCAGAGGAAGACTCACGCCATACTTCACATGCCCGCCTGAGGAATGAGAAAGAGCATCGAGGCTCTTTAGGCAAATTACATCGGGCCGTTTCATTACTAGACTAATATGTACATATGCGAGCCTACTTTCGCCTTCTATAAGAACTAAATCCTACGCTTCGAATAATGATTGTCACTGTGTTTCGTGAAGATTAAGGAATGTTTACTTTCTCCCCTAGTTTTAGTGCCTCCCACACCGGGGCACCCTTTGCTTCATTTGTCGGCTTCTACATAGCTGGATGCAATGTTATTCACTGGCTGATTCGTGAGCGAGCAGCCATTTATTATCTAGCAAGAGAATACTCTGAATAATGAGTGCAAAATACATTATGATTGGCTTCCGCTTAGAGTTGGTCTGGGGCTAATGTGAGACTTGTGCACTATGTGATGCAGTATTCCATACTTTAGTCTCGATGAATCCATTTGTGCATTTGTTCGACCGACCTATTATGACCGGTGTGTTCCAAGTGAGATGGTCAGGTTCTATCGACAGAGTTTGATGTTCAAAGATATGACAAAGAAATTCCAGAAGGGAAGCATTGTTGCATCATTCGCTTTGCCAAGATCCGATGACGTAATAATCGACATGATTTCTGATGAAAGCAATTTGTCTTCAATGACCAGCATTACAGATGGCAATAGATTGGACAGCCGCCAATCACGGTTTGGTATCGTATCTTATCGAGACAATTGTGGTGATCAAGACCCTTAAGATCGCTCAGTTAGTGGCCTTCCGATCATCACCGGCTGACGAATATATTTGAGTATAAGGCTCAGATTACGGCCCTGAGACCGCTACCGATCTTGGCATTAGACAGCCACTGAGATCCAAATTCGGGTCAACTTAGTTATACAAAATTGCACCTGGGTGGTATCCGGAGGACCGATGAAGTCGGGTCCCACTTGCGCCTACACCTACACCGCCGCCGACGGACGAGTCGAGATATATACATCCGCTCTGTAGGCGCAGAACCCGCTCGACGCGCAAACAATTTAGCTTCGTGGTCAGGATTCCCATGAGTGATTATGCGACATCGGCCGATTGAAACCCGTCCGTACCCGCTTACCCTGCTATTTAATTCTTAGATATTGAGAATCGACGAGTGATTAAAGACCAGTATGCCATTTTCTATTCAAGATAGGTTTTGAGTGCTTTCGCAAGACTAATCATACTCAACAAGTTTCTGACCGATGTGTGCAGTCCACTTAGTTTCACTAATTCCATTTCGAGATTGTTTCGATAGTTTCGTGTTTTTGATAACTTCAATCAAGAAGCTAGCTTCTTATCGTGTTGAATGCGAGACCCTCGATGATTTCACCGAAACAGGCGAGAATATCAAGATTCAAAGGAAGAATCGGGGCAAAAAGTGATGAATAAGAAGTGCAAGAGATGCAAAGTGAGTTAAATACAGAAACAAAGGAGCAATCCCAGGATTTTCGCTATGATTGCGAAAATTTCGCTGGGATTGCGAAAATTTCGCAATCCTAGCGAAATTGGGAATTTTCAAGCAGTTGGGCGAAATTTATTTATAACAGCTAAATTTTTCCAATTCGCTATCTCACAAAAATTTAGCTAGGCTAGAGAAATTTTGCTAGCTATCAAAATTCATCATAAGGCGAAATTTCCCATTTCGCTATCTCTGTAGAATTTCGCTAGCAGCTATATTTTCGCTTATGCTAGCTAAATTTCCCGCGATAAAGAAAACACACTTATGTTTGGTGATGTTTGATCCCAAACGAATTACTGCTTTGATGTATTACCATTTTCAAATTTTTATGTAATTTCATATTTTAGGTATTTTTGTATTTTCACACTTCTGGTTGGATCATATAAACCCCCACCTCTTGTAACCCTTAAGCAACTTTTCACTTTAGTAAAGTTTTCCCAGCCTTTCATTTAGCCCCATTTCATTCTTCTCTATCCTCTTCTTCATTTTTCCTACGCTAAACACCCCTCGAGGATGACAACTCAAGGATGCTCGCTGCTTCTCATAACTTTGAAGCACGAGGGCTTAGCTTGGAGCTCTGGGTCACAGGGTTATTCCTCATGCTTTGAATGTTACAGTAATCGATTTATGGTCTCACTTTCCAAACTAGGGTTTAATGGCATTTAATGTCTTTCCTTTTCGTCAATACTCGCTTATGCGCAAAGGTTCAAGCATTCTTAATGGTATGCACCGACATTCTTAGATGTCATTTACGAGCCATGGAATGAGGTTAAATGCTAGGGTTTCAAATCGAATGGGACTTTAAATGTCAGTACTGGTCGACTCAATGAGTGGTTCTAGGTTAGGGTTTTAAGAGCTAAACAAAGATCCGGGTTTTGATTTGACTATATGTCATTTGCCAATGCGAGGATATAATCCCAAGGAAACTTATCACCACGTTATCGCAAGGACCCAAGCTCAAGGTTACCATTTCACACTTCACTTTAAGCCATTAAGGCCAATAGCTGAACATACAACCTCAATCGCTTTTAACAAAACCGAAAAATCCAAAAACAAAAAAGCCTCACCATTTTCAAACGATGCTAATCATTGCTGGATATGAAAACCCATTTCCTTTTAAATGAGCCTTAACAGCAGACAAGAGTTTCGATTGATGCAGTAGGAGGAACTTAAGAATATAGTTTGTTGATTCCGCATCTCTACCGTGGCAATTAATCAATGAGCTACCATGGTATCATGATATTTTATCAGTTTCTACTGCGTGGCGCTTACCCCGAGATGTTGATCTCGTGCCACTATAGGTGATGCCAATCAACAAAATTTATTCCTGTTCTCTACCCGGGCCGTAGTCAAGCTACTGCAAGATAGCTGTCAGTGTCGAACACAGGATGGTGTTTTCTTCTGACAAATGATTTGAGTGAAAAACAAAATCAAATTTGGTTTGGATTTTAAGGTGGGGTAAAACAGTTGGTCAGGGTTTGCAAACTCCTAAAATAGCTAAAATTAAAATAAAATAACTCAAGTATCACACCGAGTTTAAGATCCTAGTTAACCGAGAGGTCCCCGTTAATTTTTCAAGGCCGGGAGGATGACACATAGTCATCTCCCGAACTCGGGATCTTCATTTGGCATTAAAACCTCCAAACCCTAATAATTTTCCTTTGATAGAAAGCATTTATTTAACATTTATGGTTCCCAACAAAGGAAAAATCTATCTCTCGACTCATCCTACAATGATTCGTAGGTGAAGGGTAACTACACGAGCCTCAAACGGATCTTAAAAATGTTAATCCACCGAACCCCAAAAGATTACCAAGTATCGATCAAAGCGGATGCACTTACGTTGAAAACCTAACCCCTTAACTCTACTCCTCGTTGGCTCAGAATGGCAATTCAATGGATATTAGTGTATCTAAAGCCAAGAATACACTAAACCCTAAAAGCTTGCCAAGTATCAAGCCAAAGAAAGTACATCAAAAAGATTTAAAACCTAGAGTTGAAAGTTCGGGAACCAAATGACAAAACCACAAGGTGAAAATGGGAACCACCGCCAGCCTACATCCTTCCCCAAAAGAGCCTTTTACTCAAGAAGGAAGTGGTTTTAGCCACTCATCCTCCAAGTTGTCATCCTTGGAGGTGTTCGCAACCAAGAAAGGAGAGAAAGAGGGAGAGAGGAAGAGAGGAACTGAACAAATAAAAGTCGTGTTGAAAGATTAGTGCTAGTTAAAGCCGCAAAGTGATGGGGGTTTATATAGTCCACCCAAAATGTGAAAATACTAAAACACCTAAAATATGAAATTACACAAGGGCTAGAATGGTAATACACCAAAACGTAGTCGTTTGGCATTAATTACACAAAAATCACAGGGCAGCCATTTTCGCTATGGAGGAGAATTTCTCAAGCAGAGCATTTAAAATTCTCGCTTAGCCTAGCGAAATTTAGGTGTGAGAGAATAAATTGGTTAATTGCCAGTACAAAGGATTTTCAAGTACATAGCGAAATTTTCGCTAGGATTGCGAATTTTCGCCAGATTCTCAGCCGAAATTTTCGCAATCATAGCAAATTTCCTGCCGCTTTATTCTTCACGCTTCGCACTCCATCGCATCCCTTTTCATCACCTCGTCATCATTCCTTCATTGAATTTTGATATGTTCGATGGTTGATAAATGGGTTCAATCTTCATGGTTCAGCACATATCTCTCGATATCAATCCTAAGGCATGCAAAACCTCGCGAAAACTAACCAAAACAATCTCGAAATGGCATTGCTGGAACCAAGTGGACTCCGCACACATCAATCGGGCTTAATCGACATGATTAGCGGGCAAAAAGCACCCAAACCTATCAATAGTGGTTCAAAATTGCACTTTTCGGGGCACTAATCGATGTACCACATCCAAGGACAGGAGATATCGAGACAACCACCGCATTTGTTATTATTTGTGGGGATGCCCTTTATAGGAGATCACCCAATGGCCTATTATTATTATGTCTGGACCGCGCCTACAAATGAGCGATGAGAGAGGTTCATGCCGAGTCCCGCGGGTCTACACATGGGAGGCCACATGCTAGCACGTAAGATCACGAGGACTCCGGTTACTTTGGTCGACCATGAGACAAGATTGTTGCCGCTTGTACAGATGTCCGTGAGTGTCAAAATGCACGAAGACTCGATACACGTGCCACCTTCCTCAGTTGCATGCACTTACATCCCTCGTCGCTTTCGCACGGGTATTGATATTATCAAAGATCTCACCCCCAAGTCTTCCTGAAGGCATGAGTACATCCTCGGGTGGCTATTGATTATTTCACTGGCTGGTGGAAGCTACTTCCTTATGTCGGATCGATATAAACAGTGGCCAAATTCATCGACGTACATTATTCCACCGATAATGGGTCCCTCATGAGTCTGACCGCATGTAGGAGCCGGATTTTAGAGGCGATGGATACACCGGTCCAAGAGTATGGTATTCAAGATCATCAACATTCAGACATAAAGCACAAACTAATGGGGCGCCTGAGTCGCAAATAAGAATATCAAGAGGATTTCTAGAAAGATGGCTGAGACTCTCAGTGGATCGGCCGAGAATCTCCCTTTCTCATCAGGCTTATCGTGACATCGTTTCGTACCTCAATCGGGGCTACACCTACCTTTCAGATATGGCATGGAGGCAAAGGCAGCCCGCTGAAACTGAGATGGGACCCCGAGGTTGAGTTTTGTAGCATCGATATCCGAGACCCAGCAGCCCCAACCTATGATCGCCTTAGCCTGGATGAGAGGAGATTGAGGGCAAAGCAGATCATGTTCGTGCCTATCGTATGGAAAATGAATTCGTGCATTTAGAGGTGCTGGTCAAGCCTAGGAAGTTTCCAAAAGGCGACCTAGTCTCAAAGGTCCTCGTGGATCGATCAACAACCCTAGAGGAAGCTTTAGGACCAAATTGAGCGGCCTTATGTCATCCCGAGATCCGACTCGAGAGGAGCAACCCGGCCGACAAACTCGACTCCGGAATCGCCATCGAGCCATTCAATGTGGATCAAAGAAGTTTTATGTGTGAGATCATGGTCAGAGGATGGGTGGCCATCACTTTGAGTAGCCATATTCCCTATTGCACACTCATACATTGATATATCCTATTGCTAGCTCTTTGAGCCTCACGCGGTTTATTATGGCCTATTCTTTCATTCGACCTTGCATACTTTTTCTGACTTGGTTTGGGGGGGGGCCTGCCCCTGTGCGCTTTTTATTTATTAATTGGATCCTGTGAGCATTATGAGCATTATGAGCATTTCTGACTGGTCAGGTTTGTCACACCCTTCGTTCCCCATGTGTTTGATCCGGGATTCTGAAAGGCTGAGGACTAATGGACGGGAGTGGCTCGAGGTTCTTTTGGTTGGATTGTGTTAGTATGGCATTCCACCCACTTGGTGGTTCGACGCAAAAAAACAAAACAAAACAAAAACAAAAATAAAAACAAAAAACAAAATTGTTTGTCTGGGTATCTTTAATACTTAGGCTCATCAAAGCGTTAGCCTGGGTTCGCAGATTTATTATTCCCTCTAAAAGTCAAGTGAAAGCATCAGATTTCCATCTTTCTCCAGCTTTTGGATTGGGGTAACAATACATTGGGAATGAAGTTCGATTTGCTTTCGCACCCAGTCACGGATCAGCGCCGTATCACCACTGCTATTTTATGGGGCAGACTTGTTTCGACTTCGTGTTCCCTTGGATGAGTTGTCTGGCTATCATCACATTGCAACATTTCAGATCCTAAATTTTTGTTTCTTTTCCTTTTTTTCGCTTTATCCATTCATCATTTTTCTTATCCCTTTCAATCTTCTTCTACTCTTATTGATCGTCGTCTCGCTTCTTAAGCGACGTGTCCTTCGTGCATTTCAATTTGTCATTCGACATTGTTCATCTCTGATGTTGGCCGAGTCACCTCGTCACATGATTCTCGATATTCGACATTGCGCGTATGTGGGTTCGGGCAAAGGTTTATCGGGTATTCGGGGCCTTGTTTCCCATCACGCCATTCACCTTTCACCCTTAGCTTACATTACTGGCCCCGAGTCAGAAGTGACCGCCCGGATCACGATCTCGTGTTCGCTAAGCATTTTATGCGGGATGTGTTCTCATGCATCGACAGTACTGACGCCGACAAGTCTCCGTCTTTTTGCAGAGTATCAGGGTCACATATCATGCTTCATTTAGTTTGCTTCATTTCAGTCCAAGTGATCGAAGGCTGCATGATACAGAGAATTGGGACTAAGTGATACTTTAGCTTCGATGCTTTGACACATTCACACCGGGCATATCTCCATCCTTTCATGTTAAGACATCGCTCTTACGCATGTACACTAGCATCCCATTTCGCCTGTGAGATGTTTCTCGCATCAAAGCTCGAGTATGCGCCTACATGCAACGGTTTCTTCATACAAAGAAAGTGTTTCTGGAAGAGCTAGCCTCGTCATATTCATCGATATTCGTCAGATCCCGCAGGGAAAATGGCTGCACACACCCCATATGTCGTTTCGCTCTCTCGCTCGCATTTGACGTCTCATAAATTCATTTCGTATTTTTTTTCATCGAGGCACTCGTGATATTAGATGTGCACACTGGGGCATACCCTATATCAATTTTATGGAATAAAATGGATGATTTTTTCTAAGTGAATGAATGATTGCATATTTTCAGCTCTGACATTGACCACATGAGTGGTTATGGATTTCGATATATCGATATTTTAGAACTAGCATAACCCTTTCTTCCACCCTCGTCACATTTGTGAAATTGTCCTACGGCATACCCCTCTATTTCCGCCTCATATTAAGTTCTCGGGTTTCTTAATACGCGGCATTTTCTATCACATACCTGGGCATCTCCCCTTTTCATTAAGTGATCAGGTTCGATTCTTCTCGCTTGGTTCGAAACACTCTGTCGGCACCCCTGACGTCATACTAGGGCCTACCCCCTTCCCCGAGCTCTTTACTCGCTTAGCCTGCTTCCGAGTCTCCGAAGAACCTCGCCCTGATCCCACCTTCCAAGTGACTCCACTCCCACCCCCTTCAAAGACTCACCGACCCTTCCAATACTCCGCCCTGATCCCACCTCGTACCTCCCATCCCTCCCAGACTTCCTGGATTCCACCTTTCCTCGTACTCACCCAGATTCCCATTTCTGTGACTCACCCGATCCCCACCTTTCCCCAGACTCACCCGGATTCCCACATTTCTCGTGGCTCGCCAGATCCTACCTTTTCTTGTGACTCAATCCCATTCCCCCCATTTCCTGTGATCACTGATCCACCTTTCCTGAGATCAACTGGTTCACCTTCCAACACTCACTTCTGATCCCACATCCCAAAAGATTCGAATCCCCCACCTTTCCTAAGACTCACCCAATTCCATCTTCAGACTACCCGTATCCCACATTCTGCACTGCCCTGATCCTACCTTCCCAGATCACCCGACCCTTACTCTCTCCTGTGACTCACCAATCCCACATTTCCGATACTCGCCCGATCCTACATTTTCCTGCCTAACCGGATCTACCCTCCTGTGGCTCAATCCGGATTTTACCTTCCCAAGACTCGCCAGATTCCAACACCTTCCCGCACCGCCCGGATCCCACTCCTTCCCAAGACTCACCAAGACCCTTCCGACACTCCATCCTGATCCCAACTCGTACTCGCCGCATCCCACATTTCACACTCGCCTCGATCCCACCTTTCCCAGACTCGCCCCCAATCCCACCCTTCCTGTGATCACTGATCCCACATTTTCAGACTCGCCCTGATCCCACCTTCCAACACTCCGCCTGATCCCACATTGCACTCCAATTTGGATCCCACCTTTCCGACATCGCCTCATCCCACCCCTTCCCAGATCAACTTAATCTCTCTTCCCAGACTCAATTCAACCCTTCCTCGTACCCGCCCGAATCCCACATTTCTGTGATCAGCCTCTGATCCCACATATTTCCCAGACCCCCGATCCCACCTATCCTGTACTCGCCCTAACTCACTCTTCTCGACATCACCGATCCCACCTTTTCCGACATCACTCGATTCCACCTTTCCTGACTCAGCTCCTGATCCCACCTTCCTAGATTCTCGCCTCTTGATCTTTACATTTTCTCCTGACTCACCCTGGGATTTTGCACCTTTCCACGTATTAATGCCCAAAAGTGCAATTTTTCAACCCTATATTAGATAGGTTTTGAGTGCTTACAAGATTAATGATGTCATTTATACTAATTGAAGTGTTTCAGTCTTCTTAGTAACACTTATGCTAGGCTTGTGAGGGTATTTTGGTTGTTTTGTATTTTTGTGTCACTGAGTTCAATCTCGAATCAAATGATGAATCAGCGAAGTTGGAATTCAAGTCTCACCATCAACCACCCCAAGATTCAATGGAGAAAACCAAGGCAAAATGAAGAAAATTCTAACAAATAATACGTGGAGGCAATGCAAAGGAAGAATCAATAATGCAGTGGATTACAGAGTTGTAAAATTTTCGCGGATTGCGAAAAATTTCGCAACCTTAGCGAAATTTTCGCGAACCTTACTAAAATTTCGCAACCTTAAAAACACCAAATTTCGCTGTAATACACGCGCTAGGGCACCATTTTTAGCGAAAAACTTATCGCTTTTCACACTCGCTAGCTCAGCGAAATTCGCTAGCCAGCTTAAATCGCCACCCTCCCAGCGAAATTTCTGCTTCTTTGTTAGACCGTTGATTTCGCTAGTTAGCGAAATTCCTCAACCTAGCTAAATTCGGCGCCTCATCATGTTTTGTAATTAATACGCCAAAAAACACCTTCCAAACTTGGTGTACACTTTCCATTATCCTTTACCCCAAATAATTCATGTGTTTTTTGGTATTTTCATACCTGAGAGGTCTATATAAACCCCCTCTTGTTTTGTAAGAAATGAGGAGAACAATTGGTGAACAATCAGGAGTAAGATATTTTGTAAGTTTTTATTTTTGTAAATAAAGTCTTTTTATTCTTTTTAGGTTTTGCTTTTATTTCTTTTCTCTCTTCTCTCTCTTCTTTCTCTTCCCTTTCTACGCTAAACACCCTCTCGAGGATGACAACTCAAGAGATGGTTTCGGCTGCTTCCTTTCTTGAAGAGAGGAAGGAAGCTAGTCAGGCAGGCATATACATGTCATTCCTCTCAGATTAAAAGCTACTTGTGTATTTACGGCCCTATTCTCAAAACATAGTTGCATAACATGGGATGTTATTGATTTGGCCAATACTCTCCATGTTTAGATGTGCAAAGGTTTGGTGAGAGATTTAATCGTTGTTCTTTAGATGGTCTTTACGAGCTCTAAAATGATATTTATATGTTAAAGTTTCTCAAATTAGGTTGCATAGCATTAATGTTATTGATTTGGCCAATACTTTCCATGCTTTAGGACTGTGGATTTTGTATTGTCTTTACGAGCCTCCAGATGATATTAAACGTTAAGGTTTTAAAACTAAGCTGGGTCAAGTAACCGCATGCTACCTGTATCGACCAAATGGGGATGTTTCACGGGTGAGGTTTGCTAGTTAAACAGATCCCAAGTATGCCACGACTATATGTCGCATGTCATAACGTGAGGATAAAACCCGAGATACTTGTTTGCCCCTGAATCCTTGCTAAGATAGTAACTCTAAATCTTCAAAGTTACCTTTTCACTTTTAATTTCGCTTTTGCAGCTTTCGCTTTCAACTTCATTCTAATTGCTAAAACACAATTCCAAAGAGTCCAAATAGAAAGCCTTACCTTCATGACCGAAGGTAAACCATTTCTAGATGAAACCCATCCTCGTGTTCGACCTTAGACTAACACTATACTCGCAGTGAGCTCACCAATGGCAAAGAAGAGGGAACTCAGCCGTGATATAAATTCGTTGATTTTAGTTTCGCCCATCGTGGTACCAATCAAAATGACGCCACACGGGACGGTGCCAAACTACTAATGGTAAGTTGAAGAGTACTTGTGATCCACATCACAAGTGAAGTGTAATATTTTTACCTTCAGAACTCGCCAGAACGCCGCGCTTTGAAGACTTAGCGAACGTGACTGCTTCGGGCCAGCTTTTTCATTCAGCTTAGTTTTATTGTTGTTATTAATTTTAATTTCTTCGTAAGTTTGCTTGCTCTTTGGTTGTCTCTACAATTTTGTAACAGGTGTTTATGCAACAGTTGGGATAGAGACACATCGTGCATCGAATAGGATTAGTACACAACTCGACCTAAATGAAGGAGGCGAAGGTACCAACCGATACCATGGATCCCAGACCCAGGAACAATGAGCCAAAACTAGAACCCCATGAACCAAACGTCGATAGAATCATGAGGGATCACATCCACCTCCTAGAGTTGCCCCATCCTCATCATTCCTCCCAATAAGATGTAGCAAAGAGAGGCTATTTGTACCTCTACTCCCCACATATCATGGTATGGAAAATGAAAACTATACACTCATATTAGGATTTTGAGGAGGTTTGTGAACACTTCAAGGAAGGTATGACGGATACATTTGCTTGGGCTGTATGTGGCCTACTGACTCTAAAGGACAAGGCTAAGATATGGCTCAACCTATCAGGCCTAGAACCATTAGAAATCGGGGTCGAGTCACAGTCAATTCCCTCGAAGAAGTTTTTCAAAGACTCACAAGACCAATAATTTGAAAGACAAATCTACACTGCAGCCTCGTGACGGGCGAGAGATTTTACCAATGTCGAAAGATTTATGGAAACGACAAATGCATGCCCACATCATGGGTTTGACACTCGATGCCGGGCAACCACTTATGGTGGCGTCCTCCGCCATGAGGCGCTGAAACCAAAAGGAGATTTTTTAAGCAAACATCCCGATGAAGCCACGGATTTTAAATTACGTACGAAAACTTCTAAGGGTCGGATGAGCTTAACCCTAGAGAATTATAGATGAGACCACCAAATAACCAAAGGGTGGATGGCTGCAAATCGCCCAAGAAATAGAAATGAGAGCTAGGATTTCAACCCTAACTAGGAAGCGTAGAGGAGCTCAAGGCAACAGCCCCAAGAGGTGCATGCAGCCGGGACCGAAAAATCCCGCTCGCCCAATCCTTAAACAACTCTCAATCCCCGCACACCCAATGTATCGTAGCGTCCTATGGCCCCCGCAGTTGAAGGACGGTGTCAATGTGCAAACACCGTAGGACAATCTCAAGCCACAAATAACTATCGCTCCATATGGTAATGGCCCACACAATCCACCTGAGGAATCACCATAATCTCAGATGAGACCTAATCCCCGCCACACTGCGCCAAGCCTCGCTTATTTCACATCATTAACAACCACCATCCTCTTCTCCAAAGAAAGCCATATTGAATTCCTGGAAAGTAAGGCGGTGGGCAACTTTGCTTCGTAGGAACAAAAGGAATTAATGCCAAGAATCGCACAAAGAATTGATACTGCAGTAAAGTACACGAATAAGAGAATAGACGGGTTCGAGAGCACCCCAACCAAAAATTGATAACCTAGCAGCAGATTCAATCACCAAGATTAACAAGTTGCTAGAGGTGGCAAGAAAGAGGGAGGTTCCTCTCACAACATTCCAAAATCCATGGAATTCACTGAGGTAGATCATCCAAACACCTGAATGGATGAGGTTAAGGCCATAATAACCCCGAGAAGTGGAAAGAGTTTGATCCTACAAGTAAACCCACACAAGAATCTAGGCAGTGAGAAGAATTGCAACCTCGAAAGATGCCTCCTGTAGAGGAGGATCTACCGAAATACCATACCACTTCCATCACGCTGACTTAGAGGAGACAGCGGCAATCACCGCTGCATTCTCGAGGTTTTAAGCGCAAGTGAAGCGTTAACATACTCTACCGACTGACCAACAAAGTCCTCGGCCGCTTATGCAAAATTTTTGGAAAAAGATCTTTGCACAATCAAGCATGGATTAGGCAATGGGAGAAGAGTACATTACCAATACGTCGTTATAATTCAAAGCAAATACCCCGTCAAATACAAAGATCCCGGATCTCCCAAATTTCACCAATATCGTGGAATCAAGATATGTCCTTGCTCATTTTAGAGCTACAGAACCCACGCCAGATTCATACAAGCAAAGCTAGGGTCTATGTAACTTAAACCCTACCAACATCACACCTCATCAGCTCATAGATCGCTGAAAACCTTTGCTGATAGTCAGAGACGTCTTGAGCTAAGATAGACAAATTCTACTACCCAATAGACTCCTCAGGGTACTCGACACCTAAACCTAATTGCTAGTGAAACCCAACCATGTAAATTAACCATCTTAGGAAAACCATTTCTAGCCACCGCCAATGCAATAATAAATTGCCTAATGGGAGTCATGCACTTAACTTTTGGTAACATGACCATGGAGTTGAACATCTTTTCATTTTCCTGAATAACAACATGAGCTAGAAACTGAAAATTCAAATTTCATGGGAAGTTGCTCTGAATGATCAAGATGCCAGAAAACAAAGTACCCAAGGTGCCGAGAGTGATCAGCCAGAAAAACGGAAGATATACTGGGTTCCTGCGCATCAACACCTACCCAAACCAATTGCTCAATTCAACAAATAACATCGAGGAGCAGATCAACAATCATCACCAACACAGTCAGAATTAATTGTGTAATCATAGTAATGGTGGACATCCTCCACCTCCCCGAGTAATTTCGTAAATCAACTCGTTTGTGTTCTCAAACCAAAGCAATTTAACAATTTTTGCTTTTGTTATTTAGTCAATTTCCATTTTTAACTATTTTTAAGAGATGTTTCTTTAATTTAGCTTTCCATTTTTAAAGCAAAGCTGGAAAAGGCCTTTTTATATTATCTTATATTAAACAATTAGATATTCTATTTCCTAACTTTAATTTTATCCTTACTTTTAATGTAATATATTAATTTTTTATTTGATCTCCTAAATCTTGAATCTGTGAAAATTGGTGTGAGCTAAATTGCCACAAAATAGGGGAAAACTCAAGTGAAGACTTCACGGCTGCCGGATGCTTATATAAACCCTGAGGGCTGTCAGAATGCCACTCACATTCTCCCCTCCCAAATGCATGCTTCCCTGGAAGCCTCTGCTACAGTTGGCCTGAAGTCCTTAGCCTCCCCGTCGCCACCACACCACACGCCGTCCCTTTCGAAATGCCACTCATCACGCCACACCGTAGTGTTCGCACCCCGCCAGAGTTTCGGTGCCCTCAGCTGATCGTGATTTCACCAGCTCTTCAGCGAGCATCTCCACGCGGCGCATTTCAGCTCGCTCGTCACACGTGAGTTGCTGCCTCACTCGCCGAGCTCGCCTGAAAATAGCCGCAGTCACACTAAGCCATCAGCTGCCGCATACCGCGGCTTGCTAGCTCTCGCCAAAGATTTTATCATTCATCGAGTCATCGGGCTACTAGCTCGTGGCCTAAAGTGGTCGCATAGCCAGCTGAGCCTGGTCACTTGATTACTCAGTGCACTCAAAGAGGCCTCCTGCAGATCCTCACTCAGATATAATGCAGCAGCTATATTTTCACAGTCGAGCCCTTTCGGCATTATTTCATATTGTGACATGGTTCAGACGGGGCGGGTCCCGCCTTCTGGCCGAGTGAGATTTAGCACGCCCGAGAAAGAGGCCTCAGCCCGGCCCCAGCACTCTCCTCAGACGACACGGGGCCCCAGAGAGGCAAGATTTCTCAGTAGAGCCTCAGGATTTAGACGTTATCGCATCGACTGGGACCCCCGCCCCATGCCTCGTACTACTCTGGAGGGAGAGCTGGGAGGGCCCGGCCTGCCGGCCCGCACATCTGGCCCAGCAAAGTGAAATACATCTTCTACCCCCATCTCCGGGCCATCTACCGAGGCGACTCATCACCTCACCGTCGCATCGAGATCTCGAGGCCAACGCTCGTAGGGCACCCTATCATTCCTGAATATAACACTCACCGCAGAGATTTTCATCAGGAGTCATTCTACGACGTCCCCGCACAGGCTCTAATTCTGACATCGGAGTCTATGATTGACTCAGAGTATTCCACTCTTACCCTACACTACAGCTTTATTACCCAAGAGGGGAATTACGCTCTACCACTCCATGACATCCAAGGAGACAGACGGTCCACTAGAGATTCGGGGCCAGTGATAGATGGACCGCCCGGTGTACTGCATCACCCGAGATATCACAAAGATCGATCGCGCATACCGCGCAACTCCGCAGGGTTACGAGCTGGGGGCCCACCCGCCCCTCACGTGGAGATGGTCCGAAAGACCGGCCGAGACATCACCGCCGGTCCAAAGATTCTTGGCAGTGAGGCACCCGCTCGACGCCGATCGACCACTCTGCTACGCATTCATTGCTCTCCGCAAAGATTATGTGCGCAGGGAGGGGATGTATCCCGAGGCACACGGATCTTGGGGATTTCGCCCAAATTCTCCGAGTCAGACATCACAGGCAGATAAGGGGTCCAGACCTACACCTCGCTCGAATGAGAGCATCCCACTACTGATGCCGAGACTCTTATGCTATGTTCTTGAGCAGATGGGATTCCTAGAGGAGCCTCCGTAGCCAGAGATGAGAGCTGAGATGCCTGCATGAAAAGGTCGTGAGGACCCAAGTATATCATGCCCGTTCCTTTCCATATACGACTACATTCAGAGGAGGTACCCGGTCAGAGGCCGAGGACCACCACGTGAGGGATGATAATTCGCCCGGTTCTCGAAAACAAAGGACTCCCATGTCGATCGCTCAATTTCCATCTCTCCACATACCGCATCAAGAAATGCGTTGTATACCCCCGCCTTCCTATTTAGCACATCATTCACCGGAGTACATCCATGCTAGCCCGAGAGAGGTCGTGATGCCATCCGCCGCCTCGCGCCTACACAGCTCGCCAGATCAGAGGTCAGCTCAGTTGGCCATTCTAAGGTCGACTCAGATACACCCATCCGGGTCTTCCTCATGTTCCCGGTCAGCGAGAGGAGCCCACCAATTTTATGCAAATTTCATCGATGTTCCTGGTCATGAAGCAGCTAGCTAGCTAGGCTCACTCACCACCACCACAAGCAGTTGAGGGTTAGGTTTCTTTTTGATTTGTTAGTTAATACTTTATCAACTCCTACTAAATTTTGTTTAGATTTATGTTTTTAATGATAGTAGGCAAAAGGCGCGGACATTGCGGTTTAGCTTTTGCAGCATGTAACAGCCATTTTGGCTATATCAAAAGCTATTCTGGGCTTATATACATAGACTTTGTATATCATGCTTCAGGCCTTCGCTAGTGTAAATGTTTCTTCTTTCAATCAATAATCGAATTGCTACAACCGATTTATCAATCATCATGTTTTCACTTCTATGCTAGAACAAATTCCATGCTTGAATTAAATTTCTCGTCACTACGCCCAAAGATGCTCAACTTGAAAATTTCCTTTATGCTAATTCACACCGCACCCGCATTTGCTCCAATAAATGTAACTCAGGTGCCTCTCGCCAGACAAAATCTACCTTAGGCAGGCCAAAACATAAGATGGGATTTGTGTTACCTACAAATTAGAAGACCAATGCGTTGTCTTCCAAAAAGGAAAAGAAAAAAAAGCAAAAAGAAAAAGAAAAGAAGTTAAGAAAAGAAAATAAAGTCGGAAGTTCGGGCCTTGAAACCCTAAAGATTCCGGCCCGAGGGGTGTATGGTGAAAGTTTTGAAACCCGAAGGCCCTAAGCCTCTTAATCGGGCCGGGAGTCATCGACAGTGTGTTCGCTACATGGGTGGATAGGTGAAGTTTAATGACTTGTAAGTAATTCCTCGGGCTTTTCTGGCCCTGAGTCCCGGTGTTTCCTCGAGTTGGGCGGGTCAAGGATCCTTTCGGGCTTGATGCCCTAAACCTTAATTGGTTGGGAGTCACCTGCGGACCCCCACACCTAACTTTGCAGTCTGGATTTTAAGCATCGCGACCCTACGATGTAGATGAACAAAGAAAGAAGAGCAGAACTAAATTTCTATCTAGGTTGTTCAACAACTTAAGGCCATGTCAAGCAGTTGGGGGAGGTGGCAATTTTTCATAGCTTTATTAGTTTAATCGTTACATAAAGAATCATTAGACTTAGGAAATCGCTGAGAATTATGATCCAATTTCATTCTAGAATCGTTTCTTGTATGGTTTTGATTATTTGCTACTCTACATGTGCCTTTGATTTCAATTTCGCTTTAAGGTAATGTTTATATGTATAAACCCTCAATCATAACTTTGCAAATCACCACGTGATCTCCTCTTTTCTTTATTTTGTATCATATGACTAGCAACGTTTTGGCTTGGGTGTGATTAATGCCCCAAAGTGCAATTTTGAACCCTATATTAGATAGGTTTTGAGTGCCATGACACGGATGTCATTTATACCACTGAAGTGTTCTAGCCCTCTTAGTAACACTTATGCCATTTAGAGGGCATTGTCGCTTTGTAGGCTTCAGACACTCGGAGTTCAATCTCGAATCAAACGACATGAATCATGAAGTTGGAATTCAAGTCTCGCCTATCAACCAGCCCAAGATTCAATGAGAAAACCAAGGCAAAAATGAAGAAAATTCAATGCGCCGAAGATGTGGAGGCAATGCAGTTGAAGAATCAACAATGCAGATTTTCGCTAGAGCTGCGAAATTTTCGCTGTGATCAAAATTAAGATCCTTGAGCTTAAAATTTCAACCTTAGCGAAAAATTCTCGCGAACCTTAAATGAAAACACCAAATCGTCAGAATCACACCGGGCCATTAAAATCTTACTTTTAATAAAAACTTGATTTCGCTTTTCACACACTCGCTTAGCTTAGCTTAAATTCTCGAGCTAATAAATTGTCACCCCATGGAATTTCTGCTTTTGCTAGACTGCTTGATTTCGCTAGTTGGGCAAATTCCCTCACCGCACGAAATTACGCCTCGCTGTTTTAATTAATGTCAAACGCCCAAACCTTGGTGTATTAATTTATTATCCTTAATCCAGCCAATTCCATAGGTTTCTTTTGGTATTTTCATACCTCGAGGAGGTTCCAGAAACCCTCTTGTTTTGTAAAGAAAGGAGGAGAACAATCAAGAACAACTCAGAGAAGATATTTCGTAAGTTTTTATTTTCAGAATACAAAGTCTTTTATTTTAGGTTTTGCTTTTACTCTTTCTCTCTCTCTCTCTTCTTTCTCTCCCTTTCTACGCTGAACACCCTCTCAGATGACAACCCAGAGAGATGTCATGGTCTCTCGGGGCAGAATGAAGAGTTCTGTGAGCTGAAGGAGAGGCATATTGTCTCATTTAGGGGCAGAAGGTGGTGAATGGAGGCTACTCAAAACAGTTGCATAACATGGATGCACATCTGGGCCAATACTCTCCATGCTTTAGGATGCGTCTGTGTGAGATAACCGTTGTTCTTAGATGGTCTTACGAGCCTCTAAAATGTGGATATTTTATATGTTAGGTTTCTCAAATTAGGCTGTATAGCATTTAATGTTATTATCACTAATACTTTCCATGCTTTAGGATCGTGATTCTTTGGGGATTACTTTTACGAGCCTCCGAGATGATATTAAAATGTTGGGGGAGCCAAGGGGCCATAACTGCATGCCACCAGACACTCAGTCAGAAAGGTTTCACGGGTGAGGCCTGCTAGCAAACAGGATCCTGCCATGCCATGACTTATAGTGTCGTATGTCATAATCTTAGATAAAACCCGAGACACTTGTTTGCCCTAACTGCCAAGATAGTAATCCCAAATCTCTCAAAGTTACCTTTCACCTTTAATTTCGCTTACGTCGCCTTTCAACTCATCCTAACGTTAAACACAACCCAAAAGAGTCCAAATTAGAAAGCCCACCTTCCATAATCGATGCAAACCATTTCTGTGGATGAAACCCATCCCTCGTGTTCCGACCAGATCAGATATCAGAAAGAGCCGACTACTGTGCCAGCAAGAAATCCAGTGTGCTGCAATTCTGCCGATTCAGCTTAGCCCACTCGTGGCACGAATCACTCGCCCCCATCCCACTTTTCTCAAGCCACTCGTAGTTGATTCTAAATTTTTTCGGCACTTCCACCCTGATCCAACTTTTCTACATTTCGCCCGGACCCCCTTCGAGTTTGCTGGCTGATTTCACCTTCTCCTAATCGCCTCTGATTATTATTCTTCCCATTGTGCCCCATCACTCATCTCTCCCGCATCGACTGCTTTTAAGTCCACCTGCGACTCAGTTCGCTAACCTTCGCACTTTAAAGTAAGGGACAAAATTGTTTCGGTCATCCGGGTTCTTCACTGTATTCAGCCCCACTCGCATTGTTTGCACTTCTGACCCACTCGATACACTCGTTCATTCTACTCTACCTAAGAGGGAACATTCGTGTGACCCTCAATTTGGTCCCCTCAACACTTGCACTTTATCCTTTCGTCATCACACTCACCCATCGTTTCCTCGAAGTATAACACCATTAGCCCCTTGAAGCTTAACTGCTCCTCAGCCTCGTGGGCTTCTATATGGTCCATTGAGTCCATATGTAGTTCACTTTAGAGCGTCACCTGCGGCTTCCTTTAGTTATCGGCATCTTCCATGTAAGCTGAAGCTGGGCCTCAATGGCGCCAACAACTGAGTTTATCGAGTATGTCAATTCCTGAGCACTCATTTGTCGACCATATCTCCCTGCTCAAACTTGGAACTCAGCATCGCTTTCTTGACCTTTACCGTTTATGAGCAACCCAAGTACCCGAGAATTTTTAGCAACGATCGTCAACCAACCAACACATCCACTCCCAATCCAGTCCACACACAGTTGCCCCGAATCGGCCACCAAGGCCTGAGGCCACTGTTATCTCCCACCCGACTTAATCAAGCACCATTTTTTCATTATGGACTCTTATTCTTCATGAATATTCTCTCAAAATTTCAGATTTTTCCCACCAATCACCAGTTAATCAGATAACCGACGATCGAAGCACTGCTGGGGCACCAATTTCCTTGACATTTCGTGCCTAAATCCAAGGCGATCTGGGGCCTGAAGCCCCGCATCGTCCTTGTGGCATGCTGGATCCGACGTGATCTGATGTTATGGGTTGTTTCAGAACCCCACTGTGGTCCACTGGACACTTGGGTGGCACAGCGAGTAAATGTAATGCAAATGCACGGGACTTATAATGTAGGAGCCGCTTTACGGTCAAAGCCCCGAGATTGGAAGGAGTTCCCAGGATCTAAGGTGTGCAAATGGAGTTGGTCTAGAGAAATGAGGAGAGAGAAATAGAATAAAAATGGAGAGGTGACCAAAAAAGGAAGTGGAGGAAGCAAAGAGAGAAAAAAGGGAGAAAATGAGGAAATGAGAGTTTATCTAAACCAAGGGCCTCGCCCTTGAGCCAAGAGAGTTCACTACTGGAAGGAGTGGACACATTCTGCTTGGAAACGGAGAAAGAATGTAAAGCGTGTGAATAGCCACAGAATCTTATATGTACAAAAATTTACATGCTTCTCCCATTTCTTATGCTCTTTTCGCTTTTGTTGTTCATGCATCTGTTAGGATTTAATTAGGCACCATTTGTGTTCCAAGGCTTCACTATTCGAGTCGTGATTTGTACTCAGCTTATTTTGTTAGGATTCTGACTCTTGAGAAGGTTCCTTGAAAAATTTGAGAGCCTCTCAACAATGAACTGTCGTAAAAAACATCACCTTGCCATCAATTCGGCTTAATAGAACAAAGAAGCCAGGTCTTGGCGCCAGTTTGGGGTTTCGCTTCATCATCCAGTCGCTTTTCTACTGGATTTGTTTCTGCTGATTCTGACTCTCGGTAAAGGTTTTGTTGAAAAATTTTGAGATTCGGGAATCCAAACAATCACTGAAACCAAGATCACCGGCTCACCAAATCTTTCTTCCTACTGAACAACAATTGGGGTCTCTCGCGCCACTAGGCGCCCCTCGCCTCATCCCAGCTCAAGTTCTTCACTAGACTGTTTTTTTGGGATTCTGACTCTTTAAGAAAGGTTCTAAAAAAATTTGAGAGCCTCTCTCAACTGGCTTGTCCGGTCGGGAAACTAGATCAACCTGGCCCACCGAATTCACCTCGCATTCGTCAAGCACGTTTCACAGAGGGTCCCATCATTCTGCTCCAATCAAAATAATTCATTTGTTTTTTTCACTTTACTGTATGAATGTTTTAAAAATGAATTTGTTCTCAACCGACCACTGGCTGGGAACTAGATCACCACGGCTGTAAGGGCCTCGTCCGATTCAGCTTAATCAGCTCATGATCTATAGTCCTACCATCAGCTCCAGATCAGTGGTGCTATGTTTAGTCTAAAATGGGGTTTAGTTCAGGTTAATGTGGTTCAATTCTTGGATTCTTAAGAATTAGATCTATATGTCCAAGGTGATTAGTTACACCAATAAATCTGAAGGTTTCATAGTTCCCATTTCTTCTCGGATGAATAGATATGGTTACACAAGAGTGGTAGCATCAATGAGTGTTGAGATGCCATGTATGGTTTCTCTTAGCTTCCTTTGCTTTTGATATATAATTTTGAGAGATTACTGTATGCTCAAAATGTGCGACTAACTTTCCCTTGCAGCCGATTAGCCAGTGGACCACAGCACGAGAATGGGCCTGGGCTGTTGTTTCTGCCACGCGGATAACTGACAGCTATAAGGATCCAGCTGTACAGCAGCCTAGAGACTATCTTATCTATGACCCATATGCCCCAATACACCAAATTCACCGCAGGCATCGAAGCTCAGCTCAGAGGGGGTAAGCAATTTCATATGCAGGTACCTTCCCGATAGGTATCCGATCCCGACCCAGAATCTAGTTTTCGCACTCATTGAGTCATTGGGGTTTTCGTTCTACTGCTTTCCTTTATAAATAACAAACAAAAGCAAGTGGCGACTCCAAAGAAAACTGCTCCTCCCTGGGACTCGATCTAAAATTCAAAAATCAACCCACAGTTTCTTTTCATTTAAAAGTGAGTCTGCACTTATCAAGACGGGGTGAGTAGGTCCACACTTGTGTTAAAGCAAATGATTATGGGATGCCGTAAAAATGACGTAAGAACTAAGCATAAAAAAGGTACATATGGTCGAGAAGGTGATAAAACAATTTTCTGAAGAAAGAAGCTAGAAGCTATATTTCTGTATTAGATTATGTGTCGATGATAATATTCAAAGAAAAATACATGCTAGTTTCATAACACGTGTGATATACCATGCATCCCTCGGGAGGCAGATGTACCAGATCTAAATAAAGATTATTTGTGGAAAGGAACAGCATGAGATTTACTTAGCACGTGTCTAAATGTTCGATGTGTCAAGAATCAAAGTCAAACACCAAGTTCCAATTAGTTTGTTAAATCCTCCAATTCCTCAATGGCGACAACATTACTATGGATTTTGTGCGTCGCTTTCCCCTCTCACCTACAAAAACACGACTGCGTCAGTGATTACGATAGGCCTGGCCACAAAAGTCTACCATTTTTTATACCAAATAAGATTGACTATTCTATGGATCGACTAGCCAAGTTATAAAAGGAAGAGATCAGATAATCAGTACAAAAAATCCGCTGGCCTATTGAGGTTCTGATAGAGATCCAAGGACACATCGATCTTTAGAAGGAACTATAGCTAGCCTGGGGGATAATGAGGCTAAATTTCAAGATGCGACTCATCCAGCCAAACAGATGGACAATCCGAGAGGTTGATTCAAGTGCTCGAATATATGATTTGAGGTTATGTCATGGAATTAACTGGAAGTTGGGATAGGTATATTCCATTAATGGAATTTGCCTATAACAATCTAAGTATTCAATCAAGCATTGCATGGCATGGCATTTATCGCTTTATACGGATTCGAGATGTAGAACTTCGTGATGTTGACAAAGCCGAACGAGCATAAGATGATCGGTCCCTGAAGCATAGTAGCATACATAAGAGAAAGTACAAGTTATTCGACAATGGTTAAAGGCGGCTAGTGATCGACAAAAGTCATATGCCAATTTGAAAAGGAGAGATATTGAATATGGAGTGGGAGACAAGGTCTTCTTAAAAGTATCGCCGTGGAGGAAAATTATACGATTTGGTAAGAAGGGCAAGTTGAGTTCGAGGTTCATTGACCCATACGAAGTTTTGGAAATAATTGGCCCTGTGGCTTATCGATTGGCACTCTCTCCAGAATTGGCCAAATTACACGATGTGTTTCATGTGTCGATGCTTCGGAGATATCGCTCTAATGAATCACACATACTACTAGTGCAAGAAATACAAGTACAGAAGGATTTTTCATATGATGAGGAGCCAAAGGCAATTTTAGCTCAAGAGGTGAAATAATAGTCAAGTGAATAAACAGCACTCATTAGTGACAATGCTTCTAAGAACACCATGGTAGAGAATAAACTACTTAGAGCCATAACCATGAGTAATGCGATTCCAAACTCTTGAATAGGTATGAATTTCGAGAACAAAATTCTTTTTTAAATGTGAGAGTCAGAATAATCCCAAATTACACTCCTCGATGCTTTATACCATGTTCGGGGTATAAAAGTAAATGACATTTTTTCTAATAAAACAATGCTAAAAATAAAATAAGAAAAACCCAGTAATTTATATTAAAATGTGCGGTAAAATTGGTCATTTACCAATTTAGGACTTAAGGGTCATAACTCATAAGATCAGACATGCCAAAGTAGAGAGCAAAGATGTTGAATCGCAAATAAAATGAAGATGAGGGACCAATGAGTAACAAAGGAAAGTAAAATCTAATAAAAAGAGATAAGATCAAGTTTGTTCTCTCATTTTTTAGAGAACAAAAACGGAATGAGAAGGTGAATATAAGAGAAGAAGGAGTAAATAAGCAATAAGAAGAAAAGCAGAAAGGTTAAGAGAAGAAGGAAGGCGAGGACTTCAAGAGAGAAAGAAAGGTATGGAATTGTATGGAAGCTTATAATTTTGTATGGAATTAGTAGGGTTTCTTGGGTATGGAATACTATAAATTTTCAGATGGGAGAGAAGCCTGGGTCCAAACCTGTGGTTTCGTTAGATTTCATCCTAACCCTAGATTTCTCTGAAAGTGGTCAGTAAAACCCTAATTTGTACAAGAAGAATTTGGAATCCTCCCTTTGAGTATAGATTTGTGGTTTAATTGCAAATAATTGAGTTTAGGTTTAGAACAAACCCTAACTAATCTTTATGTTTGGTTTATGTATGGATTATGCACCTATACAGTTGCTTTCGAGTAATTCATGATAGGTTTTTAAGTAAGATGGAATGTAGGAAGAGTATGGAAGAAAAGTGAGTAAAAGAGGGAAAATCTGCCATCGCGCTTCCACGCATCGTACCGGCATTTAACAAGGTGGTGGTAATAAGTATTTACTTTAGAGGCCAATGGGGTACCCTGCATCATCCTCCAAGTGTGCAATGTCAACAATAAAATTTGCATTCACTCAATAACATGATAATGGTACCCTGCATCGATGCAAAGCATCAATGTAGTACCACTTTTCCCGACAACCCTAGTTTCTTGTATTTTTACATTATTAATCCCAAATTCATACACCGATAGTATAGAAACCCTAATAAATGAATAACCGGGGTTCAAATATGAATGACACTAAGTTGAAAAACGCATCAGGCCTCACCCTGAGTTTAGCCAGCTGACAACAGTAAGTCTCTAACAGTATAAGTTGCTGGGCAAGGAAAGTATAAGTATAAGTTTGATCTATGAAAGCTAAAGTGTAATATACGATAATTTTGTGGCAAGAAAAAGTACAAATGAAATGTTTATCAGAACTTATTTAATAAGGAATATCTCATAAGTATACTTATTCATGTATTTGATATATCTTTTCTAAAACATGAAAGATTGTTAAGAAAACATAATAAAAATGATTGCCTCCTAAACCAGAAGTCGGATAGATAGGCATGCCTATAGGGACACAAATGCCACAACATACGTATATAGATATCGAGCCCGTCAGGTCGATTTACATGATTCCGTCTTGACTAATATAGGCCCCTGCTTGTGTCATACAAAGATCACTATCTCAGACAGCACAAGATCTTCAAAAATATTACATATGTATTCACCTGTCTTCAGACGCTGATAGTACCTTCTGCACATACGATGTAGATCACTGCCTCAGACGATGACAAGATGCCTTCGATACATACAACCCCAGATCCACTTCTGTGGTATTTTATGGTGCATTTAACATAAAAGAAAATGAAAAGTATATGTAAAGGAATGTATTAAAGTATATGATATGATACGAGAACTACAAGACTGCTATGTGATGTAGATAAGATACGCTACAAGAACAAGAAATACAATATAAAATGACACAAAAAGTACATGAAATATGATAAGAAAAGAAACATGTTATGAGAAAAGAAAGTAGACATGAGAAATGGATAAATATATGTACATGTTATATGTGTCAGGTGATATTTATGCTTAAAGTGGGGACACCCTTGTTGCAGGCCATTCCATAAGTGTAAATTTCCACTAAGCTATAAGCTTAGCACAGGTGTTTCATCCGTCTAGGTACAGAAGAGGAAACCAGAGGGCAAGACGATCCACATCGCTGTACCAAGGTCAACACATCATCAGGAGTCCACCGAAAGATTTTTCGTATAATGCATATGTCTTTTGCTCTCTTTTGTAGACAATAAATGTTGAACACTTCCATATATGGAGCTAGATATGTATTTTGTATCCATTATCATAGACATGGTACAAGTTAAAATGTTTAACATTATATGAATGAAAAGCGAAAGTTTATAAGTTATAGAAAAACAAAGTAGAAATCCCGATCCTGCCTTCAAACCCACCCAATCGGCCTCCTGACCGAAATCCGGTGTCACATATCATAAAAATCTTGCGAAGGCTAACACAACCTTAGGTGTCTCCTTTATATGGGTCCCCCACCCCATATCTTGTAATAGTGAATGTAAATGTAATATTTCCGTCATAGCAAACCTTGTAAGTAGATAAGCTGTCAAAGACTTAAGCATATTCAGACAAGACATTTTAAACACCTTTGTAAGGTAAATCCACTAGTTATAATTTGTAGCTCAGAATCTCTGCTAGCTTTTGAAGCCAAGTTTCTGTATCAATTATGAATCTGCTTGAAATTGTCTCCCCAAAATGTCGAAAAATTCAGTAACGTGTTCTACTGCGGCGGTCCCCCTCGCTTGTCAAGCACGGGTGCGGGCGCAAGGTATTAGTCAGACGAAAATATACATGGTCCACTCATTAATTACATATGATCGTACCTAAGGTACAAATAGGTCGGACTCTTGGATACAATTCCGTTATACTCTAAGGTTAACTTTGCGGTAAGCACCTGCAGTTTAAAATGATCATAATTTCCAAGGTTTAATCATATGGTACTTATAGTTTACTAACCTGTAAAAAACAAACAAGTGGTGCTTAGTCAGACTCTAATAAAATGGCTTGTACCCAAACTATATGTATAGATCGCACTCAAGGTTCAAAATGGGTTGTACACCTGGATACAAGTTGGTCAGAATTCATGTTAACTCAGGTAAGCACTCCAGAGTTCATAATGGTCGCACTCCAAGGTTTAATCATATGGTACTTACATTTTACTTATAATAAAAACTATGAAATGTTATTAGTCAGACTTACTAGCCTGGCTGGGTTTGTATCCATATTATATGTAGATCGTACTCTACAGTTCAAATGGATTGTACCGATACAACTGAATATACCTAAAGTTAACTCTGTAAGACTCCAGTTCATAAAATTTATATCCAATGTTTGATCATATGATACTTGTCGTTCACTTATAATGAAAATAAAAATAACGATTGCATCATTGTTCTTAAACAATGTTGGAACCCAGAAATCTAAACTTCAAAATAATAGAGATTAAAAAAAAGATTCAAAAGAAGACACACATAACCACATTTTCATAAAATAAACTAGATCATCGTTTCTCTTAAAACATTGCTTAAAAAAAACATAATATGGAAAAAATAACCATTTTATCATTATTCTTAAACAATGTTGGAACCTAGACCATAGAGATCCAAAAGAACACACACAAGGAGAAGATGAAGAAAGAAACCTAGATCTTCTTTAGGCTTGTTCTGGGAAATTCGATCAGCTTCGTCGACCAACGCTTCTTCGAACGGGATGAGTTTAAGGTTATCAAAGCTAAGGATTTTAGTAAATGAGAGGCCGATCTTAAAGAAACGAGGCCGAACTTAAGAGGAAGGTAGACGCAAAACGGTTGAGGAGAAGCAGAAGAAAAGAAGAAAAATGAAAGGGTTGAAGAAAAAAGGGGTTAAAAACTCTGCTAAGAGAGGAGCTGCGGGATGTCTGAGATGTTTGAATTATGTTAGGGCTTGTGGATAAGATAAATTAAGGGTATTTTAGGGAGACAAAATTTCTTTTGTCTCCCCATAAACTCTTTATCAAATATTTGGGTTATTTATCAATTACTAGTTCAATTAGATTGAATCTAGTTTGATAAGCTCTTGGGATCTAAATCTTTCAAATATTTCAGCCAGGCATAACATAATTTTCCAAATACAATTGCATGTGACTTTCAATTAAGTAAGTAACTTTGAAATAAGATTCTCGTGACCTTTTTCACTCTTAACACTCACACAAGCCCATCAGCACTTAAAAATTTAATTTTCTAAAACGATAAAATTGTCATTTCGATCAAAATCCGAAATTTTTCTAGATCTCGGACAACAAAACAGACTTCACCGTTGGAATCATCTCGCGAAATATAGCTACCACGTCAATCCCTCACACCCGAGATACTAATTTCATGCTTTTCGAGGCACTGGCGACAAGACACTAAGACATCATGAAATACGAGCGCCACGCCACATGCCAGAACACAAACATGAGCTCAAATGGGACCCATGAGAGACACATGGCAACATGTGAATGGGTGGAAATCTATGGTAGATGGATAAGAGAATAAGGGAATCCAAGTCAACCAACGGGAGGTTGACAAGTGGCATGAGAGGACAAGTTCTCTTGACATGTGGTGATTGTGCACTGCTTTGACAACTAATTTGGGAGGAGAAGCAAGCGAGAAGGAGGGAGAAAAGAGAAGAGCTTTTAGAGAGAGAAGTTCTCACTTCTCTCTAGACCTCCCCGACGATCGGTCAGTGAATCCAAGCAAGGACAAAGTAGGTTTATCAACTGAAGGCTAGGTGGATCTCTGGGAATTGTTGTGGGTTTCGACGACTCAGGAGGTAGGACCACTATTCTACTTGCTGTTAACAGCTAAGAAGTCATTTGAATGGATGGGGATATCTTGAGGCCTTGATGGCCGTATGTTTGGGTCAATTGGGACTAAGTGAGAAATCCTAGGTGGTCGTGAACAGACAGAGACCGTAGGTTGAATTTGTCATGTGACCTTATGTGTTGTTATGTGCTATTTATGTAATTCTTTGGGTGGGTCCAAGATGGACTACCGAATTGTTTATTAGCCCATGCGAGCTAATTTTATGTGTTATTACTATGAATGAATAACATGTTGTTGTGTGTTAATTTTTGTTAATATATGCATGCTTAATATATTAACATGTGTTGTATGGAAATGGCATAATACATTTCATATGCACCGGGGCACCCTAGAACGTGGGGTGAGTGCATGACATAAGGAAATAAATCAGTTATCAAAAAACAATAAAATTATATCGAGAAAGTTATGGAAGAATTGTGTTGGAAATCGTCCAACAATTCCGCGTTGGAGGCCCATGAATTGTTCGGGAGGTTATCGACAAATTCACCTCGGAGGATTGTCCAGCGTATTTATATCGGGTTGCCTTGAAATAAAGCAAATATTTGTTTAAGAAAGCGGTTTTAAATACGTAGCGCTAAGCGTGTGAGAAGTCGGTGAGGACTCGAGACATGGAATTGGACATGTAGGCATTGGTGGAATCATGAATTCATGAATGTGTGTGTTTTGATGCGTGGCGACTTAGGTGGGGAGTAGCTTGTGTAAGGAAAATATCACTCTTTCAGGCGTTTGCTCACTTATCGTAGGATCCCCTCTTCATGGGATCCCCTTTTCAGGTACATGGAGTATTCAAGAAGACGACGCTCACTAGAGGCCGCTTTTGAGAAGAAAGCCGACATGTGACTTTGGTTATTTATTTTTGTAGAACATGTATAAAACCTTCTAACTTTTGTATAAAGTGTAGCCTTTCTTGGCCCATTGTAATATAGTTGATTATCTTTGTAGTATGGATGTATGGGTCAGCGTGGCCATTTTCTTCATGTTTAGATCTAAATGATATAAAACCTTGCGAGGTTCCAAGCGAGGTTGTGATGATCCAACGGGACCCGGAGTTTTGGGGCGTCACACCCACCATATCAAACCATAGCTACACTTGCATTATATGATTAAAGGAAATTATGACTTTTTTTTTTCTAAAGTTATAATATAAGTTATATAGTTTTTAATTTATATGTTATTTTCATTTTTTTTATATTTTAAATAAAATAAATATTAGGGACAGTTTTATAAATCTTAGTTGTCAAAAAATGATAACTAAATATAAAATAATTAATTTTAGTAACATGCCATAGCATAATATGTGCATGTCAAATGCATAACACATGCAATTTTGTGACCATCAATTAATGAGTAAAGAGAAAAACAAATTCATAATGAAAGGAAAATAAATAAAATAAAGCATAAAACAATAAACTAGGGTTTACATTTTTAAAATTAAGAAAAATAGCATGATAAATCATTAGTGTAATCACTGTATATATCTAATCAATAAAAAAATTTTGAATTTACCTATCTCTTTCTTCTTCTTCTTTTTTATTTAAAATTTACTTATCCTTTGAACAAACATAGGGTTGTTAGCAAAAAAAATCTATAAAATTTAAACTGAAAATCTTATTTTAGACCCTAAATTTGGTCTACTTTTAATTCTTTCCTTTTTTTTATAAACTTGATTTTATTTTATTTGACTTGATTTGATTTTGCTATGCTAGTAAACGGTAGGGACTTTTTGGAAGTAAAAAAAAAAATCGAGTTGTAAATAAAATATTTGGAAAAACACGAGCTTTTTTGTACCTTTACCTTCCTACCTAAGCCATTTCGTTTTTGGTAGAAATTTATCCTCTTTTAATATTTAAGATCTATCCATAAAGGACTTGGACTAATTACCACACCTACTTTTATGAATCTTATGCTCTACCAAATAACCGAATTAATACATGATATAATTAAGTCGAGAACTATCTAACACTAAACATATTTGATAACACCTAATATCATTTGTGTTGAGATCTATGACATCGGATTCATTTGATAAAAATCCTTGATGGAGTTATCATTTTAGGAGTTGTCAACATATGGTTAACAAAAGTAGTGTTATTACGGGTAAGAATGACAAATTCTATCGTATAATATTTATCTTGTCATGCGTTGATTTTCCATCAAAAACAGATGCCTTTAGCTTTTTAGTATTATGGTGAAGCATCTTAATTTAGTTATCCCAGGCGCATTTGATAAATAGAAAAAATTAAGTCTTGAAAAATAAGTGTTGAAAAATTAAGTCTTTGAATTTATTAAATATTAAATCATCTTTAAAAATTTATTTTTTGATAAGTTACTTATGATTAGATCTTGAGGAATAAATATATTGTTTGATAGCTGGCAAATCTTTGCTTGAATCTTGCATAAAGAAAGTATAACATTTTATATATTTACCTTTATTATCGATAAATTACATATTATCCAAAAATAAATAGAGTTTCTAATAATATTTTATTTTCACTACAATTATTAATTATTGTAAATAACATGTTTAAAATATGTAAAAAATATTTATTCTAATAATATTATCCAAAAAGAGCTTGCAAATATGTTTAAAAATAACCAATAGAATTCTAAACTTTTTAAAACTATAAAAACTAGCAAGAGATATTTGCAAAATATTATATTACTTATAAGGATTTTTGGTCTAATTTATTTCATTTAAAAAAATTTTGTTATTTGTATTACACATTAAGTATTAAGTAGGTATTTACTACTTATAATTTTCTTGATTTTTCATTTAAAATTTTCAATTAGAGAGCTTTTCTAAAATTTTGTTATGAAACGTATTAAAAAATTAAAGCGAATTGAAAATTTTATTATTCATTTCGTTGGTTTTGAGCATTCAAATGATTTATCGAAACGAGTACAGGATTCTTTTGAAACTCTGAGTTCAATGGACAGTGTTTTACTCAATTCAACCAAATTGTGTTGGTTTTGTTTTGAAAATTTTTACTTCATTTCTAATTTAACATTATCATAAATCAATTTCAATCATTGTATAGAAAGGTAGATAACAACAAAATATCATTAGTCATTATTTTGTCACAATAAGCATCATGGAAACCCAATTTGATATTTGTATATAAATGCCCAGCCCTTCGTATGATAGAAACTTTAAATCACTTCCAAAAAAAGCGAACATAGGGAGGCAATTATAAGTGAGAGCAGATTCTTACATTTGTAATTAAATATATTTAACCATAAAAAAACAAACTAATTCCAATATTTTTAGAATTTGTCATTTCCACCTATGATTTTTTGAAGAGAAATAATTTCATTGATTTAAACTAGTAATATATCAATATTAATATAAAATCAAAATGTTAAAACTCTGAATGATGAAACAACGTAGAGTTTATGTCGTAATGAAAGCGACTCAAAATTATATATTTGATAATTAAGTCACATATATTTGATATTATATTGAGACTAGAATACGCATAACTACAGTTCACGTAAGGGTGGCGATCGATTCGAGTTTACAGTCAATGCATGCGATCGTATATTTTTAAATCAGGCTCTTCCGAAGCTATGGCAGCGAGAAAAGCCGAATCGTTGTATTGACTACTGTGATCGGCCGATTCTGGCAAGAGATAATATTAATCGCTGAGAAAAACAAATAAACCAAGATTTGTGTGAATAACCATTTTATTGAAAATATATATATGAAAAGATGTCTAAAGTGGTGAGTTCGGGTTAAGAATAACCAGAAACCAATAGACTGCCTTAAAAGTGAAAAAGCTATTCAAAAAGGATTCTAGGGTTTTAAATGTCTTGTGTTTCATTTCCACTATGTTAAGGAAAACAATGTCATGTTAGTCATTTTTATTTATAGTCAAATTAAATTCCAAAATTCAAATCATTTGCATGAATTTTTTTTTTTTTTTTTTTTGTCCTTTTTCAAGTTAAAATAATTAGCAAACGATGTATTTTTTTTTCTATCATAATTAAAGCATTTAACTAAATTGATTTTAGATGAACTTATTTTTATTTTTTAACTAGCAACATTTTGGGCTTGTGTGGTTCTTTTTTTTTTTTTTTTTTTTTTAAACACAAAGAGCACTGTTTTATATTCTCTTAAAATTATTTTATTTTCTAAAAATAGTGTGTTTTTGTGTTTTTCTAAAATTAGTCTTCATTTTTCCTTATTCTTATTATTTTTTAAAATAGAAAACAGTTTTCAAAACCAATAACCAAATAAACCCTTTCCTATTGCAATTTTTAATAAATTCCTTAGACCTTTTCACAAATATAAATACTAGTATGTAAAGTTTTCACTGTCATCCTCATATTCCAGTTGATCTTTCTTAGAAGCTTTTAGGTCCACATTCTAATAATTCTTAGAAGAGGGAAATTCAAAAAGTGTTGTCATCTACCAATCAACTTGCAAAAAATCAACAACTTTATTCTTTTCATTGGTGATAACCTAAGGTTGGAGTTTTTTGGACCGACATATGAAGATCTGTTGGCACTATTATTTAGGGATCTTTTTGCCTTGACTATTGCTCAAATTAACAATGCAACTAATTTTCCGTAATTAAAATCAAAGATCCCATTCTCTTATAGCCCGTAAAATAACATTTAAATGTTAAAACATTTTCACATTAGAAATACCTTTGCAAGTAATACAAAATATCTAAACCATCTTAGCATATACTCATATTACTTCATTAATTCAAAAAAAAACTTTTATTTTAAGAAAAAAATTCATATAACATAATTGATGCAATGAAAAAAGGAAAATGTAGTGCACATTAGCTGTTTGAAGGAGATCAGAACTTGGAAAGACGAACCAACGGTAGAAAAGCTAAGTTCCTGTTTTTAGGAATTTTATTCCCTATGATTCAACCGTTTTTTATAGAGTTTCTCATTAAAGAGAGCATTAAAAAGAGTTACGGAGATGAGGATAATTTTTCACACAATTTTACAATCAATAGGCTAAATCAGGCTTTTGGTCTATTTCTTGGGTACGTGAAGTCTTCCCTTTTCTCAAGCCTTATACAAGCTCAATGATGAGTTTTAGTATATAAATCCAAAACAGATCTTGTATTTTTTTTTTCCATATAGGACAAGTTTCTTTTTGAAAAAGCTACTCTTACACGCTAGATAATCTCATTTTTAATGTTCACCGTTTAAGAATCACAATAGCAAATTATGAATGTAAGTTTGAACATCCCAAATTGATAAATAGAATTCATCACGTCTTTTAAATTAAGTGACTTAGGTTTAACACGCAATCAAATTTATTTTAGGGAAAATTAATATTAAAATTTTAAACTTTCATGATTTTTATATTTAATTTCCGAATAAAAAGTTTGTTTTTAAAATATATGTTTCGTGAATTTTGTTTTATATCTGATAAGGCACAGACGCGCCATGCTTTATTGATAACGTATAAAACGAAATAATGTCGTTTTAATGAATGTTTAGTAATTGTTGAATGTTTAAAAAATGGGTATGGGGTTATTTGATGAGAGCCAGGAAAAGGGTTATCGATTTACGGTTGATGGTCTGACCCGATGCTTGAGCGTGATTAATTGGAGTAATTAATAAATATATAATTAATATTTTATTAAAAATTTAAAATATGTTTAAATTTAAAAAAAAATTATATAATTTAAAATATTATTTCTTATAAATAAATTACTATTTTTATTTTTATTAAATAAAACATATATGGTATGTAAGTTTCATAATATATTGAAATTGAAAGTATGATATATGTTTAATTTACTTAAGTAGTATATTTAATTAAATATCATTATTTTTATTACTTTTGATGAATGATGTATATTTTAATTTATTAAGTACTATATCTATTTATTATTATTTATAAAGAATATAATTTAAAACAAAATAAGAAGATAATTTTTTATCTATTTAACCAATTTATTAGTATTTATCTGCTTAAAAATATACTTATATATATATATATATATATATATACTTATATATATATATACACATTATTATTATCTTGGAAAATGTTCGGCTTGAATAATTTTTCTTGGACAAAAACTTTATTTTCACTTTTTAATAAACCTGAAACATTTGAAAAATAATTAGTTTGAGATTGATGAAAAATAATTTTCGTAAGGTATATTGAAACTGAAATTTTTTTTCCTAAATCAATCAAATATAACATTTTTTTCAAATACACACTTTTTAAAAATGAAATCATATAATAAAATCATTTTGCTAAAAAAAACATTGATCTAATTTTGTAATGATAGTTTCTTAGTGAAATAATTTTATTAAATCTTCTTAGATTTATTTTGATATTTTAGAAAATGTAGTGTAAAAGTTTTAGTTTTGATATCATTAATGTTATTATACTATATTTGACAACAGTGGAAAGCCTTTGAGTATCCCACATAGGCATTATCATGCCTTTAAAGCCTTCATTTATTGACCATAATGTTATATTATAAAAGGCGGTGTGGTGAAATTTAAGAAATGAGTTCGATTATAACCGTCAGTCACGAAGATGGTTTTACGGATGAATCGGATTTGAAAGATCGTCGGTCGCAGTTTGAGCAAGTGAATCAGATTTTTAAATATTAGTTATCTTAAGATATAAAAACAAAATTCATATAAGTTTTTTATTTTAATACTAATTTTTCCTTGTATACAAATTTTTTTTATTTTTATTTTTTTTTTTGCTCTCTAAAATTTAAATATATTTAAGTGGATATCAAAATCGAAAAACTTAATTTCAAAATCTAAAAAACAAAATAAAAATAAGTGGTCTAGAGTGAGGTTCCCGCGCATTCACCGACCTTAAGTTTTCAACGTTGACGAGCAAGACTCGGCCACGTGTTCTGTCCAGTTGGAAAAAGCACAACCTAACCTCTCCACGTAGAAAACGCACTTGCTGAGGTGTAATCATCCTGGCCGCACGATTCCCCGAAAGCCCCTAGCGCGCCTTCCAGCCTGATCTTGAATAATAATAAAGAAAATTATATAAAATAATACCTGCCATTTGATGTTTCGCCCCTCTCCAAGTCTAAAATTTCTTCATCTTCTTTTCCCTCTAGTCCTGTTATCGGCAGCTAGCGTTCGAGAAATGGAGATGATCGAATACGGAATCGAGGCGGCGATGGCGGAAAAGGAAGGCTGCGCCACTCCGAGACGCCGGGAGAGTCAGATCACGGTGGCGGAGTGCCCTCCGGCGCCGAGGAAAAAGCCGTTTTCTTACAAGAAGAAGCACGAGACGCCGAAGAACGGGTATTTTAATCCGCCTGATCTTGAACTCATCTTCACCATAGCTCCGAGGCGCGCGCCAAGCTTGTGCTAAGGCTTAGTTTAGATTTTGCGGGATATTCAATACGGTGTCGTTTTTGTATATGTGTTCTTTTCTTAATTCTTTGTAGTTCGTGATCTCACTTGTTGCTTAGGTTGTATTCTGCGTCAGATGAATAGTTAATATTTGATGTCTTTTAAGCAAATCTGAGACGTAATAGAGTTTCCGTTGTACATTTGAGTTAACAGTAGAATGAAGTTGTGCCTATGGGCTGTAAATGATCATCATCTCTAATTGAGTTGGCTCTCATGATCGGCCATGTTTATCCTGGCCGGATCCGTTGTTTAATAGTTTTATATAACCCATTTATCCTCAAGGCCCAATTTACCTGTTTATTTGTATTATATTTATTTATATGAGTATTAAGTCGCTTTTGTCTGAATAGTTTTTGAAAATACGAGGCCCAACGTCGTTTGATGTTATACAAATCTGTTTTGTTATTTTATGATACATGTGCTTTTAGAATAAAGAAAAATAGAAATAAAATGTGTTATTATTATTTTTTAATTTTAACGTGAAATGATTTAGCTAGGCAAAACAGTACTATCTCTTAGTGCGCCGATGGATGGAGGTGAGAAATTTGGAAATGTTTTAAGGAAATTGTCGTGGGTATCATTTTAATTTATTTGAAAATTTATAAATAAAAGATCTGAAAGTTAAGGTCATATCTCTGATTTAAAAAATATTTGATAAAATGTTTAATAAATCTTAAGTATAATTTTAATAAATCTTATATACAAAGGTCATACTTTAACACATACGATATTATCTAAGGTTTAGAAAGATTGTACCTAGGGTTTGTTTGATCTGTTATCATATATTTTGTATTCTTTATTAAATATTTTTAATTCGTCTATTTCCTAATTTATTAAATTAGTGAAATGGGTACCTAGTTTTCCTATTGTTTTTAAATGATTCAACAGAACAAAATGGTAAAATATATTAGCAAAGCTTTTTAAAATTAAACTTGAAGTCAAGAATCTTGATTTTGAAAAAATAATATTAATATTATCCAATTTATATTAACAAATGATATAAATTTTTTATCAGTTAAAATATAATCTGCATTGAAAAATCTTTACCAAATATTATGAATTCGGGTCGGAGATTCAAACACATCCGCTCCATAGTTTAGAATGCATGAGTCACAACTCAAAATGTAATGCGAATCAGGCCCAACCAATCAACTTGGTCAGTTCGAGTTACCTATAGGCCCAATTATGGGCCTAACTGGTAATTTATTTTTGAATAATTAATTACTTTGTTATAACGTAATAAATTGTTTTTATTAGATGTCTTATATTTTTAAATTTTGAACATTTTACTAATTATGTTAGGCATGTTGACGACTTCAATTGAACTTTGTTTAACTGAAATATCTATTTTTTTTTCCAATAAATGCTTCAAATCGATAAACTATATGAAAAAATAATTCCAAATGTTCATTTGAAATTACCTCCACATTAATCTAATGCTATGCTGAGTTTGGAGTTACCTCTGAAAATTGTATATGAAAATTTCATCTCTTATAATTAAAGTGAAAATACTTAAATACTTATTAAAACTGATATATAATAGAAAGTTTAATCTTCGGATTAGGGTTCAATAGTATATGAAGATAAGGAAGAATAAACAGCGAAATTAAAATCATTTGATTAAAACAGAAAGTAAAGAAGAGATGTGTCCCACAGTGAAGTTGAAATGGAGTCGTTAGTCTTGGCCTTTAGGAAGAGGCAAGGTCAGAAATGGGTGGAAGAAAAGAGTCAAAAAAACAAGAGGGAGGGAGGGAGGTTCACATGCATAATCATGATATTAATATGAAACTATACACTACTCGGATGAGATTTCCTTAATGATTATGAGAGATGTCACTTATTATAATATATATATATATATATATATATATATATATATACTATATATATATATATATATATATATATATATATATATATATTTATGTGTCCGTCCAATTTAATTTGTATTGATTGTGGAATCTAGTAAATCTACTCTGCAATCACTTAATTTGAGTGACTTATATATGCATTATGGTAGAATATTGTTGTTAAAGAAAAACTAGATTAGGCAACGAAATAAAAAATGAAAATTGGAATACATAAATTTATATGATAGGAAAAAAAAAACTTAAGGAAAAAGAGGGGAAATCTACCGACTCAAATATTAGTGAGAAGTTTTTTTTTCTTGACATGTATTTTATTTATATATTATGATATAGTAATCTATTTTTAATGGGTGAACCTTAATTTTGATAACTTTTTTTCCTCTTTTACCATTTTGAGCGTCAAATCTCAAAGCAGTACAAAATTGAGTATAGCAATTAGTAAGAAAAATAATCACAAAATACTAAAATGGTAGACGATATTGTAGACTCTTCACAATATTTTGGAATTCTTAAACCCTAAAGTTACAAATTATTATATATTTATAAACATCTTAAACAAATCCTTAATATTTGAAACCCCCCACCCTCCATTTTCTCTCGCTTTTTGTATTAGTCTATTTTCTTTTAATGAGGAGGGATTTTTTTAGTTGTTATTGGCCTAAAATCCTTCATTTCGTAACCTTCACTATTTTTTTGCATCAAATGGTTCTTTTATACAAATTTAGGTTTTTATATGTTTTTTTATGATTCAGTCGTCGCCTTAATGTGTGTATGATTATCATCGTCTTTGTGCGTGTGCTTTTCGTTGTCTTGACGAGGCAAGTGGTTGTGTCGTTTCAGTCTGACGGTTTGGTTTTCATTATCTTTATGCAATATTTATTTGTGTTGGAGGTCGAGCAGCGAAATTATATGTTATCGAGGAAACGAAATCAGTCAGCGATCGTCAGCATGTTGTATAAAAAACTATAATTAGATAATATTATAATCGCGATTGTAATATCAAAATGTATGAAGCCAGTATCGAATGTATAAAAAGCTGGAGTTTGTTTATTGTGTTATTAACTTTAAAGTTGTTTTGTCATTTGTGATTTTTAGTAAATTTGATTATATGTTTTTATCGATATATTCTTAATTAGAGAAATTATCAAAGTATTTTCTCTTAAGAAAAAAAAAAACCCATATTCTTGATAAGATCAATAATATAGTCACCAAGGATCATTCTAATAATAGCTAGATATCTTGATGTAACACCACAAAACTTTTTAAATCAATTGGAATAGAATCCCTTCATTAGAGATTCTAACAATAGTAAAGGTCTTATATTGTTTTATTGATATCAATTAAATTTTTATAAAAACTCAATCGTATAATTATTATTAGAGTTTTAACAAATATTAGAGTTAGTGTTTATAAAGCTTTGTAATAAGTCAATTATCCATTTAGGTAAACTAATTATCTGTCCATTTTTAAAATATTTTCTACAAGAGTACACGTGTTATCTCCTGAGTAACTTTGCAAGTAACCATAGCATTTTTTTGAAAGATCGTAAATTATTCTTATCGGGACTAGAACCTAAAACATCCTCTCTTTTTTTTTTCTTTTTTTTTATGCCTTATTACTGTTTTACTTAAAATCTAAAACAACAGCGATATTATTCAAAACTACCATTTGCTTTTAATCTTGAAAGATATTTTTGCTGAATTCTATTGCATGATGAATGGTCAAATCGTTCTATCCCTACAATTATACGTATATTATTACTAAGCAAACAAAATTCATTAGATTTGACATCTGTCAATGCCATTTTATTTCAATAATCAATTGATTTAGAAGATCGACAACTTATTATGAAATTGAGAAATCACTAAAATGTAGACTTTGATGCTTGACTTGTAGCAGGCACGAAGAGGCGATCAATGGCATATTTGACCCATCATGAGAGTTGTAATTGTGATAATGAATGGTCACTTTTTTTTTTTTTTACCTTTTTCTTAATATAAATTAATACTATTGGGTTAAGTGGTAGAGCATTTACAAACATAGAGAGGGAGGGGTTTAGGTTTTAATTTCTGTGGACACAATTTGCTATCTTAAAAGTAAATGTTTAAAAAAAAATTAATACTTTTGGGTTATATTTGCTTTTTGGAAAATATTAGAGAAAATGTAGGAAAAAAGAAAATAGAGAAAAAAAAAAGTAAAAAAATATGAAGACAAATAAAAATAGAGTTAAATCATATTTGCTATTTCAAGCTTTTTATTTATTTATTTTGATTCAAATACATTTACAATAATGAAAGAAAAAAAAGAATTACTAAAACAAATCAAAAGAAAATTCACTTTATTCCTATTATAAAAAAGTTCATTTTTTAATATTAATTATAAGAGTTCACAAATTTGTTTTGACTTATCATTTTTATCACAAGTATATATATTTTACAAATGATAGCAAACCCTAGTTATTAACTTGTAGAAGTTAAGATATGTCTTTCGATATAACAAAACACCTCTTTTTCTTAAAAATGAACAAAAATATCATTTTAGAGCCCACAAAATATTTCATTAGGAATTAAGACATAAGAAACTTTCTATTTCTATAATGAAACAATAAAAAAGCTAGTTAAGAGATCATTATTAATCTAAATATTTATTTTCGATAATATGGTTTAGACTTTAGATTATTAGTACGAGCCACAAAAGTGGCAAGTTAGAGTAAATCAACATTGTATTTAATTTAAAATTTAAATGATTGAAAAATATATATATAGATATTTGTATAAGTAATTTTTATTTTATATTGACTTTTTAAAGATTTTGATGAACAATCAAATACAAAAAAAAAATCATTTTATTTTCTACATTATGGAAATTAAACACAACCTTATGGTGGGTGCAAATTTTGTGGTGCTATAAATGAGTTGAGTCTCTGAATGAGAATTTGGCATCATTGAACTTACCAATATATTAAATTAAAATTTAATCGAACCCATTGATATGTAAGTTGGTAAGTTGTAAACCCATGGTGATCAATAATAGTAGTTAGTACAGATTGAACACATAATGTGAGGGTCATAGCTTTGGATTCGTACCCTAAAGTTTAAATTGGGGTCCATCACTTCAGTTTTTCAATGCATGGTGCATGGTGCATGGTGGATGGTGGATGATGGCATGGACCCTATACTAGTAAGTAAGATTCTCAATCAATCCATAGAATAATGCCAAAAAATTGCACGAGGGTGTGGGCTTTTTACCATTTATTTTATTTGTTTCCTTTTCTTTTTCTAGATAGGTACTAGGGTGTATTAATATTAAAAATAATTATATATATATATATATATATATATATATATATATATATATCTCCTATATTCTATTTTTATATGCTTTTATAACATTAGTAATAAAGTGATCATAAACAGTAACTTCACAAAGTTCAAAAAGGACTCTTAGATTTGCAACTCCAACACACTTTTTCAAACTCAGTGGACTTTGATTCAACAGTGCTTTTGAATTGCTTTTTACATTTTGTTTATAGAAAATAGAAATACGTGCATTATTATAGTGGGGTGGAAGAGTGAGCTGGACCCTCACATAATATATGAATAATGATAATAATACACTATCTTTATACTCCAAAATGGGGAGCCATGCCATGCTTGATTTTGTTTTTATATTCCAAATATTGGGAATAATAGATTTTAATAATATAAGGTGTGTGAGCATCCAAATGGGCTTTCACAAAGCTATTAAGAGGGGCCCAAGTAGCCATGTACATGAATCTTGTTTACAATCTTTCACCTAATAAATAATCTTTGTACAAAACATTTTTCTTAAAAATATCTCAAATAAAAATATTATTAAATATATTCCTAATTCCTAACTTTTTTTTTCTTTTTTTTACTATTTTCTTTTCTTCTACGACACTTATTCAATCATAGGTCAAATAAATTAATATTTTTTGTAGCTAAACTTTTCATATATATTCACCATTGTAGTAATTTGTTCTTATAAGAATTCCACATATTTACCATTTGAGTCCAACCTCAAATGGTCGAACTACATTCTTTATGATTAGAAAGTAATCAAATATCTCTTTTGCATATAAAGTGAAAATTTAAAAGGTACCCTTTTCCAATCGGTCCACATAGATGTTTAATAACCACTTTTTTTTGTTTTTTTTTGGCTACTTGCTATTTAAAATAGAGTTAGGTACTTTAAATGCAAATTATAAAAGAAAGAACAAGGAAAGGATAAGTATGAGAAAAGATCCTTATGGATAATGGATCATGGACTGAGTTTAGAATCAACCTTTTAATATTGTTTAGTGGAAGATGATGATCAACCTATGACTTGTCAACTGCACTTTAAGCTTTTATGTCAAAATATTGTGGTAATTAAAGAAATAAAGAACAAAGAAATCCGATAAAGTTGAGATCTCAAAATTACACCCTCTTTATGGATAGTTTAGAAATTGCAAGTGGAAGTGGATGAGAATATAGTAGCAAAATTATGAGGTTGGATTTTAATTATTGTATAATCTTTTACTAGCCTGTAATAGAGTGACATATGAGTTAAAATCATGGAATCTCCCGATCTTAGTTAAGTTAAATGAACTTAAAGAAAGAATTGATATTTAGATTAATAAATAGTAATTGTTGTAAAGTTACAAGCAATATATTCTTATATATTCCAATCTAAGATTGTGTGAGCTGATTCAATATGGAAAATGATCGATGATTTTATAAACTAAGGACAATAAAATATTAATACAATCTTAGGGATGAGATGATGTAAGCACTGAGGAGGAAAAGAAACCATAATCTCTCTTTTTTTCAACTTTTTCTTTTTTAGCCATTTTTTCTTAAGCAATTAGTAATTTTTTTATCATTATTGACTTGAAATCACTACTCTACACCACTTTTTATCGTTTTCTTTTAAAATAGTTATTCCACATAGATTTCGGTTTTAATTTGTTTTCTCGTGATTTCGTCGTTGTCTTGTTACAAGGTGTGGTTTTGTATCGTCTTTGTATGACGTTTTGTAATTCATCGTTTTGTTGTGACATTTATTTGTGTGTAGATGATTCAAGTGGACAAAACATATTCGATTAAATAGACACAACAAATCAAATCTTGTTAATATGTTGCAAAACTTGAGTCATAGGTATTTTAATTACTGTAATATTATCAAATATATAGGTTTTGAGTTGATTTATTATACTATTAACTTAGATATTATTTTATTATTTATAGTGTTTAGTGAATTTGATATGATGTATTGCTAGTTTTGAATAAATAAAAATGATTTTTTTTTCTAAAAAAATATTAATACATTGAGATATTCATACATACTTCATTAGGGATATTAGAACAACTTATGTTAATAAATTTACTATTAAATTTTTTTCTCGATAAATCATTCAACAGTACTACTTATTTTATGGACAATATAATCTCGTATGACCTGAAATCTATATATTTTGGGTTTTTAACAATATTGAAATGAACTTCTTCATCGTTAGTTGTCCAAAAAAAAAACTTCTTCAAGGTGAAAAAAATATTGCAAATGAATTTAACTTTCTTCACGAATATTTATAGAGATTTCATTTTTTTTAAGTCTTCAAATTGTTGCTGATTAAATAAAGTATAAGGTTGATAATTTATTTTAATATAAAAAGTTGTCCTAATGCCTCTGTTTTTATGATTTCATGAAGCCATGAAATAAATAAATGACTAAGGTGGTGTTTGTTTTTTTTACTTAATGTTGAATATAACTTTTTTTGAGCTTAATGCTGAATAGTATTTAATAGCATTAAGTATTAAGTTGTTTGTTTTTTAATATTAGGTAGTGAGTAGAGATGGCAACGGGACGGATTATTTTGGGTTCCTGTCCCGCCTCGCTCTTAATGGCACATGTTTAATTTAATTTTAATCGGGTTTTTAACGGGTTTGGGTTTATTTTCTCGAATCAAGGGGCGGATTCAGTATTATTCTTTAATACTTGAGAAAAGTAGAAATATCAGTGTGAAAATGTTAATAAAAATAATAAATTGTCATAAGGGTTGAGGGAAGCCTAGAAAATTCTCTAGATCTCGGATGATGAAGCGGTTGGATTAAATTAGTCTCCGCGAATCTAGTGACTCGAGGAAAAGTTTCGTTGAATTGAACAAGCGAGGGTACCAGATTTTACGGGTGATAAGTTGCCGATGAGCTTGGGGCGAGATTTTTCACGAAAATCTCGAGAAGTCGAAATGGCTTGGGCTAAGTTCATTTAAAATAAGTGAAATGAAAAGAAATAAATTGTTTCGGGACCAAAGCGGATCAGAATAGCGATATGAGCAATGTAACTAAATAATAATAAGAACCGCGATTATATTTTAAAAATATTTTTATTATTTTATTTTCATACTTTAACATATAAATAATAATTATTATTATAATTTTTTAATAAATAATTTATAAAAATTCATAATATTTTTATTTTATGAAAAATATTAATTTAATATAATAAAAATAAAAAAGTAAATATAAAAAAATTAAAATAAAATAAAATGTAGAAATGATTTGAGGAATTTTTTCCATCTCCGCCCTACCTTGTTTAATTTTTTAAATAAGACAGTTTAGGAATTGAAAAAAAATAAATGGCCAAGATTCGGGATGGGGATGCAGAGTCGAAAGCCTTTCAGTTGTCATCCTTAGTAGTGTATAATTGTTTAGTTAACTGTAACGTTGGATTTGAGTTTTAACATTTTTGTGGAAAATGACTTTTAAAATAGAAAAGTAAGATATTATTTTACATTAAGAACTTTTTAAAATTTAATGATAAGTCGTGAAAATTTAAAAAAAACAACGAACTTATCTTGAAAATTTATTTAGTTTGACGTTAAGTTAAAAAACAAACGCCACCTAAGTTATAAAATGGGTTATCCGTAGGAATGACAACGGATTCGTTGTTTGGCTAAACTAGTTTGGATGGGTGTGATTTTTTTTTTTTTTAATCAAAATCAGGATATATGGGTTTGGGTATTATTGTTTAATCCTTTCATGCCCTTCCCACTTCGATTATGTATAAAATTAATTTTAAAAAATAATTGTATTTATTTTATTTTCTATTTTAACATACAATAATAATAATAATATTTAATAAAGTAAGTTCCAAAACTTATAATATTTTAAAGAGAAATTCTATTTGCACCCCATGGTTTTCTCTATACACCCCATTAGAAAGATGGGGTGTAAATATGGGATGTGTGTGATATGGGGTGTATAGAGAAAACCATGGGGTGCAAATATAATTTCTCTATTTTAAATATTTATAAAGTAAATTAACAAATTTCCTCAAAAAAAAAAGTATATTAATTTTAATATGATTAAAAAATTAAAACAAATTTTAAAAAAATTAAAAGAAAAACTAAACTAAGTTGATATGAGAATTCTTTAAAATAATTTCGATGATTTATTGATACCGAATAATAAGACTTAAAAATACATTCAGTGGTTAAGAAATTAGGACGGTCATAGGAAGAAGATGGGTCATGGTTTGAGTACCATTAATGTGGATTAATATGTGTAAAAAAAATAAAATATTATGATATAATACAAAGTGAATAGGTAAAATAAAATAAAAAATAAAAAATCAATAAAATTACTTTTAAAAAAGTTTGAAGAAAAAACTGTGATAGAATAAAGGATTTAGAAATTAGAACCATGACCCGTGGGGCCCAAAATTTTCTATCCCCCATGGGAAATTAATGCCCTTCTTGTACAACTTTTACTTTATGAATATCCTAATACTAGAAATCATATCCCCCAAAACTTAGGTAGGACAATTGATTATTTATCCTAGGTCAATTAAACATGTCACGCATTAATTACGCCAATTAAGGTGAACACTAGTTGATTACTTTACACCTAGTGCCTACATAGCATTTCCAATTTTTAGCAAATTACAGACATAATTAGTGTCAATTATACAACAAAAGAGTAGTGCATGCATGGCCACTTGCCCTTGTAAATCTAGGGTTTCCCTTTTGCTACTTTAAAGTTGGATCATTAATGATGCCTCTCCTATCTCGACAATAACTAATGAATATGAATATGAATATGAACATAGCAGTAGTGGACAGTTGGACAAATTTGAAGAAAGGATAGATGATTTGTTGGCAAATGAAAGAAACCAGGAAAATTGTAGTGGCAAAGGGCCACACAATAAGTTTCAAATGCATACTAAACTAGACTCTAATTATGACACATTGTATACGAAATTTTCAAGTTGAAAAAAATTTAGATATGATGGAAATCCATTAGTCCTTTGTAAGATTACCTACAAAATGTGAGTCATGAGGACCCCTTTTTTCTCATCATGCCACATGAAATGCTAGAACAAAAAGGAACAAATTCCCCAAATTCCTCATCATCATATGAATGTAGGACCAAGGAGTGCCAAATACGAACCCCTTCAACCCCACAAGACTACACTCAATATTAACATATTCAAATGGGAATAATCAACATTACAATGAATGACAACATTAATTTGAATTTGAAATATTCGTTCGTACTAATCCAAAAAGTATTGAACTGTGGCTACATAAAACCTGCAGTCAAACTTATTTTTCAAGAGGAAGAACGAGAAACCGATCGATGGGAAATAAACGTTGGACTTAATTGGGGCACCACCTCAATTTATGAGTCAGCTTTTCTCAAATTCTTAGCAGATGTCATTACCACCTTTTGGACATCTGTATGTAGAGGTGGCTAGATCCGTACAATTCATATACATGTGGTTTGAGATGTTAGGTTTGGTAGTTTGGATATCTTAATATTTATAATATGATAATATCTAATAAGAATTTGTTGGCCAGGACTTGGAGCTTGGCTCAAGTGGTAAAAGAGTAAGATAAATTTATGGGACATTTTAAGTTCTAACCTAAGAATAACTTACTATAACAACGTTGTAATGCACTTTTTGGTGGGATGACAAGTTCGAAACTAAGAATATGATAAGACAAGGTTCTTATGCAAAGTGCAAAGAAGTGAACAAAAAATAAATAAGAAAAATTATCGGCCCCAACACTCATATTTCTCTCTTTTATCTCCCTCCAAACAAGTCTAAAAATATTATAGACCCTATTCATCTGGGTCATCACAGAAGTTCTCAGTACTGTGTTTTTTTTTTATCATACTGAATACTGTTTTTCTTTCATCTTTTGAATCTTTTCCTGATATCTGTACTTTTGTTCTGTCACCTGTAGAATTATGGGAACAGCAGGAATAGGAGTTTTTTCTTTTGGAACTTTTCTTTTTGGGGTTTGTATTTTTTGTAAATCAGAGTGGAGTCTTTCAAGCATAGTTGAATCATGATTTACAGGGGTGGGTTTGTTTGCTTTACAGGTTCTGATTTTTGCTTTTCGCTACTTTTCATTCATGTGTGTTGTTTTTCTCTTTTAGGGTTAGGGTTTTCTCTCCCCTCCCTTTTTTATGCTTGCAAGTGCTTGCATGGGATGATGATCTCAAGGCCACAGCCGGTGTTTGCGGATGCAGCATCATCAAGATTCACAAACTTCAAAAGCCTTTTTTTTTTTTTTGAATAGGGGGTGTTATCTCAGCTCCCCCTTTACTTGAAAGGCTCCTTTCTTATGGGAATCTTGATGATGCTGCATCAACAGATACATGGCTATTCTTTCCTTCCTTTCGATTTTCCGAAGATACAGATACTATAGTTTGAAGTTCGGGTGAGGTACGTTAACCATGAAGGTGATGCTTCCATGATTTTCTTCTTCATAATATCATCCTAAAGATCAATGATCTTCATGTGTTCTTTGTTATACATGACCATTATCTTTCAATATATATTTTTGTCATTTTCTTAATATTGTAGGTTTTCATATTTTTAAAAATCTGATTTAGGGTCCCTTTGATTTGCTTTTCTGGATAAGATGCATAGTACAAATGCCTTCAGTTTTATGAAATTTACATTGCCTGCCACTGTGAATCACAGAAATGCCATGGAAATAGGGTTTTTTTCTTAAATTTCCGGGTTAAGTACTGCAAACTATTACTTCTACTGAAGTTTGGATGGTCAAGGAATCTGAAAAGGTTCATGCATTGCTCTTATGTTATATGGGGATTTATAAGACCTTTCTTGACTTGAGCTCCAAAGGATCTTGTGAAGTCTGTTTTTATATGACCTTTGAGGCAGCTTTGTCACTATCTTTAGTTCTCTCTACACTTGGCGAGAGGCTTTCTCTCCTTCTACCAGCTTTTTCTTTCAGGGATTTGATGGGTGCAAGCATGGTAATGTAAAACTATGGGCCTTTGGTTCTTCCTATGTTTCTCCAACACTTCATTTGAACCTCTGAGTTTTGTGAACTAGGTTTTCAATTTTTTTCCTTTGATCAATATTCCCAAGATTTTAGCCATTTCATGAAAGGGTAAAAAGACTCCAATGGAGGAAATTGATCTTAGTTTTGAAAAAGGTTGTGTGTAGTTCAGACATGTGAGATTGTACTTTTTAAATACTAACCATTCTGATTTAGGCTTGTTTGGATTATGTTAGTACTTGAGGCTGTTAGGACTTTTCAGTACATTAATGGAATGCCTTGTGCTCAAGCAATAAGACTTCCCTTGATTCCTGAAAACAAATATTAATCAATATAAAGGGTCTGCATTTATGTGTGTATCTTTGCAGGAGAAGAAGACTTATGGTGATGTTGGAAGCCCTTTCTATGGAAATCAAATCAAAAGTGGCAGTGGAAGAAGAAACTAAGCAAATGGAAACCTCCTTCCATTTCCATTTAATTTGTCTGTCAATACTCATGCCCCCATGGATGAAGAAAACCTAACATTCGTTTCTGATAACAGTTTTACAGACATCGTGTTTTTTGGCTTCTTGTTTTTTCCTGGTATCCTATTCTAAAATATTCCTGACTACAAAAGTTTTCTGTGTTTTTCATTTGTGTCATGGTTCACAGTCAGCAGCTGTTCAGAAAGAGTGTATTTTCCTTTCCAAGACTTAGGTTTTCCTAGGTTCAGAAGGAGGAAGATGTGATAGTTGCAAGACTTCATGATGAAAACCAACTTTGTTTTCTGTCAAAATCCTTCCCACATTCACTTAAAAATTCTAAATAAACAAGGTTTTCTGGTGACTGACAAACAAAATCCAGGAGAGATGTTCTACTAAGTCAGGTTGCAAGAAAGGGTTATCCAGAAATTGTGTCAAATGTTATTTGTTTCTTGTTCTTGTTCTTCTTTTCTTTTTTTTTCTTTTAAGTTGTTTGCCTTGTCAGATTCATCAAATTGGATTGAACCCGCATTCCACAAACCTAGCAAAAATTCTGATAAAAATAAAAAATAAAAAAAAATACTAGCCTTGATTGTTATGAAGTTGGAGCTAGAGATCATGTCTAGTATAACCAGGAATGGATCATCAGTGACTGTCACAAATATCTCAGTACAAAATAACAAGTTTAAAGTAAAAATAATTCTTTTTTTTTTTTTTTTTTTAAAAAATACACTTTCAAAATATTTATAAAACTAATTTTAAAACCATTTACCAAATACAATTTTAAAAATTAAATTTTAAACTGCATTCATCAGTACGATTTTTAAAGTTGTTGTAAAACTGTAATTAAATAATGAATATAGTTTTAAAGTTAATTTTTAAAATCACAGTTGAAGAATGAGATTTTAAAATAAAGACTAATTTAATAAATATTTAAAAGTAAGACTATACATATATTTTATTTTTTCTAAAAATGAACTACTTTAAAATGAAATTCAAAAAGACTCATTATCCATCAGAATAATTTACTTTCTTCCTAGGTTATATTTGTGTGGTGAAACCAAGATAACCCCCCATTTCAAAACTGACTGAATAATTGAGCAATTGGGTCTGACACATGATAGGCCTCTAGGCTTTGAGTCATCCAACTTCAATTCTCAGAGAATTGTGGACTGATTAGCCATTTTGTCTGATCTGTTTGGAGATTTTGTCCCTCTTTATTTATGAAAGAAACATCCATATAATTATATTCACAACATAAAATTCAAATAATAAATCAAATATTTAGAATATAATAAAAAAAAAATTAATAAATGAGGAAGAAAAGAAAACAAATGAATAAAGTGAAGAAGGGATGGGCTGATTGCATAACCACCCCTCTTTGTCTGCATTCTGCAAGTAGAGCCATAACTTGTAATACTAGAATTAAAATATTTTTAATGTGAAAAAATCATTATGAAAATGACCTAATTTAATAATGAAAAGGAGGAAGTATGATGGGTTTGACTAGGATACTTATGTTTGTATTACAAAGTTGGAAAAAAATGATTAATTTAGACAAAAAATGATGGGTTTTTAAAATCAATTGTTAATAATAATTTCTTTCTTGATCCATAGAATATATGGGTCATGAAGAATATTCATGCATTTTATTTTAATGGAAAATAAAAAGGAAAATTACAGTAAATGTTATCTCATCTGGTGTATCCCTTCTGGATGGGTCTGAGTGGGCCCCAAGGCTATAATAATGTACCATGAAAATGGACCCAATCCCCAAAAATTTAGCAGTGGGGTCCAAAGCTTTGTACCAGGCTTCCCTGCTCAAGCTGGGGTACAATGGTAAATGACTAAATGCCATACCACTCAAACCCATACCACCACATTCAAGGGTTCACACAAGAATTTTTCATTACTTTTTGGAGCCCTAGGAAAAACCATTTTACAATATGTTAACACAAGATTTTATAACTTTTTCTTGAGCCCTAGGAAAAATCCTCTTACAAAAAAAAAAAAAAAAAAAAACCCCCCCATTTCCCAATTCCCATTTGTTTATGTAGAATCAATCACAGTGGTCAACAAAAGCAATGCAAATTCAAATTCAAAGGGTCATTCTAATATACAATTAGTGACTGCCAACATAGTGAACTGATAAGACCCCAAAAAAACGTAACATATGAGAGAGAGAGAGAGAGGTAGCAATGTGAAGGGGGTGGTGACGTAGTAGGCAACAAATTATAGATGGTTTGACCTGTTTTTGTTGGGGTTTGTACTAAAAAGTTTCCATGCTTGTTTGAAGCTCTCTCCTCTCCATTCTTTTGTGTGTGTGTGTAGTTCACATGTTAGCATGTGGGCCTTGAAATGGTCATATTCTCAACCCACATGATTTCTAAAAATGTTTGTGTTATAGCTGCCTAAGCTGTTAAGCATGAGCTGAAAAGTGAGGTGCATTGTATATCAATCAGCCCTCTACTCTATACACAACATGTGACTCTCTAATTTTGACCCCCCATTTCTTATATTTCTTTGACCATTCAAATCCCCATCCCCCACCCTCTTAGTCTTGGTCGACCCACAAAAAATCCACCCTCATAAAACCCTCTAAGCACACCAAATATAAATATATATATATATATATATATATATATATATATATATATATATATATATATATACAGCCTGTGTTCTTATTTAAACCCCAACCCCAACCTGGTCAGTTAGGACAGTGGGGTGATCTCTGGTTTTGACATTCACAGTTTCACATGGTGATAATGAAAGCGATGCAAGTACAACTACAACTAAAGGCTGAGTGAGAGTATTCAGTATAACAACAAATATATGTATGATAAATTTGGATTAAAATATATAATCATAAAGCAAATCAATTTCATCATGTGGTCGGTTTAGCAGAGCACACTGGTCTAAATTCAAACTTATTATTAGAGTAAACAAAGGGCATATTTTGCTGTAAATTGAATCTTTCTGACTAATGGGGGCATGTGCATGTGAATCCAAACCTCTAGTTTTTCTATGTACCCAGTACCCCCCACTTGATCTAGGTATAATAATCTCAGACCAGCTCTTAATACTATATATCTTTCAAAGTTTCAAACCACAATCCCAGTAAAAGGAATATACAGAGGAGGAAAAAGAGGAAAAGAATGAGAGAGAGAGAGAGAGAATGAGAAAGAAAGAGAGATTCTTTTAACTATATGGTAAAAAAGGGGGGTAGGGGTAGAGTCCAATTAAAGGAACATTAAACGCAGAAAGTATCCAGAATTGGGCATACCATGTGTGGGGAGACAGAAATCTTGTATTCACTATGATTCACGAGGTTAAAAATGTATTTGTTTTAGATGGGGGAAGGACTAGAATATGTATTTGGGTGGGGCTGCATAATGGAGCACCGTACAGGAGCTGCGTCATCCCGAAGAAATGATGGATCTCAAGGAAGAGGGGAGAAAGAAAGTAATGGTATTCAGAACCCCATGAGGGGAGGGAGAGGAGAGAGTACAGAGATGAAGAAGAAAATAATAAGGTCCTAAATGGGAGCATCCAATGTTATCATCATATCATACATATACCCCCCTCCCCCATGGTAGTAGTACTAGTACATGCATGATGCAGCCATACAATCAAACACCCGATACAATTTCCATCATATGGGTGTGGGGGTTGGAGGTGGCCTTGTGGGTCTCTCCTCCTCTTAACACTCCTAACCCAAGTCCCACTACTCTTCTTCTGCTAACACTTCCCTTTCCACCCACACCATTATAAATACCACCAACCTTCCCCCCCCTCCCCCCACTACAAAATAAACCCCAGTCTACTCTGGTCAATCATCTCTCTCTCTCTTTCTTATCTCACTGTTCTTCTCTATCTAACTTCTTCTGTGGGTGGTTTCTGCTGATGCTCTTCTGAGTTTTTTTTTGTACATATGGATGACAAATGTGGGAAATCATCAAGAAGGAAAGGTTCAAGCAGCCGTTCCTTTGCTTCTTCACTCCAATAATGTTCCTCTGATGAGGGTAGCTCACAGAAGACCTTGCTCAAGTCCCTCTCATGAGGAGTTTCTCACAGAAGAGCTCTTCCATCTCCAGAAAGTGTAGTAACTTGGCCAAGGAGCAGAAAGCCAAGTTTTACATCATTAAGCGTTGTGTTAGCATGCTTGTTTCCTCAAACAAACATGGAGATTCTTGAATGGAAGGGAAGACAAAGGGGACAAGCCTATGTAGACAGATCGAGTAAGAAGCAAATTCTCTCCTCTCACTCTTCTTCCCCCCTATTCCCCTTCTTCCTTGGTGATGCCCTCCTGGGTTTGTTTCAAAATCAAGATATGCTCTCCTGCATCCAATCAAGAAGAGATCATTTCATAGTTTTTCTTGTTTATTTTTCCCTTTCTTTTCTTTTTTTTCTTTGCGTATTGAACAAGCATAACTTCAATTGAGTTGAGCTAGAAAGTGTTCCAAGTTGTGAGAAGAAGAGATTAGTATAATATTATTGAACAGTTTTCAATCAAACCTCAATACTAGAAAGATTTATTATACATACCTATGTCATTTTTTTTTTGGGTGGTCTGGAGAGGGAGAGATTCCCTTCTCAGCTGTTGGAAGTTGGAACTATGGAAATATGAATAAAATAGGACATGATTAGCAGTTGGATCTGCATCGTAAATGCATCCCCATCTGCCCTCTTTTGGAAAAAAGAGATAAATCGGGATCCGTTAAAAAGTGATATCATAGTATTTAAGGACTGCAGCTAAACCTTAGCTTCATTATAAAATAGGGAATGGCCCATCTCCAATTATTCTCCCTTCATTCATTCCCAACAAGAAGGTTTTGCAACACCCCCCCCCCCAACCATGATTGAATCCCCCTTCATTCTTAACTGTTTCAACACAATCATCCACAACATCATAATTTTTGGCCTTCTGATTTCCAACCAATCTTTCCAATTCTAGCATGTCCATTTCTAATTAACTCCATCAACAGAGCCTTGATGATGAAGATCTAACATTACTTCACAAGAACAAGAGAAAAAAAAATCTCTATCATCCCTCCTCACTGCTGAAACAAGGATTGGTGAGGGGTGACTGATCTGCACAACTTTCCCTTTTCGGATACTGGGAAAACAGACCTTATAGATATAACTTATAAGACCCTGGTATAATTTCAAAATATTTTCCTGGTATAATTGGATCCTCCACTTTCTTATCAATCTACTAATAACCCTTTTCCACTAAAATCACCATCATTATCATAATAGTAAGTGCTTGACCAAACACCTTGTGATCATTAAGTTCTTGGCCATCATAATGGAAAAATCTCATGGAGAAAACTCATGAGTATGCTCAAATCTTTGACCAAGAAATGTTAAACTATTCCTTTTATAAGCCCAAGTGGTTATCACACTGCTAACAAATATAGACAATAAATCAACCCCAAAGCCAAACTTTTCTACCCCCACAACTCCAAAACATTCTAGTAATCAAATACAAAACCAATGAACTAGATAATAAATCATCATTTTGCAGAGCAAACAAATGAAGAAAAGGAAAAAGTAGTAGTGATGGCATACCTTAGTAAGCGAGTTCTTCATGACCCTACAGCTTTTCTTTATGTATATGTATGTTTACAGATGGCCCACTGGTTGTTTTTATATGGGGGTGGGATAGCTGGAACCAGAAGTCTGTGACTAGAACAGGGGAAATGCCGGACGAAATGATTCAGCAAGTTAGCTCCGGAACATAAACCAGAGAGTCCCACCATCAGACAACTATTTCCGTAGCCTTACATGTTACAGCTTCTTCCTCTCTGGCCTGATTTTCATTGTCCAAGTATACTAGTATAGGCCCTGATCTTCCCCATACAGGTTGCTTCAAATTCATCTGATCTTTTTTTTTTTTGCAGTTGTGGCAGCATTATTGTACACAAAATTCAAGTGGCCCAATGCCTTTATAACAAAATTTCAGCGAAAACATGTGATCAAATAAGGACACCCCACCTCACCAGAAATAGTCCAGAAAATAAGAACAGGTCATTATCGTTCTTGTAAAAGTAGCACTCTACCCATCCATCAGAAAAGGAAAGAGTTTGATGAAGAGAATGAATATATAAATATATATATATATATATATATATATATATATATATACACACACATACGTACATACATACTGCAGCAGAGAAAGAATCATGACATGCAGATAGATGCAGTACATATTTTGCATCAGAATAATTGCAGAAAAAAAGAAAAACCAATATTCTATAAAACAGCCTTCTCTTTTTTGTAGAGAAAAACTGGAATGAAACAGCCTTAGCTGCATATCATCCAAGTACTCCTTTTGCATGTTCTGCTTTGTCCCTGTGAATTTCCCGTCCTGAATGTGACAGCTCAGAGACCTCAGACCACCACCATTTATTTTCATGGTCCCCTTTCTCTCTTCTTCACTACCTTCCTTCTGATGTGAGCTCTGTACCGTTTTGGGAAAGTGATGGTCTCTTCAAATGGACTGCCTAATTCTAAAAACTCAAAAAGACTTAATATGCAAAAGTATTTCATCGCAGAATGGAGAGAGAATTCCATTAGAGGCATACCAAGTTAAAATTGCTGAGACCCATCACCTGAAAGTGAGCCAGAAAGCATCAATTTTAGGTAAAAAGTGATCAAGGATGTGTTGCAATCAGACAAAAGTTCAACTCCCAGATAGCATTACGTTGGTTTTTCTTGATTGTAGCCTGTCTTTACGATTGCCCTTAATTATGGTTTTAATACAAAATGCTTATTTGCCCTTGACGCTTCAAGTTAGAAATGGTGAGATGGGTTACAAGAGTTCCAAGCTCTGAGTCCTTATTTAAAACAGATTACTATACGATTTATTACAAAGTACATAAAAGTAAAAAAACAAAAACTTAAAACAAAATGCCTATCAATTGTCTATCAGATATTTCTTGTTTGGATGACTTGATTAAAGATTCTTTTAAAAACATGAATTTGAATCTAGTTTTCAATTTTTTACCATATTTTAACAAAAATACTCTCTTTATTTTTACTTGTAAAAACCAACCATTTCTTTTATAAGACACTTATAAATGTACACAAAGATTACTTGTTTATAAAAGAGTTATTTTCAAGAAAAAAACATGAAAAAAGTTATTTTTTAATAAAAAACACTAAAAAAGTTAGATTTCTGAATTTTGAATTATTTGACGTCTTTTAACCGAATATTTCTTGTGTTTCTACCTCTCTTACTTATTTGTTACTTGTTAGCTTAGCACACACGTACCCACATTCCTATGAGGGAGAAGTTATAAGGGAAAAGAGATTGCTTGAGGGTTTTGTGTTATTAATGTAGAGTTTCCAAGCAAAGTAACAGCTTTTTATTTAATTTAATTTTTTACCCTTTAAATCTCCACTCAAACTTGTGCCAAAAAACATTTATCAAATTAGTTTAGCCCATTTAATGAATTTTCATCAAAATTCTTGCAAGATTCATAGAATGTAAATTTCATCTTCAAATGCTTTTTCAATTATCAAAAAACAAATTCTTAATGAAAAATTGGTATAGTTAATTGATTCTTTATTACAACTCTATGATGTTGGGGTTCGTGAATCATTGCTTAAAAGAAAGAAAAATGCTCATCAATAATTTAAGAACTCATGTGTTTTTGAGATATTTTTTTAATTTTTTGGATATTATTTTTATTTTTCATTATTATCTTAGAACTAATATTTTTTTCCTAGGATATTATTTCTATTTCCCATTACCCATTATTATTTTGAATATTATTTTATTTCTTACTATTATTTTAGAATATTATTCATATTGATCAATAGTGCTGGGATCATGCCTACTATAGAGATTAGTGGTAATAGTGATTCAGGAGATCAACCTCATTTGATCCATAAACTTATTCTCATCTCTCATTATCATGTGAGACACATTAGAATTTGCATACCTTTCTACTCTAAACTCATTTTTTAAATTATTTTTAATTTAAAAAATTACATATCAAAAATTAAAAAAAAAAAAAAGGAATATCCAAATCTGTTTCAAACATTTCCTGGGTTATAAAAAAAAAACAAACCAACCAACAAACAAATTCATAAACTTATTCCCAACTCATTTATTTTCCTTTCAAACTTGTCTCATTGTATGATAGTTGTCACCTTTTCAAATCATTCATAGATAATTCATGAAGAATCAAAAAAACATTTTGTAGGATTGAAATCAATAATTTTATGTATTCCGGAATCAAGGAGGTTAAACACTAATAAAGATAAAGCCAAAGCACTATACAAAGATGATCTCACACATATTTAACGTAAATCATAATCGGATGTGTCAAATTTGAGAGAACCAAACAGAAATTGTTTGCATTCATAATCCAAATGAATGCTAAGATACCAAAATGAATTAAAACAAAGACTTTTTAAAGAACAAAAGTGATGGAAACATAATTACAATAACTTGGGCGAGTGCATATGAAAGGTTTTAACTGGTAATTCTCAAATCATATCATTTATCCAAGAATTATAACAGCATTGTATCTTTTTAAGTGTAGTGTTTTTCATGATCAAACCAGGTCCAATGAAGCAAATACAAATAGAATTTGGTAAAACCAAATTCATGAGTTCATGACTAATCCCAAATCATAACAACAGCTATGACTCCCACCCCAGCAAGCACAGCAAGAGAAATTTGAACAAGGGTGTCGAAATACAACCGAGTTTGGGGTTTTGACCTGGCAATGAGATGGTTGATAGCAACATAGATGAAAATCCCACAAGCAAGACCCATTGATATAGCATATATCCAATCAGCTGTCTCCCCTTGGGTTGTGGCATCTATGGCAATGCCTATTCCCACTCCAATGGGGCTCGAAATGGCGAAGGCAAGAGAATAAACAACAGTTGTCACAAATGGCCTCTTCGGTATCATCCTCAGCAGTGCAATTCCCATTGCGATGGCTGCAAAGATCTTGTGCAATGATATTGTCCACAGGTTCCTCCATGCTTCTGCCTTTGAATCTGAAGAACACAAACTTGTTCTGTTTAGAGGGAATCAGCTGAGGCTGCTAACGGAACAAACAAATCACAACTAAACACGTGATAGATTTTCATGCAATCTCCAAAAGAAAACCCAGAAACACACGCCTCTACATGAATATCAAATCAAATGCACCCCCAATTGAAACTACCCAAGCTTAGAAATTTGGATATCAGTTTGTGGGTGAAGCTCAAACTCGACTTATCTATATTGCCAAATTTTTTGGATACTGTAACATAGCCAAGTAAATGCCAATCTGTTAAATGACCCCAATATTTGTACAGAAAGAGAGCTTGCAAGGTAACACATGATGGCACTAAGTTGCTGTTCTTGAGAGTTTTACCTGAAACTCCAATGGCGATACCCTCAAAAACTGAATGAAAACACAGCGCAAGGATGAGAAGTATAGTGTCCCCAAAAGATGATGTCCTCAAGAATGATGGGTTGAGATCCTCTGGTGCCTCTTTCACACCCTCCTCAGTAGCTTCCACTTTCGCCTCTCTTTCGCCACCTTTGGTAACAAAGATCACTATGCAATCTCCTAACATGGTAAGAAGATAACCCGCCGATGCTAGCATGAAGGCAAAAGGATATGATTTTGTTGAGAGATCTTCAAAAGTCTCATTGGAGTCACTCAAGAAATGCATTAGAGAGGTCCCCAGGAAGACCCCGCCTGCAAACTGTGTGCCCAACAGAAGAAAGCTCTCATTCCATCTATAGAAGTAAGGGGAAACTCCACCTGCAAAAGTGCTCACTAAGAGAATTATTAGACACCAGATTTTCACCAAAATTAAACCCTTTTCATGCAAGTCTTCACCGCCACTGATTCCCTGGTCATCATCAGCATGATCATCACCTCCATGAGCATTGATTATGGAGAACTTGAGGAACAAAAGAGCTGTGATTAGCAGAATTGACTTGAGAGACTTGCAGGAAGGAATGGAGGCCATGAATGGGTCCAAAGAATCCTCTCTTTTGGTCTGGATGAGTTATTGTTACTAGTACAAATAGAAGAAAGGGCTATGATTAAATAGAACGCCAGATATATCTCCCATTTCTGCTGCTATGCAGTACAGCGTTGACTTTCCAACATTGTACTACACAATTGAATAAACAATCACTACAATAAGAAAATAATCATATAATTGACAATAATAATCCATCGTTGGGCCTCAGAGGGCGGAATTTTCAGAGCAGCAGCCCAGCCCAATACTCAGACCATAAATTTGGATCAGAAGACCCTCAGCTGTATCATGTCATAGATGAAAGATGACAAATAAAATAACAGCATAGACACCTACTATGACAAGGGTGATCAAGCGATGACGAAGCTCATGACGACGACGACGATGATGATGGGTTTTAATCCATTGATTTCCCATTTTCTTCTAAAGTAGCAGTGTTTTTCATTTAAAGCCTGTAGAAGATGTATGCCCAAAGGACATTTTTGCCCCAAAGTCAAAGCAGAAGTATACAAAAATATATTTGATTATCATACCAGCATTGTGCCAGCACCTAAATTTTTTTTTGGTTTATATAAAAAAAATGACGACGGACAAGAATGACAAACACAAATAATATAGGATGAAAATGGCTGAGGAGATTAAAACCAAACAGAAAGGGTTGAAAATGTTAATCTAACAAAGTTGGTGTGACCATGAATTTTACATACAGAGAAGCCCAGGCAAAAATAACTCTCTCAATGTTTACTCCATACATATATGTATACCTTGTTTATTATTTTCAATTATGATAGATAAATTGCAAACAGTCTTACTGGATTTTGAATATGCACATATCCAGCTAATCACCTTCTCTCCCATACTCTATACCATCTACTGACTATAAATTTAAAACAGTTTGCTGCTGCCCATATTTATATGCTGGATCTATACAGTTGACATGGAACTGCAAATCATAATATATTAACTCTCATGTAAGTATCACAGTCAACACAAGTTAGAGTGGCATACATATCAGATAAACTCCATTTGTAACCTAAAGCTAGGTTCAAGTAAGTGCAATAATAAGATTCAGCAAGAATTTACTCAGGAGAACATTCCTACAGGAACTGGAAAGAATCCAGCTTCAGAAGGAAGAGCAGCACATGTTCTCAAAAGTAAGCCACAAATGGATAGATAAAAAAAAAGGCTTATCATCCTCAAGCGGTAAAAAATAATTCATTCATTTTGCAGAGAATACGGAAGTAATTGCCAGCATTTGACACTCTAGAGTAAAATGTCTATAATGATTTTCAAAAATAAAATACAAACTGTTTCTAGAATTTTTGTAATTATCGGAGATGGCCACACAACATGATACCAACCAAACTAAGCAAACAAAAATATTAAGAATGATCAAAGTTGGATAAAAAAATCCAATAAGGCAAATGGGAGGTCAATTTAACATTCCGAACCATATCTATCAATTTATATAATCACAAAGAAATAAAAAAATCATAAAATTGTTAACAGCATCACAGTAAGATGGTGATGAACCTGGTGCAAGCATGGCAAGCTACGTACAAGCTCTCCTCTGTTGACTTGCTCCAAGCAAATGCTGCATGTCAGTTCATCTTCTGAACCCTTCATGCTGCTGTCTCCCTTTCTACAGTCTTGCCTAGCCTTCTCATCAAACTGGAAATGAGAAATTAACAACAGTACAAAAAGAAGTATCCATAATGGTTAAGAAACAGATGCCCACTTCATCTCCCAACCTCAATCCCCACACCTATATTCACTAACAGGAATGTCAATCAAAAATGCTTTGTGAAACAAAATTAACAAAAGGAAGTTTTTCCTGCACTCATTTGGACATTTACCCCGAGCAAATAAACTATAGATTATTAAACACAGGCATGGATGCGATAATAGAAAGATATGGAGTGAGTGGACAAAAATAATGTCTATATAATCTATCCAGAGGTGTTCCATTAGACAAACTATCCTAACAGCAAGACAAGTCCTCCATTGATTAATAACCATGAAATGTAAACCTATTTTATGTTATACCATTTCCCTCAAGAAAGAAGGGAGGATTGCATGGTAGGTGATTCAGTGAAAAGTGGAAGGTCAGTTTCTGACATATGAAACCTGAAATGGAGACTTAGCGAGTTCCATGATCACAGTTCATTCATCACGTGTTTATAATAAGAACAATTCTAATAGTATTGCCACTTTTCTTTTCCTCTATCGCTCAACAACGGCTAATAAGAGTTGTAGGGGTAACACATTATCTCTACAACACCCATCAAACTTTATTACTTATCATCACCCTGCATGTGATTATTAGTCATGCAATCATACCTAAGGAACAAAATAGAGGCTACCTCAGCTGACTCTGAAGAGATGCAGCCTGTTGCGTGATGACCCTCTGCTAACAAATTCAAAACCATATCAAATCAATATAATACCCTTTAAAAAAAAGGTGAGATTTCTCACTGAACTCTACAATACTCCTTGAGAACTTCCAAAAAATTGAAAATAGTATTCTTGATACATCTCATAAATCTGCAAGAAAATATACCAATACAAATCCTCTCAAGTTACCTTTGGACAGACCTTATATTTGTGAGCAATTAAGCGTTGATCTCTTCTTCACTCATTGAAGTTGAGGAAGTATGAGTCAGAATCCAGAAGTCTCAAGGTTTCACCAATCTACATCAGGATGAACAATTCCTGTGATCTGTTCAAAATAAATATAGAATTCAACTTCGACTTGAAGCTGTTATATGTTGCAAAATAAATTGGCTTGTTTTACCAGGTCATCAAATTCACGGTCAAAGTGCAAGCTGGAGTCGCAATCCTTATGTCGCCCTAGTTGCAAAAGCTATTGATGGTGGCATCGCCGCATGAATTCAGTATGACCAAGCAAACCACTGGCAGCTGCAGCATGAGCTTGAGCATGAGCTTGTAGTTGCTGACAAGTTGCATACATCCTCAAGCGTGTGGCTATAAAAAAGACCCCCACAACTAGCCAGAGCTACGCAAATGGATTTACAAGATTACCTCTTCGATTGCTATTTAACAAATTATGCTTCAGAATTTTCAGAAAGACTAATATAACCACATTAGATGAGAGTGAGCAAATACCAGAAAGTTTGGTGACATCTGATGAGAGTTCAAAATCATAAACAGCAAAAGCACTGCCGAACAAACATAAAAGGAATGGATTAGGATGCGCACAACTAGAATCGGAAACAATGAAGATAGGGCATATTGATTGGAAACATTACCTGTATTCAAGAAAAACAGTGAATTAATTAACTGGCGGCAGGATGAAGGCGGCTGGTATAAGTAAATAGGGAAAAGAATTGGCATCATAATGGATTATGTTTACCATCGCTTAACCTCAAATATACAATTACTGAACATTGGGAAACACAATACAATAAGAAGTATATATGCATGTGAGAGGAAACGCACCACTGCAGGTCTCTGAGGAATAAATTCTGGAAGTCCATTTTCTATATCTGCTCGAGTCCCACGAAAAACAAAGCTCATGGCTGCAGGAGGGACTACAAGCTTATCTAAACGATGAAATGACAGGGGAACACAAAGTATATTAGCTATCGATATGCCTTCCACACCTTTGGGAACCTACAAAAGTATTAAAGATTATAAATTACTCAGCTAAATTCAAGCATAATAAAACCCATAAAATGGCAATTAATATTCTGCTTATCCTCATACATAAAAAGCAAGACCAAAAGTTTCAATATTTTCTTCAAAATGCTCCTTACCAATCATATATAAATAAACCTTGATCTCTCACTCTCCAATCAATGTAGTTAAATTAAAATGAACTAACTCTATGTAGATACAGTAGTGATCTTTAATTATTATTTCAACATGTTTACACTTTGACAGCATCATTTTCTACCACCATTCGCAAAAGCATTGCATGAAATATCAGACCTACAGCATCTACTTCGAAACAAGGTCAGTTACTCCTTTAGAGCCACAATTTTGATTAACAGTTACAAAATGCAACATTCAACAAAACATGATTTCTCAGGCATTGCCAGGAGAAGAATCCAGTAAAACCTAATCAGGTTATCCATCCTCAAGATTTCTACAGAACCAGCGATTAATACACCCAAGGCCAAAATCACAACCAATCCACCAAGAACATCACTGGTGGAAAACAAAAACGGAATCCCACTACAGAAAATCCACAATGCCCAATCATTCTCATAAAAACATTCACATCGGAAATTCACACAACAGCATCCAAACAAACCTCTGTTTGGCCGCCAAGAAACACAAGGAAAAACAGCCAAAACCCGGAACCATGGGGAGTCAACTCCAGTTTTCAAGATTCCGAAATTTGCATCTCTTTTCCGTGCGATTCTCGGCAACCCAACAGAACCAAAAAGGCAAACAAAAAAAAAAGCGGTGCAAACCGGTGGAATTCAGCAGAATGGGGGACAGTTTCGTCGGCGGATGAGTTCCCGGTTCCCGGGGTTTCCCACAGGAGGAGTGTAGTTGAAGGTAGAATAACTTGGGAGCGTGGAGACCTTTTCTGGACTATGACACGTGGACTTGCATGTCATCGGACAGCTGCCACGACATCGAACAGCCTGTCATGTGTGAATCCCTTTATCATTAATAGTCACAAAAAGGAAATTGGGATTTCAATGTCAGCATGTGGGGGTGGCCCTTCCCCCAAAATTCATTATTAATCATTTTTAAAAACTATCATTTTTACTAATTATGTTTTTTTAGAATAAATACTATTTATTTTTGCTTTGAAATCTAATCCTTTAATACAAGATTATGGACTAGAATGAAAACTAATTAATTATTTGAAAGCATTTCATTCTGATTTGTCAATGTCAAAATTGTGAATTGAGATGTAAGGTCGGTGGAGGAAGGGGACGAAACAACTTCTCACCTCCATAATCACAGGCGCATTAGTGCCGCCCCGCCTGAGATATTTGGTACGGGAATCCCAAGTTCGTTCCATATGCCCATGCTTTGTTGCCAAACCCAACTATTGGTTTTATGATTATTCGATTTTCTCACCCCGCAAGCAACTTCCCGTTCCAGGGCATCTCTCTCAAGTCTCGCTCGATATATATATATATTATTGATCGATTATGGTCAGAAAATCAAAATGTACATTTGAGATTACAGGGGAAACAGGACAGCCACACAAGTAGAGATGCCTGCCAGTATAGGGTCAAAATGACCCCCCCTTTATTATTAAATTACTAATTTTAGCCCTCGTTTTAAACTTACCTTCAAGGTAGCATCTTTCCTAAACTTAAATTTCAATCTAACCTCATATTTTTGAACTAGATAGCATTTAACCATAAAGGAAAGGCAACCATATGCTTCGCTCGCATTGAATGTTGGGTCGGTTGTTGAAGATAAGAATACATCAAACCCATATGAAGCAAATATAGGTTCAATCAAGATTTGTTTTTTTCGAGTATCAAACATAAGCACGACATCATCATAAACATAAAGTCCAAGGTATGGAACCCTAAAAAGAGGTTGACCCAACTTAAATAGGAAATGATACATTAACCTCATTCTGTTGCGCGTTTGTAATCTCTAACGAAAAATATAGTTTCATGAGCAAAAGCTCATCTCTTTCCTAAACTTATGTCTAATCTAACATTTTCATGTTTTTTAACTAAAGCCATAATTAACACTTGCGGAGTTGGCAATTATTGCTTTAGTTCAAATATGAAAAAACTAAATTGGACATAAATTTAGGAAAGACACTAATTTGAATGTGAGTTTGAAATGAGGGTTAAAATTAATAATTTTGTTTAATAAAGAGGTGATTTTGACCCAAAATTCATACACTGCACCCACTGGGTACGTGATTCGCATGCTTCACAACTTCGTACAGTACAGTGCATGTGAAGTGCTGGTGTTAGTAAGGCAGAGCACCCGACTGGAACTAAAAAGTAAAACCTTTTGGAAGGTCTACTACATGTACCATGAACCTTGTTTGACGTTGTTGGGTCAAATCGGTGTTTGTTTTTGAGTTTTTGAGTGATCTGTAAGCATCACACGCTAGAAGATCCACACTTAACAAGAAAGTTGTTCAAAGATGGTAATGGGCAATATCTAGAGTGTCTTCAGTTGCTGCTGATACTGAAAATTGAAGGTAATGGTCAACCAATTCTCCATTTCTTGACGCTTGCTTTCTCTTCACTTCTTGCTAATCCAGCCCACCCACAAAATACCCTTGCCTAAAGGCCAAGCTGAGTCTTTCTTAAAAACACACCAAACACAGTAAGGCATGTGATGGGGAGGGGAAACAAAAGCTTCTCCTTATTCTCAAAAGGAGAAGCAAACAATCAGAAGCAACAAGGCTGCAACTCCAATCACATCATTTTTACGATTCTTTTCTTTGTCATGTTTCCATTTAGAGGACAATTAAAAAAAAGGCACTCATTCATTCATTCATTCATTCCACCATTTCCCACGCTCACACATATTTATATGATATACCAAGTTATCAACCCCAATAATCTGAACCATCGCCAGAAATTCAGGAGGTTCTGAAGTGGGCTGGCTGGGAGATTAAAGTTACGGCAGAAGAATCTGACTCGGATGTACAGCCAAAACAACCCAATTGCTTTACTAAAAGAGCAGGAAATTGGTAGAAGATGAAATTTTGATGAAATGAATACAAAGGGAAAAGAATTTCTGACAATAACTGGAGATTGGAATAGAAGATAAAAACAAATTACAAAATTTTCTGTTTTTGTAGGAACACAAAATTACAAAATTACAAAATTAAGCAAGTAACGAATGCTTTCTTATAGCAAAAGCTTTTTTATGCCATTCGATCCGCTACCCAAGGCAAATCCATTTTCCGCTTTGCTGCAAATCTTTCCTTCTTCCCCACCACCCAGCCAATTCCTTGTTCTTGAAAACCAATGACGCCCCATCCATTAATGTGGCAAATGTAAAAAACCCCCTTGAAGAAATGAAAAAGCTATTTACAGTGATCATCCCAATCAGTTGAGAGCAGAAAAAGGAAAGAACTGGGAATTTCCTTATTTTTATTTCCAAATTCACCATCTTGAATTCCACTTTGATCTTCCAGCACCCAAGCTCTGCTCCGCCTCGAACGTATCTACTGAACACCGAACTGGAGTGACTGTGACTTCTAGTAATGGACCCAGGTTCCGAACTTGAACGAGAAGATGATGAAGACGAAGACCTAAACCTCCCAAAAAATGAGAAAACGTTGCGAAAAGCCCTGCCCAGTGAACCGCCGCTCTCTCTGGATCTGCTTCTTCTGGATGCCCATGAAATCCTCCTAGGAGCACCACTATTGTTGAACCCACCATCCATTTCCGTGTACACCACAGGAAGCTCACGCTCACCGGCTCTTCGACCTCCGGAAAACCTTCCCACGGCAAACCCACCGCCAGGAAGCCTCCATATGGTCAGTCCCACTGTCTCTTCCTCGTTTGGTGCCGGGGAAAGCGGTTCATTTCCAGATACCAGCAGGATTCCTTGTTCAGGCATCCGTCAACAACTCGTAGCAGCAAACAAGGCATAATTGCAGAAAGAGATAACCAGAAAAAGAAGAGGAAGAAGGAGGGGGCGAGAGACAGGAATACAATCGAATGATGGAGAAATATGCTGGGACTCGCGAGCCTCTGAACCCAGCTGGAACGCCTCTTTGCATACCGCACAGTGAACCTCTGTGAGGATGTGGCTGGCTACGATCTCGATCGTCGGCATCGACTCCACCGCCGCCTTCGACGCGGGAGGGTGCTCGCCCCGCCCAAATCCGTTGATTTCAATCTGCGAAAGCTGTTCCAACAACCAGTGAAACCCTATTTATCAAGAACTCCGACATCGTCGCCGGCAGCGGAGCCCGGACCCCGCCCCGTCATCGTAGTACAATTCAAAACTATTTCTCTCCACAACTTCGGCTTCACCACCACCACCTCCCATCAGCCGGACCACGGAGCACAATAACCGGGTTAAACGGAGACCGGTCACCGGCGGTCCTCCTGCTCCGCCGAACCCCCAGATTCGCACTTTGCTCAGAATCCGGCCGGTTGTTCCCCAGCATATACATCGCCGTCGCAGGAAATCGACGGTGGTTATTCTCCGATCTCGGCGGGGCCTCAATCTCCTCCAAGAAACCACTCTCGCAGTATGGACACACGATGCTATCTTGAGCCCAAACTCTCACGAAACGAGTGCATCTGTAACACCAATACGACGTCGTCAAGCCATCTCCATACCAGAAACCCTCAAAAGAGATCGATCCAATTTCAGATCCTCGCTTGCAAGAACAATTCCAGAGCCAGGTTAACTCTTCCAAAGATCAAAGGAATTCACTCACCAGATCTGATTCAAAAACTAAACTCGCCATTAACCACCCAGATCCGACGGCTCAGAAAAAGGCGAAACGAGGAGGAGAAAAGTACGAAAATACGAAGATGAATCAGATGAGGCTTTTAAGACTCGTCGGTTAGGAGTTAACGGCGTAGTCTTGACGCGTGAGGCTGAAAGCAATCAAACCGACGTTTCCTACGTAGCGGCCGCCGATTGGATAGAAATTAACGGCGTGAGGTGGAGCCGTGAAGTGGACTGGTCAGCGCTGAGACACATGGTAATATTTTATATTTGAGATTAATTATAGGGAAAGAATCAGGGCGAGTGGCGCGTTTAACTTAAATCGTAGTTGGCGACTGTGGAACGCGTTGACTTGAAGGCGAAATGTGGCGTTCCAGAATGCCGACTTTAGATTTCAAATCATCGCCACTTCCGAACCAAAGATTCCCAATCGAGGCCGAAGCTCTCCACATCCCTTTTTTTTTTTTTTAATTAACAAAATTAAGAACATAATTTCAAAATTATGCCAATGGAGATGGGTGATTTTTTTTATATTTTTTTTTTGGTTATTTTGGTTTTAAATCATTCATTTGCATTTTTTTTCTCAATAAAATGATTATTTTACATAGATATGAATTTTTACTTTTTTTTTTATTATTTTATAAACAACTTGTTGCTCAAATCATAATTATCAATATCTTGTAAAACTTGAATCAAATCATGATGTCATTATGTTACAGAATTAGACTCATAGATATCCTATTTAGATTATCAAATATTCATTAACATGGATATTACGTCATATTTTAAAGTTTTTAATAAATTTAATTTAATGTTTGTATCAAATATAATACTAGTATGAATCAATAAAGTTATTTAAGTTTTATTCAATAAATATGCCGTGCTTAACAATAAATAATAAACTACTGAAAATAATTTGAATTTTGAATTTTAAAATTTATTTCTAAAAATTTACGAGGAAAATAATAATTGCATATATGTTGAGTCCGTTTGACCTTGTGATTTTAGAAAACGTTTTAAGTTTAGAAATTATTTTTTTAACTTAGACATTTAAAAAAAAAATGTAACTCAATTAAACAATAATTTATTCTTTTGACATTACCTATGATTATGAATGACCAAAGTAAGGATTTTCATGTTCCTTGAAAACATAGGTAAAATAAATGAAAAGAAAACGTGGAGTCAACATTCAACCAACCTCATAATATCTTAAAATTTATGTTTGACCAAGAAACATAGTTACCAATTGTTGGTGAGTATGAAAAAGGCAGGTGAAACAGAACAGGGACAGGGGAGAAAATAAAATAAATTTAAAATTAACACTTGGATTTCACAGCTTAGGGCTGCATTATGCAACACTTTTTCTTTTCCTTCTGGTTTGAGGTTGTTGGTAGGGTACATTTGGGTTTACTCAGTCAAGTCAGATGATAAAACAATATCAATTTTGTATGAGAACCATATGGAAGATGGGTTACGAGTCAAAACAAAAGACAAAATGAGAAGCCGACTAATATTTTTATTCAACAAGTTTTACCATCACACTTATATCTTAAAAATAAAAGTTGAGAACACAATTTTTAAAACTAATTTTTATTACGAAAAAACAATGATAATAGAGAGAATACGTTTGATTTTTTTTTAAATATAAAAACATTAAATTCGATATGATAGGTAACTGAATATATAAAATGGTATTATCTTTGTTTTAGTAAAGTTGTTCCAACGTGAATCGAATATCTGGTATTTTTCACAAAAACAAAATTACCAAAGTTTCCAACTATGGCAAGAAAAATTGAAAACAGTTAGGCAATGGGGTCTATCATACATCCTTCTACCCACATTTAGAATTTGCTAAAAGTACAGGGTCTTGCATACCAAGAACCCCTTGGGGACAGACCCAAAAGAAAGAGATCATTGGCTTCACTACCTCTTTCTATATCTATCTAATAAACAGCAGGGTCCATAAGTCTGTTGAGGTGCATGAAAAGAGTACCCTTTAACTCCCACATGGCCCCTTTCTTTTGGTAGATTTCTTGGGTAAAAGGGGAGTTGCTTGTTTTATAGCCATGTAAGTTCATTATGCATCATTAGGTTATACTATTTTCAGTTTTTCGATTCATGGGTTTCTTTTCTTTCATTTGTGGTTACAATGAGTAATTTGAAAGATTTGGGGGTAGAAAGATGAATGCTTGATGGACTTAAGCTTTCACTCTCTGCAATATCTCACTTTAATTAATGAGTGTCAGGTGGATGTTAGAGTCATGAAGTTTCTTTATGAAGGCTGAGCTAGTCACCACACAAATTAATGGAAAAAAAAGAAGAGGGAATGAGATATGATATGACAAAGGTGAGACTTGAGAGGGAACTAGAAAAAGGGCTTTTGATAAAGAGATGGTAATGAGAATCTCAAACCTTTTCCAATATTCCCATTTTCCCTCATTTTTAAAATACTAATCATGTTCTTGTAAATAGAAATGTCAAAAAAATAAATAAATAAATAGCCGAAACATAAATCTTATATAAACAATTGGAGACAAATCAAGGGGCCGGCCACAGCCAGGCGCGAGGAGGGCCTAAGGCGGGCCCAAGGGAGCTGTGTGTACTGATAAGTAGGAGTAGTTGGTCTTGAATGGCTATTTTTTAAGAGAAATGTGGGCGGCGACTACCTCTTTAAGCCTACCGAGAACCGGTCACGACAAATCCATAATAATTTTCTGCTTAACATTGTAATATCTTAAGGAATTTTGATTTTCAAATATTTGAATTTATAATATCCAATGTTTTCCTAACAAAAGGGTCAGTCTAACTTAGTGGCATTCTTTTGTCCCAAAAGAGGATGTTGAAAGATGAGGAGCCTGCTTTTTACTCACTCCATGGATTGGAAATAGCCAGCTAGGAACAATCTACCTTTCCCTGAAAGCACAAAAAGATCAAAACATTGTTGTGGGTGCTTGGATTGAATTCTATGAAAAAAAAAAAAAATACCCCAATCTTTTTAACCATAGAAGATAATTGGTGGTGTGGTCCAATGCCTAGCTACTTGCATTATGCATTATATAGAAGGGTTGCAAAGTATATAGATTGATTGAACATTTTTTCCACTGAGTGGAGTGGTGGTTCCCCTCATGCCAGCCTTGCAGCTTGCTTCACCAAAAGAGGTTTCTAGTGCAACTCATTAGGACTCTATAAGTTATCACTTATCATAAGCCTATTTTTAGCTATACATAAGGTGGTATTCAACACATAGGACACATAATTTATGAACCCCATTCTAAGTTTGTACCATTTCTTATCCATTAGTACTGGTTACAAAGTGCATGCTAAATTACCACCAAAAATACACATTTACATAAAAACATGAAATTTCAAACTATGCTCCATTTGTCAGTGAGAGTTATTAACTGAATAGTTTCTAAAACACTCCCTTAAGAGAAATATAATCATATCATTTAACATATATTACAAAGCTATCTTGTCGCCCCATTATTTGAGGCATTCAAAATATTACTTACATATTATTTACAAATCATTTTCGTTGTACCCAAAAGTTTATATACAACATATTGCTCAGAGTAACACGTTAAATAGAAACACTATAGGTGAGCACTTATCGCTGAGATGACCCTTAATGTTGATGTGGAATGTCCTATTCTCTAACTACCTTCCCGGTACCTATATGGATAAACACCCCTGCTAAGCATACAGCTTAATGCTTAATGAGGATTCTTACGCATGGATCACCATTAACCATACTCATCACATTATAATACTCATGCAACTTGCTATATATATATATATATATATATATATATATATATATATATATATATATATATATAGCCATATAAACTTGTAAGTTACAATAATTCATGAACTTATCACAATTAAATAATTTAATTCATTATGTTAATCTCATGTGTTATGCTAACTTCCTGTGATTTAACTATCAAATTCCATATCATTTTAGTCATAATATTAATTACTATTCAGGTATTTACTTCCTATGTTTATGATTCATGTTTCACTTATCAATATTGTTTTATCTCTTTTTACATGTTTCATGCCTGCAGATTAAAAAAAAAAAAGAAAGAAGCGTATGTACCGAAGAGTCTTATCATTTGTCTGAACGGTGATCTACTTTATATGTGCTACTATATGACCCAAGCGGGGTTCATGTCATCTGACCCAAAGCAGACCCAGTATATACGTATGTTACGACAAGCTGTATCCACCAATAGCGTGTGTCAATAATCTATCTAGTCATAAGCAGACAATCAATTTTATTACATTTTCAGTACATATCTAATATACATGAATAACTATTGTTATCATGGATGCATATAAAGTGTCGCTATCCATTATTCTTATCTTCATAAAGAGTACTTTCGTATCTCTTGTCGTCATAGAATGTATTCTATGCTTCTTTATATAACAACTATACATGTATTATATTTTCTTCAAATGGCTAAAAATTCTTAATCGCTATCATTCCATTATATTTACATTCTCTATTATTATTTAGCATTAAATCATATAACTTTTGTAGGTGACCCAGAGCTAGGCATTGAATGGCGGTCAGAACGGAAACCCGGGGATGCGGTTTAATTCTTTCATTTACATTTGTTAAGTTTTCTTTCAAAGTGTGACCGAATCCTCGGCCCGACTGAATGGCGGATCGGCAAGGGCGGTTACTCAGGCGTTTTATTTATCTTATTAAAGCGTTTAATTATTTTTAGTTCGTAGTGGTTTCAGTTTTGACGATCCCACAATCATTTACAAATTTCAAAACAACTTTCGGTAGGCCATAAACATTAAATATTTTACAAAGAAGGCGTTATGCATACGAAAATGATATACAAAAATCAAGGTTAAATTTAATCCTTTTGTTTACAAAAATACCGCTTGTTCAAAAAGAGATGATATGCAATGAATTATACTTATCTGCCGTACTCTCTTTATGACTGCTTGTGCACGATCTTATGCCACACACAATACACTTTCGAAACCTGCATATAGATAAAACTATACGCTAAGCATTTTCATGCTTAGTGGTTCTATCTGATTTATTTGATGTTCAATGTAACTTAGCATGCATTTAACATTAAACCATGCTTATTAATTCAATATATACTCATGCTATTTATTTTAGCATGCTTTCATTCTAAATCATTTGAAATCACATCATACAATTTCAATGCAACAATTCGTTTCACAATTCAATCTATGAAGATTTAAGCATATACATAGAAATCTCATTTATACTCGTCAATATTGGTTATTTCATGACTATTTAATTCACGTTCGACGGATTAGTTTAATGAATCGCCCTTATTATTATTCGGTAATGTGCACACATTTAACAGTCGGTCTCCCATCATGGATGCGTTTGTGCACCCGACATGTGGTATCATTAAATGTCATGAGCCATCATAATGGATGCGATTAGTGCATCTAGTAAAGTGATCAGGACATTTCTTTGATGCCATACTTTGTAATCATGTGGTCTTGGCCCCAAACCGAGGTGTCCGTTGACTACGAATCAACACATTGGAAAATCCTTATATCTCGTGTGACAAGACACACACATGAGTAAAATAGCCACATGGGCCCATACATCCATACTCATAAAACAAAATAATTAACTATATTCTTATAGTTTTCATGCTTGTTCTACAAAAAGATTTATACATAGATTTACTCAAAGCCACATTGACTTCTCCACTTCTCTCTTGAGTGTCGTCTCTCCTGGATAGTCACGTACTGAAAGAGAGTCCCACGGCCAGGTGAGCAAACACGGTAAGTTTTCTACAAGGGTTACTCCCCCTTATAAAATCTCGTATGCAATGGCATAAATAAACATTCAATCACATTCCATACAATTACTTACTATTATATGAAATGTCATATCATGCATGAGATGCGACCCTCATGCTCACGACCCAAGTCCCAATGAGCTCCCTCACACACGGAATGCCGAGGCATGACTAAAACTGTCACACACCATGACTAAACCATTGGACACCCTCAATTTTATTTATCAAAACACGATTTTGATTCCTTTTCCTTTATTGTGGGCAATGGATTTCGGGTTTTACCGTAGGGCGCCCTTACGCCTTTTTCAACATTTCACGAACTTGCATCGTCGGATTCATGTCTAGCAAGTAGATAACACGTGGGACTTTCTGCAGGATCTGACTTGCTCAGTGAAGCGTGTAATTTATCGATTTTGATGGGTTGCGCTCGTGAATCTCTACCTTGGACTTTGTCCCATTTTCCCAGAGCTCACGACCCACTCACCTTAGCGATGGAATAATAAACCTTACCTGCTGCAGGCGACCTGATGTGACGTGCATATGAAATGCATGTTGTATGCATTTTCCTCATATTACATGCATGAATATGAGCGCTACATAAAACATTTACACAGCAGACAATTATGGTTCATACCATATATAATCTACCTCCATGCAAACATATTAATGCATCCAAAAGCATGCATCAAATATCACATTTCCACACTTAGCATGTTATTCAGCCATAACACAACAGGGTCTCAAAATTAGGACCATTCGAGGGTACCTCAAGCCACCATGACATGAACCAATCCGGTTCAAACATTTTCACAACAACAAACCACACCCTGGCTTTGGTTTGGTCAAACCTAACTCCCGGTCGGTGGCTGTGTGAAACTTGGAGTCATGAAATCATACCCTTTAATTCAAGCTTGGAACTAATTTACATGGCCTCTCATGGCCTCCCACAAGCAACCCCTACCATTATAAGCCTTTAGGCTAAATAAACCAAGTAGGAAAATATCCTGCTTGAGTTGAAGAAATACGAAAACCGAGTCCACTGCGTTTGTCCTCTCAGTGTGAAGATAACTTCCCTTGCTTGTCTTGGGAAGGAATCAGACCAGTAGGATCTCCTACAAACCTAGAGAAGACTCTCTCTCATAAAAATGGAGAGCTAAACCTTCTGCATCCTTTTTCCCTTTCTTCTACGTTTGCATACTTTTGCTTTCTATTTCTTTATTATATTTATCTTTCACTTTCTCTTCATTTCTCCTTTCTCTTTTCTTTCTCTCCTCGATTTGGAGAACTACCTCACATACGGTGAGAAGGAGGGAAATTCTCCCATTCCTCGAACCAAGGTATTAATATCCATTTTCCATCTTTATTGTATTTTACAAAGCCTTATTATGGCATCGTGTACACATGGCTTAATATGAGCCATGGAATCCTTTCCTACACATGGCTAATTGTGAGCCATGGAATTTATGCCCCTCAATGTGTGGCTCGATGTGAGCCATCCCTTTTCAATGCCAAGTGTCACTTTCTTGAGGTGCCATGTGGCATCTCCTCCTGCTACCATGTGTCATTCGGCCACTCACGCCTCAGCGTGAGATCAAAGACCTCGGAATCACTTGAAATTAACGTGGTAGCTAAATTCAGCGTCACGATTTCAGCGGAAAGTCCGTTTAGGTCATCGAGATTTGAAAATTTCCGGATTTTACGAAATTACGATTTGCCCTTTTGAGAAAATTGGAATTTTTGGATCTTAGCGGATCAGTTAGTGCGTCCCGCCAAGTGGGACATTGAACCCGATTTCGGTGCCTTCTTGGCGGATCTTAGATTGGTACATCCGTCAGGCGGTTCGTGCATATATCATTCACTTCATTCGAGTTTTCAAATGCCACATTTCAGACCATATTACTTCGTATTGTCTTTTCAAAGATATACCGATCTATGTACTCATTTCATATACTCATTCACATACTCATTCATATACTCATTCATACTTATTTCATATTTACTTGGTAACTACCAAAATACTTGAAATGAGAATAGAGTCGAACGGACATGCAATAACATGAAGCAGGAATAGAAGTCGGTAGAACAAACGAAAATCTTTTGAGTTGAATCAGCCGGTCTGATACGGTTGGCTTTTCCTCCCGAAATCGGTCCACATTCCCAAAACCATTAAAGAATAATGTTATTCGTGCGTACTAGTAGTTTTAGTTGGGATTGATTTCGGAGTTTAATATAGTTCCAATTTCAACAAGCTATATATATATATGAATTATATTTCGATGGGCTTTCATAGAGTCAAGAACACCGAAACGGAGTTCGAGGACGAAGGAATTATGACGCCCACTAAGTTGGAGGTGTCACATTAATCCTTGCGGTGAAGGTCGCGAGTGACCTGACCTCGGTAAACTCGGTCTGACACCTCGGTCTGACATATTCTATCCTCCTCAAAACATGGATGAATTCTTGACTCAATGAGCTTTCCATAGAGTCCAAGAACACCCGAATCGGAGTTCGGACGAAGGAGTTATGGCCTTTCGAAGTTGGAGGTCATACGCAGTCAAATCCTGAACTGACGAGCTGACCTGACCTGGACGAGCTCGATCTATCACCTCAGTCCAAACATCTTCTATCCTCCTCCAGGAGTGTGAATGTATTCTTGACTCAATGGGACTCCATAGAGGTCCAGAATACCCGAATCGAGTTCGGACGAAGGAGATATGACCTTAGAAGTTGGAAGTCGTGCGTGGTCGGCAGGGCGGTGACCTGAGCGACAGTGACCTAACCTGGACGAGCTCAATATAACACCTCAGTCTGACATCTAATATACTCCTCAAGAATGAATGACATTCTTGATGGCTCAATGGAAACTTCCATAGAGTCAAGAACACTTCGAATCGGTTCAGACGAAGAAGTTATGACCCGAAGTTGGAGGTCGTGCGTGGAATTGACCGAGACGGTGACGGCCGACAGGCGGCCCTGACCTGGATGAGCTCGATATAACCTCGTCTGACATCTAATATACTCCTCAGGAATATGGGCCTTGTATTCTTGACTCAAATGGGCTTTCATGAGTCCGAGAACACCTAATCGAGTTCAAGCAGAAGGAGATATGACCTTCAGTTGGTGGTCATGCGCGGTCGGTCTTGATGGTGACTTGGGCCGATGAGCTGCACTGAAGTGACGTTTCAATCTAACTGTGATCTGACATCTAATATCTTCTACAGGCGCCTGGATGGATTGCCCGACTCAATGGGCTTTCCATAGAGTCCAGAACACTCGAATCAGGGTTAGACGAAGAAGTTATGACCTTAAGTTGGAGGTCATCGCGTCGATCTTGACGGTGACTGGCTTGACAGTACTGAAGTGACGAGCTCAGTCTAACACCTCGGTCTGACATCTAATATACTCCTCAGGAATATGAATGTATTCTTGACTCAATGGGCTTTCCGCAGGTCAAAACACCTAAATCGGAGTTCAAGCGAAGGAGATATGACCTTCAGAAGTTGGTGGTCGTGCGCGGTCGATCTTGATGGTGACACGGGTGACGAGCTGCACTGAAGTGATGAGCTCAATCTAACACCTTGGTCTGACATCTAATATCTTCCTCAGGCATATGGATGGATTCTTGACTCCAGTGGGCTTTCCATAGAGTCAGAACACTTTCGAATCGGAGTTCGGACCCAGTTATGACCTTCAGAAGTTGGAGGTCATGGGCGTCGATCTTGACAGCGGCGCGGGCAGTAATTTTACTGAAGTGTGATCTCGGCTCTACGGGGCGAGGCTGAGCTCTTCCAGGACGAGCTAAGCTCTACATGACGAGTTGAGCTACGCATGGCGAGTTGAACTACGCATATTGAGTTGGGCTACGCATGACGAGTTAGGCTCTTCGGGGCAGTCTGTGACCTCTGTTGGCACATTATCTATGGTGACCCTTCACCCATTTTGGCTATTCGATTAAAAGACCATAACTTGGTCTCGGGGTCAGTGAAATTCAAAGCTAACATCAATTTCACGGACATTGGCTACACTTTCCCAGAAGGACTTACTTCAATTCCTTTATTTCTTGCTCAAAACCCTTCGTTCTAAAGTCCGGCTAGTTGGCCGAGATTGACAGAACTGACAACCAGATTGAGTTAGGTTGACCTCGATAAAAGGACTATAACTTGGTATGAGAGGTCGAGTGAGATATTCAAAAGCCTAACATCAAGATTCTTTGATGTGGCTACAATTACAGAGAAGGACTCACTACCAAATTCCTTTATTTATTACCCAAAAATCAGCTCTAAAGTCCATCAATCACTCTACCATAATGTGGCAGCTTCCCCGAGGTTTGAAATACACCCCAAACATTCCCTGGGTAAGATAACCGCCTCAACGTAGGGTGAAAATAACCAAAGTAGGAGGAAGACTCTCTTGGATTTTGTCGAAGCTCCTCGATTCATTCTACTGAGATCTTGTCACGGAAGGATTTTCCCTCTTGCCCGTAGGAGACCTGGTCGATCGTTGGGAATCTAGAGAGAAGTGAGAGCTTCTCACTCTAAAATATCTTCTCTTTTCTCTGTTTTTCCTTTCTTTCTGGATCGCCGTAATGCGTCTTTAAAAATGGGGAAACTTTTAAAATAACCACCACCCTTTTACATGCTCATTCCTTGATTTTTTTTTCTTTATTTCTGTTTTATATTTAGGATCCCTCCATTTCTCTATTATTCTTCATTTAAGAGTCTTCTATTATTTTCCTTTTCTCATTTATTTATCCTAATTTCACTTAAACCTATAAACACTTACAACAATTGACCCTTAGGTCCCATTTTACAATTTCCATATTTTTTTCCCTTTGTCACTTGGGTTTATTTCTGGATTCAATAATCAATTAATCAATATTTATCTAACAATTCCTAGAAAAATACCCAGTTGGCTAATATACCACGAATATATAATAATTTTTATTATAAAAATTCTAAAGGTATTTTGAGGCACATTTTTACTTTTAGTCAATTATTTATTTCACTTAGCTAAGTTATGCTGACATTTTCATACAAAACCATCTTACTAATACTTTGGGAGTATATAAGTGACATTTGGATGTTTCAAAATCATATAGAAAAGGACATGAAAATTATTTCCCAAAACAGGATCTGACTTCACATATTTTCTAGGTACAATGAGTTCAAAATCTCAATGTGCTTCCTTAATGCACATTGTTCTTCTATGAATCTATTTTACTCAGAAATTATAATCACTCCAGTTGAATCATCTAAATTAGAGTTATGGCATTTTAATGTCTATCTAGTCTGTTTGTCCAGTTTACACTGGTAACCGACTATGAGACCCAATTTCAAGGGTCTTAACTCCATAATTTGACATTAGTTCCTTCTACTCATTTGAAGCTATGGTGCTAAGAGTTTTTCTCAAATTGGAATCATTCAATTTGGAGTACTAAAACTCAAGATATGTCCTAAACAACTATGACTACTCTATTTTCAAAACATAACCAGTAACTAATCTTTAGACCCAAATTCAAGGGTCCTTAAGTCATATTAATAATTTAGGCTCTTCTTGGAAAATGTGGTCACATGTCTTGAGTTTCCTCTCCTTTGGAATTTCTAAATGAATTACTCTAGGCCCAAGTTATGATCAAATAATTCATTGGGTTTGGGAAAAAATTTTGTGGCCATCCATCTTTTTGGCTTGTTACTTAAGTACTAAAACTCGCCGATTGAGAGCCATAAAACCAAATAATAATTACCAACAACACAAACCACAATAGAATTGATCTTCAAGGGAGTCTCATGCCTTAAATTTCTTGACTATAAGCTCTATCTCCTTCTTTTTCCTTTTTCTTCCTAAATACTTGCTAAAAACAAAGCTTAGAATGAGAAACAAAAATGATATAACTCTAGCCAAAGGACCGGTTCTTCTTCTCTCCCTCTCTTCCTATTCCTTTTTCTCCCTTTCTCTCTTTTCTCTTTTTTTTTTTTTGCTCTAACCAATGTAACTAAAAGGCCCAAGCCTTAAGCCTTTCTTTGTTTAGATTTTCTAGAGAGAGACACGTGTTTCTCTCTTATTAGTCCTCCTATTTTTTACTCTTAAGTCCTTCAAACTTCATTTTTTATAATTTTTATATCAAACTTTAGCCAATACTTTTCTTCAACAATTCCATCTATATCCTTGACAATTAAATTACCATATTACCTTTGGTCTTTTAATAATTTCAATTATGTCTTTCTTCACTAATCGTTTTAATTACCCAAAACAAATATTTAGCTTTAATTACCTTTAATCACAACGTAAACTATTAAAGATTAATTTAGAGTGTTACATCAATAATTGAGAATTAGGTAGGACATAGAAAAATGACCGGTTCAAGTCTTTATAAGAATAAAATATTTTAACAATATATTGTAAAATGCAATCGATTTCTTTTTCAATTTTGTAATAGTTGCACGAGCCTTTCCAACTTGCTAGAATAACATGAATAGAAGGTTCCTAAAGTAAAATGAAATTAGCTAAGCTAATTTTTAGGTGAGACATAATTGAGTGCATTGATCATAGTAGCTCATTCTTGTGCTAAACTTTGATATCAATGAAGAAAGAAAAATCAAATACATGGAATTTGGTAAAAGATTTGGTTTGAAAATGGGATATTTAGATTTGTGTGAATTCCATCTAATTTAACACGTGTAAGCACAACAGCGTTCAGATACTTGCATGTGGTTAAGTGGCAAATCACCCATAGTGACATGTAACCATGAAAATGAAGGAAAGCTGGGGTTGACTGCTTGACATGTAACCATGAAAATGAAGGAAAGCTGGGGTTGACTGCTGCTTTGCTTCCTTTCAGATATGGGGGTCGCAAATGGTATCATCAACAGCGTCAGCCATGAATTTTTCAAAAAAAAAAAAAAACAACGTCAGCCACACCCCACAACGGTTTTCTAGGATGCTTTTGTTTTTTTACTTAATATTAAATACAATTTTTAGCTTACGTGTAAATAATACTTAATTAGGATTAGGTTTTATTTTTAACGTTGGAATGCCCAAGTATTGTAGTTTTCCTTGTTTGACAAGGGTGGTGTTTCTTATTTTTGAAAAATGACTTTTTTTTAATAGAAAAAGTTAAATATTTTGGTTTTTATTATTCATACTTTTTTTTATAAATTTTAACAATAAATCATAAAAAAAAGTTAAAAAACAAACAAGTTGAATACTGAAAGCTATTTTACCTTTCAGCTAAAGCCAAAAAACAAATGCCACATAATGCTATGTAGTGTTTAGCATTTGTAGTCATTCCTAATAATAATGTGAAACTTCGGTTTTGGACCAAGTAGTTTTGAGAATTAATTTATATGTGATTTTTCATAAGTTGGTGGTCAGTTTTTGTACACCTCGATTAATTCTATAAGACTTTAAAGTTAACAGTAGAGTAAACTTCAAGTGATCCTAAAAGAACTGATTTTGTTTTGGATTATTAGCATTTATATTGTTTATTGCACGTTGATATATAATTTAGAATTGAACTTAATAATTGTAAAGGCTGATAATTGATTTAATGTCATCAATCTAAAATAAGTTTACATGTCTAATGGTAATAGTTGAAATCTGGAAATATAACACGGTAGGGGTCCGGATCTTAACAAAAAAGTTAGGGGCATGTGTATTCTTGGCCCATTTGTTGGAATTTGTTTTATAATTTTATTTATTTTGTTTTATTAATTTTATAGTTATTGAATCACTGAACTATACTAAAAATAATTTTTTTAGACTATGTTTGGATACTGTTCTCAATAACAAATTTTTTTTCTTTTGTTTCCTAGAACAAAAATGTTCTATAAAAACTGTTATCAAAACCATTACCAAACAAGCCCTTATTAATTGCCCATTCATGACAACACAAAGTTCATTCAAAATTTTAGAATTAGGCAAACTAATTCCAAATATAATCACTACTAATTGCATTTCAATTGATTTCTTAAATGAATTAAATGGATAAAGATTTGACTCTCAAACATTAAAGACACACAAGGATAAATCAACAAGTATTTTACTGGGAATTTTCACTTGTGTGGTGTTTTTAGCGCCTCAGACATTTTATAGATTGAAATTAATTTCCCATCTTTTACCCATTACTCTCATATTCTAATATATGACATGCTTGGAGGTCAAACTATTCATTCTATCATTTTATTTTTCCTCCTTTTTTTGTGGTATAAACAAGGAGAAGTGTATAAATGTATTAAGTTTTGAACCTAAAAAATATTAAGAAAAATTATGTGCATTATTTGATTCTTAATTGTCAAGCGTAAATAAAATCAAATATAATCAAAATTTTATATATTTTAAATTTTTCTATTAAGGTTTTACGTCATTGTTTAGAAAGAAAACCCTTCAACATAACAAAATTTTGAAAAAACCATTTTTATTAAATAAAGATATATATGGAGGATTCTGGCTGCCAAACATGATTTTTATTTTTATTTACTTTTCATAACTAATTCTTGAGTGGATTCAAGCCTGAGACCGCCATTTATCCCATCCCTTGGTCAAAGGGTGTTTTGTTACAAACGGATTTAGTACAATTTTGAGGAGATAAATGAAGACGTATGAGAGGGTGGTTTTGTTACATATGTACTATGCTAATCTAAGAATTATATTTGAATCATATAAGAATTATTTAGATTTGTCAAAATTTTATGGATTCAAATCGGTAATATATTAGATAGAAAAGCATACTCAAATTCGCTAAAAACTATAGAAATGACTTGCATTATTTATGTCGATAGTCTGATGGAATCGAACTAGCCTCTTAGCATTTGATAGTTACATGATGGTATAATAATGCTGACTTAGGTTACGTAGCGTAATGCGATCGTGATTTGATTTAAATCATATTCATTTAGATCGGCTCACATACAAGACAATGTCGTAAGAAGGCGGCTTGAAAATTGACCAGTAAATGTAAGCGTCTGAAGCCAGCACGTCGAATGAGACGATAACAAAAATAGAAAAAAACAAATTAAAAATATAGATTTTTATGAAATAACCATTTTATTGAAAAATAAAAATGGTATATATATATATATATATATATATATATATATATATAGGTAATTCATGTTAAGAATAACAAAAAATCACCATTTCTTACTTAAAGAAAAGTGTCTAGAAATAACAATATGAGAAAAATGAAAAGACTGTTAATTTTTTTATGACCTGATGGGCACATGATTTTATCAATTTAGTATCTATAAAGATTAAAAATAAATTGTAAATTGTGGAGTGTAGCCTCACAGCTTTAACACCCCTATTCAAAGGCGAGGAGATCCAAAGCACGGGCGGGCCCAAATATCCTCACCTGAGAACACGAGATCTCTTAACCACGTGACCCCGATCAAACCGCGGACTACCCAATCCACGTGAGCTGGGGATTTGACTCTTGAGGCACATCACTCAGGCGTACTAGTCTCTAAGAGATGGTCAACGATAATTTCTTAGTTGATCCTGCTTGACTCCCGAAAACACATCTCCGTATGAATTCGTAAAAATGCTTGTCGCCCAAGATGATCGAGCGGCTGTGGCGGAAGATTGAATATTGGCTATCGAAAGGAAAAGCGGGTGATGCGCCAATGGAAGTGCCTCCCCACTTTGTTTGAAGCCAATCCATTCAATAAAAGTGGATATCCTCCTCCTTCGTAAATAAGGAATCATAGCGAAGGTATGTGAAAAGACTCAATTGAAAAACCGAAGAGATTCTTCTGTATTAAGTTAGCGTCGGAGGCGGTAGACACACCACCATGGTGCATTGTTTGTTTGAGAAGGTCCTTTGTGCAGTTCATGCCAGATGATCTGGGATACGAGGAATTTGAGAGACTGACAATTGGCGTCGTGCGTAGAACGACGGCAAAAGCTTATCGGCGACATCGCGAGGGAAGCAGCTCGTCACATTTATCAAGCAATCCCCTACACCCCGAAGATTAGGTAATTCCCGCTCACTCATTCGGTTGGTAAATCCCTGTCGCTATAGCCGGCAACCAACCATCGATTCCCTTGAAGACCGGTTTCTTATTGTCGGGATATGGAAACGAAGCAAGAAGAGCAGGCCAGACAGATGGCTGAATTGCGGAACCGTCTTGATGCGGTAAAGAAACGGAAGTCGCTGCGAATTTCGTTTGGAAGAGGATCAGGGTGAAAATGCATGAAGGAGCAGCCATCCTACACCCTCGGTCAAACATAATATAGGCAAGGAGCCCATCCTGCCAGGTGATAGTGATGCAGCAGCGGACGATGAGTTATCCTCTGATAGCTCTCCGCTACTTGATCTTTCACCCCCGAGAACAAGCGTAGGTGGATCAAGAAAGACTCCCATGTCGTTTCAGCAGATTATGTCGATGGCATGCATCGCCAAGTACAAGAGAAATCATTAGAGTGCGAAGGAGCGAGGCCCTCGAAAATGTGCCGTGCGTAAGTGACACCATCCCGCCATTGTCATCTCCTTCGGGTTTACTTTCATGCACATGCTTACATCTACCACTGTCAGGGGACCTGAAGACATGCTATCCTCCCCGCTAAGCCAGCACATCTTGAGCTATGAACCTCCTTGTGGCTTTGTCATACTATCTTTTGTCATGTATGATGGCTCCTCTGATCCATATGACCACATACTGCATTTCAATCGAGACGTGATACTTGTCTGGAGACGATGAAACTGCCTTCAAAGTGTTCAGCAGACCTTGAAGGGCCCGCCTAGCTTGGTTCCACAAACTCTCACGGAGATCTAGCCTTCGTTCGGCGGGATTGGCAAGTTGCGTTTGTTTCCAGTACATGTGCTCGATTGGCGAAGGAAACATCAGTTCTCTACTGAGCCATATTCCGCGGAGGGCGAGTCATCCAGCGATTTCACTAATTTGGAGGGACGTCCAATATATTGATTTATGCAGTATGGATGCGGTCCTTTAGAATTTCAGATCGCTTTGGGCGAGCCACATTCTCTTCCGCTCATTTGTCTACGGATCCGCTCATGACAATGGGAGAATTATCTGCAGAGATGGCGGATAAATATTTAGCTAGACAACAATATCGAGCGGCCTCGGCGGGCGGCGGCGGTGTGATGATGCTATGTGCGCAGGGTGCAGCGTAACCCCAGTAATATAGTGTACTTAAAAAGTACGGATATATCGATCCTGAGGAAAGTGAAATTGACTATAGAGGTTACGCTTTTCGAGACAATATCGAATAAATGATTCTAGGGTAAATTTTAAGTAAGGGAGCTACTGACTAATTTATTGATTCTAGTGAATTAATGGTGTTGGCGCCTAGGGTTAAATCTCCCTATCACGTTCAATGGATTACTTTTCTAAAAGATATTGTTATTCAATATATTTGTAATATGTCAATGGCGAGTGATCTTGCCCCTACGAGATATCCTCTCGAGGTATATCACTTTATCTAGTGAATAGAATCGGTGTATGTCTACATGCCAGTGGTGTGTAATCTTCAAAATGTTCTAACTAGGAAATGCCACCTTCAGGTTGAATATCTCTATGGCGAATCGGCTAAAGGCTCTACACCCGGATCTGAATACCCTCATCTCCGAATCTCGGATCTCAGGTACGTTAATATAACATTGGCGAGACATTATCATATAATTGAAATGCGGGTATAGGTAGATGCTGACAAATTAATAACAAATTGCTGAATAACATGAAAGATCAGCTTTAATCCATTATATGTGACGAGAGGGTTTGATGTAATACTGAAAAGATCTAGAACATCATCGAGAAAAGATCAATTGTCTAGTATTAAATGCATCATCATATTATCCGAGAAATAATATCTAGCTATGAGAAATGGTCCAAATCCAGGCACTTCCTCCAAGTCTCTGTCGATGCGCTAAGATTCCGTGCCTTTCCACCAAATGCGTCTCCCATTACCTAATTTGAGCCAGCCGTACTTTAAATGGCGAGGTGCGGATTTTGGCGGCAGCCATGGCGCGTGGTGGCGTCGCGGCGTAGTGGCAATCGCGGCGATGCGATCCTCCTTGCTGCTCCTCATTGTTCCTTTGCTTCCAAAAGTACTCTTCGCTCCAACTGAACTGTAACCACACGGTTTGCAATCAGGATCTAGCCACAAAAAACTATAAAATTATTATAAAATAAATGAAAAATGCCGAGCAAGCGAGTGTAAGATGAGTGTTTAGGCACTCATCACACCCCAAACTTAGTTTCTTGCTTGTCCTCAAGCGGAGCGGAAGCTCTAAACGAGACACACACACTCGGCATAATCATAACTAATACTAAGACAGTGATGCACATGCTGAAAAATAGGGGATGATTTGGGACGACTCACATACCTTGTTTTTGCTCGATGTTCAATGAAGAGGCATACGAGATGTTGACTTTTGAGGTAGAATTCGATTGAGATGGGGTGGCTGACTGTGCATCAAATCTATAGTGTTCAATAGCCTTTCCCAAAAACCCTATGTGCTTATAGTGAATGACCCTCTTAGGAATATGCCTAGGTTGAATGCTGAGCACCAAGCTCGGCTTCGCTATTAGGAAGAAGCTAACTAGGAAAGGGATGAGACGCACCCATTTATTCATGTCCTCATACTTAGAATTTCCTACGTACCTAAAACAAAATGGAAGAAGACTGGTGCGAGAAGTTTTTAATTAAGTGTTCTGTAAGCGGGGATCAATTGGTGACTCTCACCGGTTGGTTAAGGGCATCGAGGCATTCCAATTCCCTTCAAACTTCACCGAACACTCAGCCAAACTCAAGGTCCTAGGTTGCGTGAATGATCCATCTTCTGTCCCATGTGGCGGGCGGTGGTCGATGACTCCGGCCAGGTTGGCTCGGGGCAGTAGGCTGATGGGCATCGGACGTATGGAGATTCCAATTGGATTATCAGCTTATTCTACCTGTGCATATACCTATTTTTTGTCTCTATTTCTTTTTCTTTTTCTCTTTTTCTATTGTTTTTTGTATTTTCTCTTTTGGTTGGGGGCTGGAGTAAGCGATCCTCTTTTGATTAGGTGTCCCGTCGCTCAAATGGATTCGAATCTCACTAGGTTGATCGAACTTTAGTGGATGATTCGGCCTTTATGCATACTACGAAAGTCACTAGTGTGTGGAGTGTGATGGGGTTTTTTGGCTGGTTTCTTGACTACGGGATTGATTCACCTAGCCCTTTTCAACTATTGACCTAATTCTGGAGCATCGAGCAAATGTGCATTGAACAAGTTTATAGTGAACTCGATCAAAATTGATCCTCCAATATCCAAAATGGCACATATGTATCACGATCACTACATGTGAATAAAACACACACATGAAACAACTAACACATGACTCATTAACATGAAAGTGTGATGTAAAACAAGCTAAAACTAAATCTAAACACCTGTGCGCATGCGATACTAAAAACAAAACCTGACTAATATGCGGAACAAACTAAAATCATACTACGAATCAAAACAACGATAACAAAAACGAAAAAACATATTTACTAAGCAAAACGAAAACATAGTACCTATCAACACATCCCACCGAGCAAAATATCCGGTGTCCCCATTGGTAAGATATGTAACAGGAAAGTAAGGGGACTCCCTTGAAGATCCAACTAACGATTGGAGGTGGTGGAGAAGCCCAGGTGGAAAGCGAGGAATTTGGGTGAATTTGGGCTGCATAAGCTGCTGTTGTAGAATGATGCTTTGATTAGCGGGGCTTGTCCGCATGTGACCTGCGACGCCTCCATGTCCTGGGTAACGAGGACTCGGTGCTCTTGGGTCTCATCCCGGGAGTCGCGTCAGCGCTGGTGGGTGAGCAGGGTCCTCAAGATCCCCCAGTGAAGGAGGAGGGAGGAACGGCCGCTGGTTCTTGGGGTGGTGGTGGAGGTGGGTGAGGCAGGCGGCCTATGTCATCCTGGGTGTGGCCACCTGGGAATCCGCCGAGCCCGTGTCAGGCTCGTCCTCGTCCCCGGGCTCGTGGCCGTCGTGGAACCCCTCGGGTTGCGGGACACCGAGGTGTGTCAGCTTTGCAATATAGCGCCGGATGAAGCCGGGCCTGCATTGTCGTCGAGGCACCCAGGCTTGTTTGCCTGGCAAAGATCATAAAGAGGTGCGGGTTCATTTCGCGTCCGGTTATGGAGGATCGCATCCTCATAACACCTTGACGTCGAATGGTATATCTGGATAATGGCGAGGATTAAGCAAGGCGCGTGGGAGTGTCGCCTCACGCACGTTCGTCGTCGGGATAAGGCCTTGAAGTGATGAAGTGATGCCAGCCTTGCAGGAATGAAGGCGAATCGCGGCCTTAAAATTCTTGCGTGGCCACTTTATTGATCCTCCACTCACCCGACCTTTGGTCGATAGGCGGATGACCACCCGGGGTAGTCGAGTGCTCCACGTAGGCGATCAAGGGCCGTGGTGCATGCTCTAAACTATAAAAGCTATTGATCGACTCCTTGTTTGGAGAGTGACCATCGCCCTTTGGACCCTTTTGAGGACATGGGAAGCGAGGTTGGTGTAAAATTCTCGGACTAAGCTCATGGGCTCTGGACGAGGGGGTTGGCATAAAGCACGCCACCCCTTAGCCTCGATAGTCTTTCTGAAGAAATCATCGGGGTGATGAAACCCCTTCTCTTTAATGAACGAGCGGTTTTTGCAAATGGTGCCATGGCTATTGGCCTCATATTTGCAAACCGAGGCATCGAATGTGGGAATTGGTCCTCATTTGGGCCCGACTCACGGCGACACGCCTCTTGCCCGGACATATTGACCTAGAACACGTGGTAGTGGCTGAAGTGGGCACCCTCTTGACTTGGACAAAAACACAAACACCTAATGTCTTTGGAAAAACTAACTAAGACTCAAGACTCAAATTCCTAACTCAAGACTCAGACCTACTCCTAGACCTAAAAATACTCTAATGAACACTTATAAACCCACGAAACCACTACAGGTACAAAGGTACCTAGAATCGGCCAGGCTAGAGGCAGGGCATGATGGGAAATGCCACAATGACGGAACGAAGAGGGTGGCTCATTAGGAGCACAATGGGGGTCGGAGAGCAATGGAAGGCCTCAGGCCGGTGAAGCAAGGGCTCAGGCAAGTCCGGTGGTATTTGGTGCACGAAACTAGGGTTTTAATTTGCGGGTGCCAATGGGTGAAAAGCGGAAATGGCTGATCTTGGGCTTAAAGCGAGTGACGTCGCGGCGTGCGGGTCACGTCGCGGCGTGACGAAAAACTTCACTAGGCAGCGTCGCGGCGCGTGGAGGATGGCGTCGTGGCGTGAGCGGAGCTTGTGCAAATCCGCGTCGTGAAAAAACACGTCGCGACGTGGCGGAGTGTACAAATAGGCGTCAGCGATGTGAAACACCGCGTCAGCGACGTGACGAAGAGTATTGAATTTGGCTATTCGCGGCGTGAAAATGCGTCGCGACGTGAGATAGGGGTGTTAATTTGGCGTCGCGGCGTGAAATCCATCGCTGACGGCGGAGGGTATTAATTTGGCGATCGCGGCGTGGAAATCCGCGTCAGCGGCGTGACAAAAAAATTCGAGGCATATTGAAGATGTCATGAACGCCGACCTCTCGTACTTGTGACTCGCAGGTAAACAATGCGCGATTTGGAACAAATCCTCCCACGACACGCATCCGTAGCGTCTGAAAACAAACAAGCGAAATACCAATCACGATATAGCTGAAACCTAAAAATCGCGGAAAATAAACAATAGAACTTGGAGCCAAACAAAGGAAAGTTTAAGAACACTTGGGTTCTCCAAGAAATGCCCCATGTTTAATGTCGTTAGCTCGGCGACCACGAATCTCAATGTGTTCAGGAACCCAAACTCATGTGATAGATGACTACACTTCGTCTGCAGCTGTCAAAGGAATGATTTTCTTGTCTGCAAGAAACTCGCCTCCATAGTATGGCTTCAAGCGTTGGGTGGCGACTGTGAATGTGCCTTTCTCAGGATGTGAAACTTCACACCCCACCATGCGAAAAAGACCTTTGTTATTCTTGTGAGGCCCGGACCGCCGAGACTTCAATTTCTGGAAAAAGCTTTGTCCCGAGAGTGAATAGAAGGACTTGTTGTCAGAAGTAGTGAACTCCTTTCTAGTGATGTGTTTGTCGTGCGAGCTTTAGTCCTTTCATATAGATAATGGGCGTTTTCATATGTAGTTTTGAACTCATCTAGCTCAGAGTTGGAGTAGTCGTTTTCATGAAGCCCGATGTCGCATCCATGTTTAGTTATTAAAGTGGTCAGTAGGCTCGATGCTCGATTCCTTTGAAGATGACAAAGCACATACAGTACGAGCGGAGACATGCTGAAGGAGTTTTAAATGCGGTGCGGTATGCGGGCGCATCGTCATCTTTTTAGACGATCCTTCTGTTGTTGGCTATCTTCTCGAGAATGTACTTGATTTCGTGGTTGGATACCTCTGCTTGCCCGTTTGATTGTGGGTGATATGCAAGAGATGTACGATGGCGTACCCCATACTTTTACAACACCTTATCAATTATCTTATTGCAGAAATGGGTACCATTATCTGTGATTAAAGCTCGAGGAGTTCCAAAACGTGAGAATATATTGTCAAGCAGAAGTGAGCCACAACTGCATCATCAGCGCAGGAATCGCTTCCACCCACTTCGGGTATTATTACCACGCCCGCCAACAAAATGTACAAGTTGTTGCACGATGCGTGAAATGGTCCCATGAAATCGATCCCAATAAATCAAACAACTCTACCTCCAAGATGGATGCATGGGTGGCTCGCCCTTTCTAGAGATGTTCCCATTCACGACACTCGTCACAAGTGGAAACGAATCGCGAGCATCTTTAAATAAGTGAAGGCCAATAAAAACCCGATCAGAACCCGTCGGCTCTCCGGCCACCAAAGTGTCCACCACACAGAGAAGCGTGACAATGGTCTGTAATACTATGCATTTCATCTCTAGCACACATCCTCCTTATCACCCGACAAGACAAAGGTTCCTCCAAAGAATCGCTCTTCCCAATAAGAAGAGCCATGCGCAAAACCTTCCTCTTCGATGACAACTCCTGGGATCACTTTGGCCACCAAATAGTTCAGCTACATAATCAGCAAACCGTGGAATTGCCCTTCTTGTCCTCAATAGCAAAGTTTCTCATCCTGAAATTGGCTCACCTAACATCATCTCTCACTCTTCTCAGTCACAAAGATGGTCAGCTACTAGATTTTCTGTAGTGGTTCTCATTCTTGATTTCTACGTCGACCTTTTGCAACAGCAGACCCACCTAATCAATTCCGGGGTTTAGCATCTTTCTTGGTCATCAAGTACTGCACAAATGAATGACTGATGCACCACGACTTATCCGTCGCTAATCAAATATGCTCTAATTGTCAAGGCAAAAACAATAGCCAATAGTTCTTCAGAGCGGCATAATTCAGCCGAAAGCATCATTCAGTGGTTCTACTAGCATAGTAGATCAATGAAAAATTTTCTCCCCGCTTTCAGCCTAGTACGCCTCAATCGCGTCACCGCAGCCACACATAAGTTCAAAGCGGGTACGACTAAATCAAGCCAGCAACACAGGAAAGCGTAGATCAACTTGTCTTTCTTCACCCGAGAACGCATGCAAACATTGGGGATCAAACTCAAATGGGATTCCTTGACTAGAAGGTTAGTTAACTGGCTTTGCACCGTGAGAAACTTCTCGATGAACCGCCTATAAAATCCGGGCCAGGTCCTAGGAAAACTCGCGAACTTTTTACCGAAGAGTGGAGGCAACTTTTCAATTGCTTCAATCTTCGCCTTTATTCACTCTATTCCCTTTGTCGAGATCCGATGCCCAAGCATAATACCCTCAGAATTAGCTAGCTATACCTTCCCAATTTAGTACCAATCGTCTCTTCACATCTTGCCGCACAGCCTCAAATTTTTTGCACAATTGTGTCAAAATGAATTTCCCATCGAAATCGCCCATGAAGATTTCAACGCTCTTCTCTGCACCATGTCGGAGAATATGGCCATCATGCATCACGCCGAAGCAGTACCCTATGCATTGCATACCAGCGGGCATCCGCCGAGTGCGAATGTACCATAAGGACAAGTGAATCGTGTTGTCTTCTCCTCGATCTTCGTGAGCTATGGCAATTTGATTGTAACCGAGTATCCGCCTAGAAAGCAATAGTATTCATAACCAACTAATCGATCGGTTATCCGATCTAGAAACGACAATGGAAAAGTGATCCTTTCGAAAGGGCCTTGTTCTCAATCATAATCAATACAAATTCTCCACCCTAAGAATCGTTTCCTCGATAAAAGGAAGATGTTGTTTTCAAATCCCGATTTACGCTGTTCCTCCCTTCTTCGGCACTACCCTCGAACCGGGCTGATCCATGCACCTGGCTCCTCGAATGGGTAATCACCCCAAAGTCTAGCCATTTTAAACCTCTTCCGACTACTTCCTTCATCGTTTGCTTTAACTCCTCACGCGCTCCACTCCGAAGGTTTATGTCCATTCTAGTAAAATACGATGCATGCACATAGAAGACGAATCCCTTTAGACCGCCCAGAGACCATCCGAAAGTGCATGTTTGTGATCTCGAAGGACCCTCAATAACTTCTCTTCCTCTAGTAGTCAAAGATGCCGAGATAATCACGTAGCTGAGATTCACCCCAAGGTACGATACTTCAAATGACTAGGTGAGGTTTTGCTCCATCTCGGTGGTTGCTCTAAATCTCGATGGGACCTCGTTGCTTTAACTCCTTCGCCCGTGAGGTTCAAGTATTCCTCGTCTATTGTGTCCGAAAGAGTCCATCCATTTAACATATTCTTCGCCTCGCACCTGTTCTCGCATTCATTCTCTACTAAAGGCCTCCAAAGGGGTCAAGAAGACCACTCAAGTATGTGACACTATAGCCTCTACTATGTCGGCCATGAAACAAGCATCACTTTCTCGGGTGTCTCACTTGCCACACGTTTGAACTTTACTTCCTCTTCAGACTCGCCTCTCGCCGCCTCTCACATCAATCATCGCTCGCTTGCTAGAAAAGGTCTTCCCAAGATTATCGGTATTTCTTTATCTTCCTCCATGTCTAAATAAATGAAATCACTGAAAGATAAACTTGTCGACCTTAACTAGGATGTCTTCTATTATCCCTCCCTGATGTTTCAAAGATCCGTCCGCAGTCGAAGAGTGACTGTAGTCGTGGGCGAAGCCCTAAATCCCAAACGCTTAAAATGACAAGGGCATAAGATTAATGTCGGGCACCCAACGCATAGCGCCTCTCAAAAATAAGATCAACGCGGCACCTGATAGTGAAACCGGCCTCGATCTCGAAAGCTCAAGGGTAGCCTTCCTCCCATGATGGCACTCGCATTCCTGCTAGTTCACCGCCTCAAGTCGCCCCACCTTCTTCCTCGAGACAAAGATGTCTTCGCTGAATTTTATAACCAGGCATTTGGCTCTAGGGCATCGCAAATGGATACTGATGCAGCCAAAACATCCCATGAATTCTGGGGTTGAATCACAGATCCGCCTTTATGTTTCTTGAGACGCCAGGGGTAAGTGAACTCCGGTATGCCGGCCTCGCTTCAATAGTTCAATAGAAGTCTCAAGATCGCTTCCGGGCCGCTCCTTTATTTATCATCACTCCGACCAGGCCGATTAAGCACGCCCTCTACCTCTCTTCAGTCGAGGGTTTCTCTTCGGGTCTCCAAGTCTTTACCACTTCTCGCCGCAACTGGCCACATGTTCATTTCCGCCTCTGCCTGGCTTACTTATGAGTCGCTTCGCAAGGATCCCGTTGTCTTTCCGTCGCCAAGTTTGCCATTCGGGGCCCATTTCCGGGCCTCTAAACTTCTCACTGTACGCTTGATTGTCTAACCGGGTCATTGGCCGCCGCATGTTCGCTTTTAGTCTCATTCATATAAAAGCTGAGAGAAGTTAATATCCGTGCAAGAGCCTCGTCTAAATCCAACTTCTCGTGAGTGCTCACTAGTCTTGGCTCGATTGCTAGACATTGTTCCGATTGCTCCGCCATCCATACCCTTGGTTGTTTTGATTATTCTCGTTCGATTGCTACGCCCACCCTCAAGCTCCTGATCTTATCAATGCTACCCCTATACGGCCCTCGGGCTGTGATTGATCTCCGACAACTCGACACGCATCAGCTCGCCACTGTAGGCTACCTGGATCGACATTCCGCGCCAAGAAGCGCCTCCCACAAATTTGGCTAATACAACTCCTGGGCGGATTAGCTCAGGATGGCGTTTCAGCACTCACGTTTATTCAATCATGAAGGTCAGGCCACATGATTCACCAAAGGTTAAGGACCCTACCGTCTCTGTGCCACTACCGCACTCACTCGGTGTAGCCTTCTCTCAGCCACGATTTGTAAGGTTGGTCTGAAGGTTTCTAAGATCTCATAGGCTTCAGTCTCGTGGTTTTCTTCATCGCGACTCTTCCGGGCCGGGAGGCATCACCATCGCTCGGGCCGTATCGCACTCATCAGAAGTGCGACCGCAGATCCATCCGGGTTAGCCTGCAGAGGACACTTCCGCACAATCCATGAAACCCGTCCCATGCCTCCGTGCCCTCCCCAGCTGACCAAACGATGATCTCTCGCACGTTGTACCTTCAAGGTGAGTTACTTAGTCGAACCAGACCAAATCGCTCCAATGTAGTGAATTTAATCTCATGGGCTTAACCTGCTACCAACGCGCTTCATCCCCTGTCGGAAGCTTTAACAACCGTAATCTTAGAGCTTCTTCAGTAACTCCATTGTACTTGATGGTATCGCAACCCCGAGGAAGTTAGTCAAATGCATGTTCCTGATTCCCGCTGCAAATTATGCGGAACAAGATACCATGGACTGTGATCAGATTCACTTCAAATTCAAATTGCTCGCTTGAATCTAAGGGTCTGACACACCAACAATCGCTGCGGTAAAACGAATCCATCTAATAGCATGTAAGGATCGTCTGGTCGTATAAAATGGCCCGGCGTTTGATTCCTTCCGTGATCTATTTCTACTTCCAGGTCTGGGCCTTTGTTCAACGCTGCACCTTGCTCTTCGGGTTTTCCATGACTATCGAATTCTAACTGCCTACTCGTTTCAACTGTGCGTAAGTCTTTCGCTCATGATCACACAGTGTTGGACACCCGATTTTGGCCGCCGCATGTACTCAATCAAACCTCGTGATCGCAATAACACACCGAACTAACAAAACCAAATTACCAGCACTGTAAAATAACAAAAGTAAATCTAAAAATTCGTATCACTATCTATGTACCACTCTATATCAATTTAAACCTCGTCACCGACAACGGCGCCATAAAACTTGACAGCCGAAACGCTGTGTGTGTAAAATGAATGCCATGCGCAAGCGCACGGTAGCCCCAAGTAATATAAGGTACTTAAAGTACGATATCGATCCACGGTGGAAAGGTAAATTGACTATGAGGTTCCGCTGCATAAATATCCGAATAAATGATTATAGGTAAAATTTTAAGTATGGAACCAAGCTATTGATTCTGCGAATTAATGGTGTCATGCCTTGTGGCTAAATCTCCCCTATCACGCTCAATGATTACTTTTCTAAAGATATTGTTATTCAATATATTTTTAATATGTCAACGGGCGAGGTGATCTTGCCTATGATATCCCCTCGAGGAGATCCACTATCTCAGAATAGAATCGAGTATATCTCTATCTCGACTCGTATTCCGAAATGCTTAAATGTTCTAACCCCAAATGCCACCTTCAGTTCTAATATCTCACAACTGACCTACTTAAAGGCTACTTACTCCATCCCTGAATACCTCATCTCCTCGAATCTCTTGATCTCCACAGGCGATTATAAGCACACAACTACATTATCATATAATTGAAATGCAGCAGAGTAGATGATTTAAATTAATAATAACTAATAACATGGAAAGATCAAGCTTTAACCACTGTGATGTGACAGGTTTGATGTAACCCTGTAGTTAGATCTGTAACATCATCAGAGAAAAGATCAAATCATTTCAAGATTAAACGATCATCATATTATCCTTAAATAATATCTAACTATGAGAAACTGGCCCAAATCCCGAGCACTTCCTCCAAGTCTCATCGATCCGCCTCTCCGGAACCCGTAGCCTTCCTCGTGCACGCCCCAATAATTCTAATTTCTTCCAGCCATTCAGACGAAATGACGAGGTGCAGATTGCCAGCCGACGCCGCGCGACGTGGTGACGTCACACTTTGGCGCTACTTCGTCATCCCTCACTGCTCCAAACCGTCTCCAAAGCCGCCTTTACGCTCCAATGAACCTCAGAATCCACACCATACAAAATCGTGGATCTAGCCACAAAACCATAAAATTATTATAAAATAAATATGAAAAAGGGGCCGAACCGACATAAGTGGGATGGAGTGTTTTAGCACCACGCCCTCTCAAACCTGATGATCAACCCCATGCAAGTCTTACCACTCAAGTGGACACCAATAAAGTGGTGTCAGTGGTAAGAACTAAAAACGCTTCCTGGACCAAATCAGAGAAACAGAACCCCCGAGTTGACTCCCTCCGAACATCTCTACAAACCTTCTCCCCATCCGGGATCACCCCGACTTCAATGGCCCACACAATCAATCACTCGATCCCATAGTGTAACCAATATCCGAGGTGTGATTACCACAGACTCATGCATGATCAACCCAGATGTCTGGCTTCCAAATTCTGGTGAAGATTGACCAGGCTCACCACCACAGATATGTCTGAGACGCCCGCTTGATCCGAGGCCGCTCTTACGATCGAAAAGAGGTCAAGATAGAGCTCCGCTTAAACCCCACCTTCACCATAAACTACATCATGCCTTACTGACGATCAAGATTTCACTAAGAGCCAGTATGAGGTCGTTATTATAATACCAGTCAGCTTGAATGAACACCATCCACGACCTAGACAACAGAGCAATCCAGCCAATTGACGACCCTATATCCTTTCCCCAGAACTACAGATGACAGTATCATTAATTCTGCACCATGCACTCAGATTTCTGCTCTATGTATTAATGATTTTGATGGCAGAGTACTGCACCCCGGTAGTGCTACTGACTCCGTTACCGCTCGCTTCCAGAGGAATATCTCTTCGACAGTCGAGTCGAGGGTAAATCCCGTCCGGTTTAATCCGGCAAACTACAAGAACGACGGGCGATATCGCTTCCTCCCATACCGGGGCCTGTGAGTTCAGAGGGTCTATTTTTGTTGTTACACTCAGTCCGCATAATGCCATTGCTGGGTTTGAATTGATACATGCAATGAAAGTCGTGCCTCAACCCACCATCAACCATCGCCCACCCAAACTGGGGCCTCGAAAATTGACTCCTCCCAAGGTTTTTTAATCAGGTAGCTTTATGAAGGGCCAACAACCCGTCGCATATATACGAGAAAAAAAGCTCCTCACACCTGACCTCAAGACCAAGACCTCACACTGAGGAACTGCGCCAAGCAAGTGGCGAGAATGTGAGCCATTGACCACTTCTAGAGTCAAAATTCCTGTACGGGTCGATAAATCCACATATGTTAATTCCCTTCTATCCAGTGGGGTGAAGGAACAAGTGCAGCTGTGTTTGTTCAAATATGGATGTATCTCACTGATTCACTCGTACATGGTCGACATTAACCCCAGACATGCCTCAATCGATTGTCATCCTTCGAATGTTGCACAGATAGAAAGTAAGCGTTTCCAATTGACCGTCATCAGTTATTCAGCATAAGTGGATAATCTTAAAAGCAAGATTCATCGTAGATAGCACCCATAATGGTCAAGCAATGTAACGCCTCTAAAATATTCCTATAATTTTTATAATAATTTATTATATATTTTAAGGACTGAAGCTAAACTGCTTTTCCTGAGAACTCGATAAATTGTGAAAAGTGGAAATGAACATGCATACGATTAAATATTATATTCTAAATGAAATCAATTGAACCTCGAAATAACCATTTTAAAAGTGGCAAATTTGGAATTTTGTAAAATAAGGACCTAAGGGTCAAGAATAACATAAACTTAAATGCTAAAGTGAATTAAATGATAAATGAAAGTGAAATTAAGACCAAAAAGGAGAAAAAAAAATGAGAAATGGAATTTGTGTGTAAGCCAAACATGACTTTACACTTAAATTGAGGAATAAGACCAAATGTGGTCTTAGAAGAACACATTTGTGCTTGGGAAAACGGTTTATGATAAAGTGAGATAGAAGCTTAGGCCTTTAGAGGAGAAGAGAGGATTGTTGTAAATCCTCCATTTGTGATCTGCAAAGATCACAAGGCGCCAGTACTTCCGCGCAAAGGATTTAGATGCAAGCAACCAAACTCATAAAGTTATATTCATGTCGTTAGAAAACTCTAATCCATCAATAGGTTTTGCTCATGGTTGGTTTAGATTAGATATAGATGTTATCAGAGTGACCTATGTTTTGATTTAGGATTTGAGGATTTTTGAGAAATCACAAAAAGGAGGAATATTGTAAAATCATAAGATTTTTTGTTTACAACCATCATGTGACCTACACTACTATGTGATAATCTCACACCACTGAGGCCTAGGTGCTGCATACAACCCTTGGTACTGACATGTGTAGCTAACAGCTCTACAATGTGCCATTCGGATTTTTGTTTCAAATTTATTCAGATAATCATAGCTTAAGACCAATAAAATGATTAACAGTTCAAAGGTTGATAAACTAGTTCAAAAACATACCTGTTCTGCGATATTCAAGTAAGGAGTATAGAAAAGAGCTACTAAATGTGATGTGTGTGATTTGCTAGAGCCTATGAGATCACCCATCAGATCATATGTAAAAGTAAAAAATATAGATTGATTTGTTCTATCTTCTCCTATTCTCGTTTCAAGATTTGAAATGTTTGTTCTAGATGTATAAGAAAAACATATTGATTTGTTTTAATTGATTCGAGGCAATTGATTGCAAATGTTTGGGCTATGAAAATTGCATGAGTATTGGAAATGAATTGTTTATACAAATGTACATATTGTACTCAGATTTTGCTATAAAGGATTTGAAACGCCTTAATAGAATGTTAACCGCTTAATTCGTGATTAAGGATAGATTGCATACTCAATATAAACACCAGCGTGACCGCAAACAAACGTATTGGATGTCACTCCGATCGCTAAAACAAACAGATAATACTTCCAGAGTGTTCGTTTAATTGATTTTTAATAACCACTGCAGCCTAAATGACCAATGCGGCTGATCTCATATCCTATATAACAAAACATAGGTTAAATTCGTTAAGGTATAAACTAAATTGATTTCATGATTGTTGATACACAATTTGAAAAAGTATGATTGCAATTGAAATGGAAATAGTAATATAAAATGCATGATTTGGTTATAAATGATTTATCGTATAAGAAAGTATATGTATTGTATTAACATCGATCATCCCAAAAGATTGCCTGGTTTAGTAAAATCGCATGACTAATTTAAACCTAAATAAAAATGGAATTGTATAGGAACCGTCACATGAAACGTTTGAAGTATTGTTTTATCAATGCGTAGGTACCGAAAGGATAGACAAGTTTGGAAAGGCACTAAGGTCGAGGAGCTCTGCAGTCCTTCGTAAAATTCCACTGAGTATGCCCACATATGAGATCCCCACCATTTTCGGTACAATCGCTTTATAAACAAAAGGAGTTCAACCCAAAATTATTTCGTACCATATTTGAATAATACGATATCATGTCAAAAAGACATAAATGCTACGCTAAACATATTTCTGTAAAGGAATCTGTATCAATATGTAAATGTTTAAGGAGTCAGCCTCTAAATTAAAAACGTCACAAAGATTTGAGAACCAAACTTATATTAATGAATGTTTTTGATAAATTATCTTGATAAAGTGGATATAGTAGCATCGTGAGCATCCCTGATTCCGGCTCAGCCACCAACTGCCCACTAAAATGGGTGCTACAACTTAATGGTATCAGAGCATCCCACGGCCTAACTGCATCAACTGGCCCACCAAAAAGTGGTGCCACACCAGACGCCCCAAAAAACCTGTGTGGGTCCGTCGACCACACGCGCCAACCTCCCATAATACCTGTGAATGTAGGCAGAACCCGACAGATTTTCCTGTAACTCCAGCATACCCTCAGAAAATTTTGTTTTCTTACCAAAATAAGGCACCAGATATAACCTGTCTCCAAACATCACATCATGAGTACAAACACCACTGGGCCTGAATACAACACTACCATCAATATATATATCCAACCATATCCAATAGTTTCTCAAGAGTTCAATTTGCTTTCTACTTGTATGTTTATATATTTAAATTTGTCACAATTTCCGATACATAGAACCATCAAAGATAGATTCCACTTCAAACCCCGTCCTAGACGTCGCCTTTCTCACGCCCCAGATATAAATAGTGGTCCCCAATGCGGTACAGCTAACACCGTGAGGGAATCACCCATGGGGCCACTCCACCCGGTGGCGTGCAATGCCCTGGTAAACAAGGGCCATCCAAGCAAACAATGATCCACTGAATGCTCAACGACCATCTACACCCCAGTCCTCATCGACTTCTCACACTCGCCTGCTTCCCGTGATGCGAGAATTATTATTATGTTTATTCAGGACAACCCTTCGATAAAGGAGACATAACAACGGTTGTCTCCAAATACGATATTATCATGATTAATTCATGTGGCACACTGGGGTCGCTCCCGACGATTGATATTTTTTATAATGGACTCACCCTCTATTAATACTACTTTATAACCTCTAAACCATTTTCTTGGGACTCACTCACTGACTCACCCTATCGCCCAGTGTCTAATGTATGGAAATGCATGATGCCACCTCCACACATTTATAACATGCAAATATATATATACATGCATATATTCACAGAAAATTTAATCACACAATCATGTTACAATTTTGATCCATCACACATGAAAATTATCTACATGGGCTAATAATGATTTAAACACTGCTAACACCACTGAACTGCTCATCAACAATACGAATTCACAAAATCTATCAGAACACTATTCTGAATAGTGAAACCCTGCTATTCCCACAGAATCACAATCATCAAGCTCACTTTAGAACTCGTCACTACTTATTTCCGGCCTCATTCCAACGGCTATATGATTGTCACACACTGTAAATCAATGACCTAATTAGTCTGGACAAATAATGATCATTCACTGAGTCTCAAGATTTTTCTAATTTGCCTAAGCTGAACCTATCAAACAACATTTAAGGCCCCAAACCAACCCTAAAATATCAGCACTAACCATAGAACCCAAGTAGGGAACTCCCTACCTCACTTTGAGTTTGACAAAACCTCAAACCGGAGTGCCCACTTAGGCCTCGATGCGAGAGCAATCTTGCTTCTGCTCTCACACGAATTCACCTCACGATTTATTCCAAAATTAGAGATAAGTCTTCAAAGGAATCACGATTTCATGCCAACGGATCTCAAATGTCGCCTGTCTTCATTTTTTATCCATTGAAGAAGAATATATGAAGTATTTTGTTTTTTCAAAACTTATAACATCAAAATGAAGATGATATCTTTTCCACTTATTACTGCAATTTATCTCACTATCATTTATAATTTCTACTCATACCCACTTATGTTAATATGAGTACGTATATATGTGGCTTTACGTGATAGAGCACTGCCACAGACCAAACGCGACATGCCTCAAAAATAACTTCTACTGTCTATTCTAAATACGAAATTTTACGTGCTAGCTAGATTTCAAGACGATTCCAACTGAAATCCATTTCATTATCCAGATCTATAGAATAAATGATTTTTAACCAACGCAATTTTTGAGAACTAACACATTTTGCCATTTTCAATTGAATGTCTTACAATAGCCAATGGTAGTCCGTGGTAGAAAATGGAGAGGTATGGATCATACAAATCTGGAAATCATATCAAAGATATTTCCCTAATTTTTACATTGATCACATCGCCACAAAAGATAGGATGTTATTTTTCCTGATGCCTCTGATATCATCAAATACCCATGCATCCGCTAGACGAGGAAAAAGCAACATTCATCACCCCACGCTGTCTCAATGTGATGCGCTTAGCTTAAAGAATTTCTGCAATGACGTAGGTTAGCACCAAGATATTTAGGCCGGCTACTGTAAAAGACCACGAGGTTTACATGAACTATAATAAAAAAGTCTGAAGAACCCTCCTGACTAAGGCCTTCAATTAATCACAAGAGGCTTTTGAACTCCGGCATACACATAGTTTCAATCCCCAAAGGAGCTTCAAAATCAAAGCGCCATGGCCCATCCCGGTTCACTATGACTCGTGAGGGGTATAGAACAACCCCTCTCAAATCTTAAAGCCACTCTTATTCCACTCGCTTCAGCACAACAACAACTGATCGCTGGTCGCCTCAGGCGCTCATCTCTGGCTTATTGCACCGTCTAAATCCATCTTGAACACGCCTGGCAAAGCCAACCAGACCGAATGGAATGAGGAGTGTGATAAAGCCCTCACAACATCAACAAACAAAGATCTCAGATGAACCGCTCCGTATGAAACCCTGGTCAAGAACAACACTTTCTGATACTGCAGCAGATGTCTCAAGCATACATCCCATCCAAGCGAAGATGAATAGGAAGCAGAGCCAGATTTTCTGCAACAAGTCCCAACCGACCAGAATCCACATGTTCCGCACCCCGAGCAAAGGCGTAATTAGCCTCCTGTATAAATAAGAAGCCCGCCCATAATCTCCAAGCACACCCCATTGCTGCCAACCGACCCCTCCCTATTCAGAGCACCACATTTACGTTCCACCATCTTATGACGGCTCACGCACTTGAAATCTGAGGAATCTCATTCTATGTCGCATCAGTTAAAAATGACAAGTTCGAATGATTTTCTAAAGAGATCCCCATCTATTTGGCCTTAGATATTTGAACCTGGTGGATCCTTAATAAGACGAGAGATTCTTCTGCAACCTGCTTCCAACGGCTTAGAACTTAAATCTCCGACGGCGAAGAAAGCAGTAATCCGCTTTGGGCTCCACTGTCGCCATAGTCTTCTTCCATGAACCCAAACAATTTTCCCGCCCATCTATCAATGATTCTTCAATAACATACCAATTAAGATAGTGGACAAGGTCTCCCCTTCTGAATTAATTCTAATGCAATATATCAACACGAGAATTCAAAAGAAAGGAACAAAGCTCACAAGATCCAAACTACGACTCGTGCCTGCTTGTGGCAACCATTTAACTGATCCCTAGACTCGGCCATACCTAAAGGTTTAGCAATCAATAGTGGACACATGTATTAACAATACAGAAGAATATGCGATAATCATCCAAGCAAGAGAACATCGCGCACATATTCACACTGAGAGGGTATTACCACCAATCCATGAGATCCCACATCCACTAACATGTGCAAAAGGTGATCACGGCCATCAAGCCCCATTCCCAGATTCATCACTGGACAGACTCTACACAGCCTCAAATGCCGCTTAATGGAGAATCGACATAGCTCCGCCATCCCTACGCCCGCTAAGAAAAAATTATTGGGCCGGGTTGCCACCGATTATTTCTAAACAAGTGGATAAAGGCCTGAGGTCAGATCAATTAAGATAATGATGTCACCAACATCCTAAGATTAACAGCTCAAGATACCCCGATCAATCATATCAAACAACGTCTCAATTTGATAGCCGTGAACAAGAACTTCACAGAATTTGGAAAATAAAAGAATTCATACCCACCTTATCCATGTGCATCAACTAAGCAAAAGATTCTAATAAACCCGGTGACCACTGATGAAACTGGATGATTCAATGGTGCTGGCATGATTGAGTTTCGGCACTTTAGCTTCATAAAAACACAAATTCAAGAACCAACCTAAGATATCCTTCGCGCTACCATGAGATGGAACTGATATTCAATATAAATTCCAGATGCCCACTTCCAAACCGATATACCTAAAGCAAATAATATTGAATATGTGATTGAAAGATCAGACATGGTAAATGAATCGCATCTAAGCCACACCAGGAGAATGGCAGACTATAACCCAGTTAGCAAACTTATACAATAGATGCGTGAAACCCACAATGTTCCAAACTGTGTGGACCCGGTCCCGAGAAGTTTTCAAAACACACCGACCGTCACTGAGTTTCACCTAAATTGGGAGGGACCGTATATTGTAACACGAGCCGTTGAATTCAGATCAGAGTCTTGCATAAGCTGTAGACGGCACACTGTACCTAGAATGTGAATGTTATGCACCTTAAAATGTTTTATCAATAAAGAAACGATTCAAAGATCTAACCATGTTCCCATCTCGAATCTTTCATAGCCCGTAAGGCCGATGTCCCATCGAATGGTGATGTCATGCCCAAATTGTCTATCACTGTGTCCTGCAGTCATAACCTACGCCTGGGTAAGATGGTTGATAATCACCAGTTGATTACAAAGCTCTGTGAAGGTCTGGAGGCCGTCCCACCGCCCATATGGTCGAACCACCGGTTCATTACAAAACCTTGATTTGTTTCTAATTCACTTAGTACTATTGATACCCAACCGTTCCATTACGGCCCGAATAAGGTCAGACGTCCTACTACTGAGCCTGATATCGATACCAACCGTTCATTACGGTTCGGTAAAGGCACCCAGCAGAGGGCAACTGAACCTATTCACCGAGCGCTCATCCAACTGATCTATTTCCTACTCAAGATAAGATCTTTCCCCGGTCATTTAAAATGAACTTAATTACGATTTGATACGTAGAAAGCAAATAACATCAAATCGCGAAACAACATTATTTTATTACGAGAACAACACATGTCATTACTGTTATTCTTAGTAATAACTAAAACTCTAAAACAAAACACGGGTGTAGAATAGCTCCAACGTAGAAATGGAAAAATACAAACTCGGTTCCCAGCCAGATGACTGTGTTCCTCACTCCCTAAGCACTCTAAGCAAGAACTGTGCCCACACCTCAACCAACCTCACAGATGAGACGCCACCCTGCCTGCACGATCCACCCTACAATCAGAGCTGAGAGCCCCTCCTCGCACAATCATCGCTTCCACCGCAGCAACATCGACACAAACATAGCCCTGAGGGACAAAGACCCAGAGCATCGAGGGCTTGATAAAGAACTTGGGACACGGCCTGGACAACTGCATCTCGCCCTGAACCCATGGTCACTTCACAAATGATATTATGTGCAGTGCTACACCAACCACAACTATAGTTGAAAATCATGTCGGTTTTCTCCCTCCTCATAAAGCCTCCAGCCTTTTTTCTTTAAGGGCATGTGCTTAGAGAGCTGACACTTCATCTTTACTAGTCCCGTATCATTCCTAAACACTCCTAGTCAGTTGATATAAGTCATGGAGATTTATATAACTTGACTGCTTCAGAGTTAAACGCGAAACACGGAACGAGAGACCCTGGTTTACAAGATTTAAGGGTAAATTTAATTACTAAAAGGCTTAAAGTCATAAATTGAAGAGACTATGGGCCAAAATGAAATAATTAAAATCGAGTTTCAAAACAATAATGAGCCAAGGCCAAGTGGCAATTAGAGAAAGCTGAACCTAAAACGGGTTTCTTTGATGGCCAAACAAGGCCTTAGCTAATGACAACTTAAATAATCAAACTGGTCTCATTTCGGGGAGAGCTCAAAAACGTGAAGAGGGAATATGAAATAAATAGAGGAGCAGAGGGAAGAAAAGGTTGAGGAGGCCAAGAGCAAGCCAAAGGTATGGAAACTAACTGCTATGGATTCTAAGAGATTATCTATGAACTGGTCGTGTCGGTTGGTTATTATTTGTCCCCAAACATGGGGTTTTGCTAGTTTCACCTTAACCCAAAATATGCAAGTAAGGTGGGTAAAACCCCATATGGCTCAAGAAGCTCATGAAACTCTCTATGATGAATCCATGGTTAATGGAGGAGTGAATGAGTTAGTGCCTAGAATAAACCCTAACTAATCCTCATGTTATTTCATGGGTTATAAACCCATATTAGAAGGCTCTTGGGAAGCAATCATGATGATTTTTAAAGAAAGATATGAAATTGAAAGAGGAATGGAATAGAAAAAGGATTCCAAGGTACTTGGAAAAGGATTATGTGTTGGATGTATAGAAGTGATCAGAAACAAACATGGAAAATGGGAGAAAACACCCATTCCGGGCATTCTCGGTGTCTTCACTGGTATAACTAAGTTCCCACCGTGAACTTTGACCGGTCGATTTTGGCCGGTCCACTGGTAGAAGCGTCCCACTGGTAGGACTCCGTCTGTCAGCCAACCAATTTTCGATTCAGCTATAACTCTACTTTATCCATCTGAGCTATCCACTACACGTAAATAATTTCATATAACCAAATTTAAGAGAAGGCATCTCCAAATCATGACTCATGGTCTGAAAATCCACTCAAAGAGGCAAAAGCCCATTTCCTCAGATCACTTGATCATAGCTGAAATCGAGTTGTTTCGACGCACTGAGTCCCATTCACTCAGTGATCTCCAATGTAACAGAACCCTTAATATCTTAGCTTTAAATAAGCATGGCTAATCTGAATGCACTATAGTTAAGACCTCAAAAAATGAGTAATTAAACTGTCCCCCAGAACTCCAGAATCGAATTAATGTATGAAACGCCATAAACCTTAGCCTGATTTATCCACTGGAGTGATTCCAAATTTCCTGTGCAAAGATGACTTACAGGAACAACATAGAAAGACATATAATCATATGACTACCAGGAATTCAAAGAAATGAATGAGTGGATCCCATTATGTCTTAAGACTCGATTAGTACTTCTCAGACTCCTGATTAGTCCTGACCCGATTAGCACCCCCAGACCCGATTAGTGCTACACTAAGACTCGTCCAAGACTCTAAGACTCGCTTGGTGCCATGGCACCTCGGGGCACTCAGATCGCACCTTCCTGATACTTACTGTACCGTCCACTCACTTCTTATAATTGGCCCAGCAGTCTGCACAAAACACATGACAAGACATCGAACAAAGATCCCAACTGCACCTGATTCATTTCTCTGCAGCACCTACTTCGCACCCATTCCCACAAGGTCCAGAAGATCTACTCGTACCTTTGTATTTGTATAAGCCCAGTACCCTACTCTGCACCCTCGTATTTGAATAAGGTCCCGTAGTGCACCTACCCGGCACTCAGATCCGGTACCGCCCGGCACCCACGTAATTCTATTTAATTTTTGTCGCCTGCTTTTTTTCTTCATTTAGTCTCTCTATGATTTTACAGCCCTGCCTCATAAGTCCCATCTGATAAGGTCCCAGAAGGACAAGGTACTTCAGATTTAATGCAAGTCCCTATACCTTACGTACCAGCGACCAACAATTCGCCTTGTATCTGATTCAGTTCTGAGTCTACTTGAAAATTCTGTATTCTTGCTAAAGCCTCTGTTTCGAATAAGACCTCAGAAATGCCGGTACTCCCGCATCTGAATGAGTTTTGCGCACTACTGCACTCCTGTGATCCTATAAGTCCCGTATCTCGGGACCTGCCTCAGCACCACGTACTCCCTGCATTTGATAACCCTTGCATTTGATTAAGTTCTCGCCTCAGATCTCCATTAAGTTCTGTAGAGTACCCAGTGGTTCTTAATCACTTAGTTCCAGAAGACCTACGTACTCAGACATGATAAGTCCCAGATCCTGATCACATTCTTGAGTAATCTTACTGCACCCTTTCAAGAGATTTGATTAAGCTCCCATCCTGATCCTCATCCTGTCAGAGTGTCACACCAAAATTCCTGATTCAATAAGTTATCGTCTCAGATTGACTGCTCAGGGCACTACTGCACCTCTGATCCGACAAGTCCTGTCTCCTGATATGTTCCCCAGAGTACCACGCACTTCAGATTCGATTTGAGGTTCCAGAACTGCAAATTCCTGCCTGATTAAACTCTGCCCCAGATGGTTATGTAGTACCAATGCACTGCAAGATTCGAATGTTCCAGCTTCCACGAACCTCGATCTCAATACATCCGTCTTTGATTTAGTTCTGAAAAACTTACGCACTCAGATTTCAGCAAGTTCACGTACGCATCCCATTAAGCCCAGTATCACTCTCAGATTTGATTAAGTCTTAGTGCACTTAAATGTACTCAGACGTTAAATGCTGTTCAGAAGACTCACTGAGCACTTCTGATCCATAAGATAAGTATAAGTCCAGCTGGTACCACAGTACCTCCAGATAGAATCTGCTCCTGAGGTACCCTACGGTACTACACCAAAGAAATGAACTGAAGGACTCAATGCATTTCCTCTCTCAGATCCGAAATACATATATAAGCCCGTAAGATCAAGATAGTCCTGTAGTTATTGCATGTGTCTGAATACCAAAGATGTATTCTATAATCTCTGGTACTAATGCACTCCTGGTCAGTTACAACCCATAGCATAAACATAAGTTCAATTCCTCACTTATCCCACACAATCATATGGCGGACAAGTCTCTATAAGAATTGGCACTCTGTTAGGTCTCATAATGAAATACATAAAATTTATGCATATCCGTTATTGCCTATAATAAACGTGCATATGTATATGATATATTGTTTCACTAAGCGTGAAAGCTTAGCACTGGTTTAATCCCAGAGGCACAGAGGAAGACATCCAAGACTCCATACAAATTGGCCAACACACTTGTAAGTGGTTCACTACATGTAGGTTCCATGCCTGACTGTAGAATGTAAAAGTTCATTTATTTGTAATATGTATATAATTTTGATTCTAAGAGTAAGATGTGGGCCATACCCACAGTGCCTTGGCCTTTTAAAAATCAGTAAAGAGTCCGCCCCAGTCTCAAGGCCCCGGAACCTGGCTCGATCCGCCAATCGGGTCGGACCGGGAAACGGGGCGTGACGGTCCCTCCCCGCCAAGCTCTAGAAGCAGAGACTCGCTCGCGACGGCCGATGGCTAGCCCCGTCTTCCGCCTCCTCTCTCTTAGCCCCATCCGTGTTCTCACTGTGGCATTTTGACCCCAGCCAACTCCTGACCCCACCTCTCGCCCCAAACACTCCCCGCCACTGGCGCCTATAAAGGGCACTGAGCTCTGGCGAGCATCTCTATGCCTCGCTCAGCCACCTTCTCACGCTTTGGCCCTCATTCTCCCAAATACCGGGAGCTCCGACCACAAATTTAAAGAAGCACCTGGGCCGCCCGTGGTCGAAACGTCCATCGAGCATGAGTCAGAACTCCCTCCCCATCCCTCAGCCGAGACTGGAACTCTCGATGCTGGTAAGTCATGTTTCGGATAGCTGTAATAGCAAAAGAACGCATTAGAATAAGGCAATAACTCTATGGTACTAGAACAAGGCATGCTAGCTAGTAAACATGTACCAAATTTTCGACCGACAGTCATGGGTTACGTGACATTAGCATGTTGTTTTCTAACCACCTCGCTTGAGTTCGCCCTTACAAGCATAGGAAGGATTTAGATTACATATTTTTTCGGGCCTCTTCCTCACCCGCACAGCCTATGGTGTGCATCCGAAGTAGTGCCGGATATAGTTAGTGCATATGGGTAGCTGGGGATTCGGCCCGGTTAAACGACTTCCAATGATTGATAATCTCCTAGGCACCTTCTGGCCTAGGAGCCGATACTTCCTCCACATGGGGAGCCTGGCCCTGTGGAGGAATGTAAGAATTCAACAACAGCAGGTCGGGAAGCAACGACCATCGCGCCACGTAAACGTAGCCCTCGTCTCGCTCTGGGCTAGCAATCCGCTATGAGGGAACGTCTCTCCCGGGACTCTCCGTGAGATAAGTTAGCACCCTCCTAAATCTGCCGAGATCGCGGTCTTTGAAGCCGACTGGCCATGAAAGCCCATCTCAGGCGAGTCTAAAACGACTATCGCCCTCATCCGTAACCCTCACCGTTGTCGACTAGCCCACTAACCACTCCTGGGCCGTGATCGCCGCCGCTAAAGCCGCACCTCATTTACACTTCCGTAATCGGGAAGCTATGAACGAGATCGCCCATCTCGCCCTCTCTTCTTCCCTTTTCCCAGCAAGGTGTATAGGATATTGGGAAACCTTAAGGGACAAAATCTTCCACCCCTCTCCAGCGCCTTTGGTCGCTTCGACACCCGTCGCCCTTCTTAGATGCCTGCGGACGAGAATCTTTTTCGCAAAAGGGAGACGCCGAACCCACCCTATCGTCCCTCCTTAGATGCTTGGGGGAGTCAAGGGCTGAATCCTCCCTAGCCAGCATATGCCCGCCAGTACCGATCACTACTGACCAACTGCCTTGCCTGTTCTCGCTAGAGACGAATAAGCTGGGGCTAAATTTAAGAGATCAACAATGACGTAATGCTCTCCCTCTGCCATTTCTATGGGAAGAGGGCATGGAATAACTAGAATAATGTAGGGAGATGGGTTACGACTCAGCTCACTAAGATTCCTCATAGTTAAGAGGATTTTTTGATGTCGCCTCGCCGTAACTTCTAAAGAACTTCTCGAATCTTTTAGTCGGGCTCCACCTAGTTTTACCAATGACCAGTCCGACTTTCCATGCACAAAATATTAATAAGATACGCCAATGTAAAGGGATGGGATGCGGTAGAAATGCAATCGACATACAAATCACAATAAACTCGAACACCGGAAATTATAATGACTGTTCAAAGAAAACGGAGGTCGGTGAGACGGGGTCTCATACCAAGTGCTCAACTCAAGATCACGCCTTCGCCTGGCCTTAGGCGAGTCGGGAGTCCCAGAACAAATTGCAACTGGGCCTAGGTTGACATGGATAGCCTACTGTCCCAAATTCTTCAAGGTGTAACAAAGCAGACTCCTACCATCCAAATGTCCGTTATTGTGCGAGGTTCAAATACGCGCATCTGGATTAGGATCCGAATGACATTCGGATGGATAAGAGCAAGAGGAGCTCCAGAGAAGTGTAAGAACTGCTTTACCAGAGACGAAATGGGGAAGCGAAGCCCTATCGCGAGCTGCTCCCGAGTGAAGAGCTACACTGCCTTCGCGATAAAGGTTCATTGATACCGACAACTCAAACAGACATTGTTAGGAATTTGGATGGGCCATACCTTAACCTCCATAAACCTGACAAGAGATGATGTCGCTATGTATAGCGTGAGATTCATGGCTAGCCCTCTACGCCTTCAACTAATTAATGGAAGTCTCTTCGAATTTTCCGCCATACCGCAAAGGCATAACAACAAAATGGTGAGAGCTGTGGAATCAATCCATGCCATAAATACCCGCAAATTGGCAAGGGCAGAGAATGTTCATGAACCACACACCTCGGAAACCCCCCAGCTTCCGACATGCCTCGAAAAACACTTCCTACGATCCCAAGTACCTAAACATACCCAATTGGAATCTAACGTGACCATAACAAAACAAGGCTTACTTCGGGAAGATGGGGAAAATAAACGTCTGGAGTTAATCCACAAAACATGCAACCCAGAGCAGAGATCAGAAGCCTTGGAGCGGAAGAGAAACAAGAAATAAAACACCATGGGAGCAGAACTCCACCATACCTCAAGTATTAGGCGTCTAGCGTCTGTAGGTGCATTAAATGCACTGTTGACTCATCACCTCTCCAAAAGACTTGAATTCTGGTGACGCTTCACTTACTAGGGCATAGTAAACAAGTGTGGGCCAAGCTCTTGAGCCCTCATAAGCTTAGCCCGGCTCCTGAATATCAGCTCGGGCCGAACTAATGCTGAGGTCAAGTCGAATCATAAGGGCCAATCAATTTAATCTACTGAACGCCATAACCCTGTCCCAAAGAGTTAGTCCATGTTGTCAATCTGCTAGCCGAGCACGAGAAAATAAGGTGAGTAAACACAAAAATTTCAAGAAACATACTCATTAATTACAACTAAAAGGCGTTCATAATTACACAAACACTTAAGCAACCAAGCGATCATACTAACGATTATAACTCATGGTGGCTAAAAACCGAGCTTAAGAAAGAAGAAAAAAGCCTAAGAAAGAAGAGGAAGTGGAAGACAAAGCCTAAGAAAAAGTTGAAGAAGAGGCTAAGAAATAAGATATGAAAAAAAAAAAGAAAAAAGCCCCGACCACGGATAACCCTTTTTATGGCAATATGATTCAACAATGCCAAAGCGAAGGGACATATAAGGGGGCATATAAGGCTCAAAAATATCCTCTAAAGCAACAAGACGCCCAACACGCCTCAGAGCCTCCCGAATGACTCCCTCTCAAACATCACATTCAACCCAGGAGCAATCAGAAAAAGCACGGTACCAACAACGTCTAGCCATACATACCCATCAAAACTCAAGCCGCCAAGAGCACAACAAACTCCATTAATTTTGCAGCCTTTATATATAGGGCTTCAACCCGTGAAACCCCAAAAGTTGTATTAAATGTGTTACCAAAAATAGGAAACCCCCCGAGAACGTGCACATTGGAACACACAAGCATTAACGGTCCCTTGTTCCTAATACATAGCTGTTTGAATGGTATTTTCCAACCAAGACTGACTCAACCAGTAAAAGAGTGGCACATGGGTACCATGGCCTCTGGCCCATCACCCATATTAAGAAGGCCCAGGGAGATCAAAGCCCACATGCCAGGTCCAAATATCCTCACATGAACATAGATCTTAACCACGGCCCTAATCTCGGCTCGCGGACTACCCGATCACAGCGAAGGCCTGAGGGATCTATTGTCCCGACATCCTCTCCAGTCACGCCTCTTAGGAAGCATGGCTAACCAATAATTTAACTGATCACTCGCAGCCTCAAAACATTCTCCTACACTATTAGCAACTCGTCCTTAAGATGATCAAACGATTCTTGAGGCGAAAGATTCAGATGACTTAGCTATCCAAAAGGAAAACGGGCCGACGCCAAGAATGAAGCCTCCCTCCCCTTCCATTTCTCGAATAATCACCCACTTTCCATAAAGTGGACCATCCTCCTCCTTCATGTTAGCAGAGAACAAATGTAGTTAGTATGTGAAAAGACCTACTAAAAATGTATGAGAGATGTTCTCTATTCTAACTTAAGCATCAGAGAGGCAGCCGACACACAACCATCGGTGCATTGTTTGTTTTTGCAGGCCCTTGCTGCCAAATTCATGCCCCGACGATCCGGAGACTCCGAGAATTCGAGAGACAACATATAAATGATTTTGCGTATACATGACCTTTCTATACGGTGATTTAGGGATTTTGCTTTCAACAATCAGACCTATTTTCTTAAAAAAAAAAAAGTAATTTGAATTTAATCAAAACTATTAAATTGGCATAAAAAGCATCAACTTAAGATATTCCCAAGGAACTAAATATCGGTTTTATCGGCCGATATATCCTCGAAATATTGGATATCAACTGGTACAAGTACAATATTTCCAATCGACTTATTATTGGCCAAAAAATTGAAATCGCTGATATTTCACAAATATCATAAAATGTCATATTTCGTCAAATATTGAAAGAGTACTTCACACGCAAGTTATAATTTCTTTACAAAATATCAAAGAAATATATCATGATATATTAGTAAAATATTAGAGATATATCGCCGATATTTTGAAAATATCGGTCCAGATTTTGACTAAATAATCCAGATCCGCTTTTTACTTCTGATCCAAATGTCACATTTCATTCGATTTTTATAGTACCAAAGGCTATATTTTGAATCCAACGATTGATTTTAAATTTTGAAGTTTGATATAATGGTTTAGATATATTTCCAACATATATATGATGATCAAATGGTCAGATTTGAATAGAAATCAAATGCAACGGTTATAATTAAATCACAATTGTTTTTTGACAATCTAATGACTATTGACTTCAAAAAATTCTACAAATACCTCTAGAATCATACAATTTATTTACAAACTCATTCATCCACATTCAAGCTCCATTTGACTCTAAAATTATTTTTTCTTTGTGATTTATCTCAATATTTTGAAGATCTTGGTTTTAAATATTGTCTTCAACAAGATGAGATCTCTTCATGAAATAATGTAATGGAACCATATTGGTCTTCATTTTGGTTTTAAAATACTATCGTAATATAATTTTTTGATAAATTATAATGAATATGGTCTTCAACAAATATATATTTGCTTTTTTTTATATAGTTTAACAAACTATTTTCATGAATTTCAAAGTATTTTTGTTAATTTTCGCTTTACTAATATTTTTCTCAAAATACCATTGATATTTTCGATATATCAGTAAAATCCAAGTACCTATATATCCGTGATTACCGATATTTTGATCATTATATATTCCCAATCAAATTCATCCATATTAGCTCATCATTTATATATATATATATATATATGATGCTTTCAACCAGGAACTAAATTTGGAGCATGTATGGGTCGTTAAATTTGGACACAGTTCTTCCAGCGAAATTTTAGGGATCTTGATCTTCAGATCGTCTGAAATTTGAAGTGGAATCGTATGTTAGTGCAGGCTCACGGACGCGCCTTCTCCTCTGCACAAAAATAAGAAAGAAGGGGGTGGTGGGGCTTTTTGCCGTGGCACGGCTCGATGCTAAGTCGGTTTCTTTCTTAGAGGGCGAATGTCTCTTGCGTAAGGATGCTTATCAATATGAGTATCAGTATTGGCGTTCTGATTAATCATTACCTTTGCAGATGAGTGACCTTGTATTTATAGTAGATGTTCAACTTGGAGTTGGATGGGCGCTAGAGATCGTTCCATTGGATGGGATATTTTGTTATTATCGATATCGGTTTGGTAAAGGATATAAATAGCCGGTTTATTTGGGATAATCTTCCTTCCTTATTGGGGATGCGATTTAATGATGATCTCTTCTTGTATTTCTTTCCTTATTGGTGAGGGTTGGATTGGATTTGCGGAATAATATATTATCGGGGATTATTCTATTTTACGTACCTATAGGAACTTCCCATAATGGAGTCTTTAGACTGACGGATTGGACCCTCATTACGGGGTAGCACCAAGGCTTGAATCTTTGCAATGGGCGCCTCTCTCCTTTAGGGTTTAGCGAACGAGCCTGAGTGTTTCGTTGGGCTAGCCTCTTGCTTGGGCCTTGTAGGTGGGCCTGTGGGCCTTATTTTCTGAACCCTATCAGTTGCCCCCCAGCCCTTGTGTACGATGTACGTGAAGCGAGGGCATGCTTGTGTCTGCGCTTGGGTGCAATTTTCACGTGTACGCGGGGAGTACGGATTAGTTAGGGCTTGGTCGCCGTCATTTGTCTTATGATAATGATGACTCTTCGGTTTTCGTGCTCATTTCTCCCATTCCTTTCAGTTTCCTTCTGTTTCTTTCGCAAACATCCTCTATCCTGTGTGCCTCTGCTCGTGGGACCTTTTCTTTGCCTTTAGCGAATTCGGAATTCCTTCTCTCTTAATCTTACATGCAGGCCCTTTTGTGCGAGTCTTTCTCTGGGTGTCTTTCTGGGGATAGCCTTTTACATTTGTATTTCGGGTCCGCTGTCTTTGCCTTCTTGGTGTCTTTTCGGGCGATACGACGAGGCGCTAGGGTTGGGTTGGCCGAATTTTATTTTCATTATTTATCTTCATTATGGGTCCGGGTCGTTCTTCTTCTCTGCGTATTGATGGTGACTCTTGGTTGTGCGGATTACGACGACGGCGGTGTCTCTGACGTCAGACGAGTTGAGCTTGAGATGCCCCAGAAGTGCCTCCTCTTCCCTTGGAGAAGGGTAAGGAAAAATAAACCTGATTAAATACCCTGGGGGATCAGAATACCTAAGATCTGCCGTTCAACATGCTTTAACTGTGGGACCTAGCAAGGTCGGTTCTTCATATGGGGCCACCTTTGCCAGACGTTATCAGCCTTTCCCGCCGGCGTTGGTGTGGTCCCACAGCGTCTTGACCCTCTATGTGGTCTCTGTGCCAAAGATGGTGTGCTTCTTCTAAGTAGCCTTCGATAACGGTCTTCGTTTCCCTCTGCATCCCTTCATAAAAGGGGTTTTGCAGCACTTCAATGTCTGTCATTCTCAACTTGCGCCCAATGGTTGGGGTATCTTGGTTGGTTTGTTGGTTTTCTTTAGGGACAGGGGGCTCGGCGTCCCCAACATAGCCTTGCTCCTTTCCTTTTTGCTTGAAGGAGACATCAGGGCTTTCTTTTATTTTTCTGGCGTTACGGCGCTCCTGCAGTGATTCCGATCCCGCCTCCAGTAAATTTGTGGAAGGGACGCTACTTCTTCGTTAGCGGCCGTAATTGGGAATATGACCCTCGACAAAAGACTGACACCACAGGCGTGCGGTGGCTTGGACCACCCACCCGAGAATCTCCGTGAGTGTTAGTTACATTTTTGGTTATAACGTGCTTGATCAGCTGGTATCTCGGTTGCATGCTTGTCTACATGCTTCTAGGTGCTCGGATTGATCACTGGGTATCTCTGATTCTGTACTGTCTACATGCTTCTCAAGTGCTCGGATTGATCTCAGCGCTGAAGATAACGCCATAGCGTTGGCGTTGGGCCCGAGTGTCCTTCCTAGATCATACGCGGGCCCGATCAAAGTCGGATGTTCTGGTCCTTCAGTTCGAGGTCTGCTCGCTCTGCTTTAGCTGAGGCCTTCCACCTCATTTCCACTGAAAGTTCCTCCGTTGAGCCTCATTTGCCAAACCCACTAGGGGGGAACTGTTGGCCCAGTTGGAGATGGTGTCTCGGAAGCCCCGGAGTGGGAAGCGAAAAACCTCGGACTCCGTTGAGAAAGATCGGTCGGCTTTGGTCAAAGTTAGAAGTTAGGGTGCCTTCATCTTCTCGGAGTCTACTCGTGTCCATAAAGTGGGTGATGCGAGTCGCCTACCCGGTTAAGGCTCCTATAGTCTTGGGTTCGTGGTCCCGTGCAGATTACTAACGCGGAGTAGAAGGTCCCTCGGGTGGGGCCGTTGAGCAGCCGTTGGCGGTTACGCCCATTACCGTCTGGAATCCGCCACCGAAGAGGGTTAGGTCACCTTCTCGAAGGTCGGAAGAGGCGAGGAGGAAAGATCCGGAGTCCAAAATTGGCAGAGACGGGGACTCTTTGCTTCACAATGCCGAACTCGCGGCAGGCGCAGTCTCGTCCATTCATGGGATTCCCGTCTTAAGAGGTCGGTTCGCATTTGCGCGTTGATGAGGCTTTAGCCTGTATCTCTCGGTCGCCTCCATAAGTTCCGTACCTTGTCATATTTGATTCCATTTTGGAGTTGAGTTCGGACTTGCATTAGATGTTGATTCTATCTTTGGGTGTGCGGTGGCTCTCATTTGAAGGTTTGGCGAAAAGGCCAGGCTAAATGAAGGCCATGCCAAAATGACCGGGCTTATAAAGCGAGGTGGCTTCCCTCACATGCGGCGAGTGAGGCTGCGGTCGGGTCACGACATATGGCCGAGGAAGCGGTGAAGCTCAAGTTTGACAGAAGCATCTCTGGAGTGTCGGCCGTGCTCGGGCCGATGGTAGAGGAAAGGCGGGCCGGGAGCGGCAAGAGGCGACCCGAGGCGAGCGGGAGGCTCGGGGGATGATGATTTGAGGGCATGTGCGAGCGACTTGATGGAGGCTAGGGGCGAACGCGTGCGATGCTGAACTTAGGATGGTTGGATGAGCTTCTCACATCCCAAGGCGAGCTTCGGGAGTTTAAGGAAGAACTGCGTGCGATCAAAGATGATCTGCGTGATAAGACGACGTTGTTGGACAAGGCTCGTCGCGAGGCTAACGAGGCAGTCGGCCGGTGGAGCAGCCCTGGCCCCGAGGAGTCGCTGAGGCTGCGTGGGGATCTTCATCGGCAAAATCTTTTGGTGGCTCGGCGGGCCCGAGTTATTGGAAGGTAGGGGCAGAGCCTCTCGGTGGGTTTAAGGTGAGCGCCTTTGGAGAAGAGAACATCGATGCCTATTCGGCTGGATTTCAACTTTGACATTCGATGAGGAGGATGAGGTCTTTCTGTTTGATTATCCTAGAGAAGCTGCAGGTACCCCGGCCCAGGCCCTCTCTCCTTCTTCAATCCGCTTCTCCTTCGATGCCTAATCTCACATTGCACGTCTTCGCACGCGATGTCGGCTTTTATACCCTTTTTTTTTTTTTTTTTTTTTGTTGGGCCTGGGACCCAAGACATATGTAGCCTCGTACTTGATGAATACTCATTTTTTCACTTCACTTCTTTCGTCTCTACTTGCGCTCTTCGCGATGTTCTGTATGAACCGAGTGGCTTAAATTCAGACGTCACGAGTTGAGCGGGTTGAGCTCTTCAAGCGGCGGATTGGGGGCTCAGTGATGTTTCCACTTGAATTTATGAATTGATTCGTAGGGGCTGCGTGGCGGGTTGAGTAGTTGAGCCCTTCGAGAGGCCCCGAGTACATTTGGGCTCTGTGAGTTTACATGCTGGCCCGAGTGAGTTGAGCCGCACTGGGGCGGTTGTTGGGCTCACGTGGGAATTTGATTTTCACTGGTGAGGCGATTCCTAGGGTACGCATGGCTGTGTAGAATGGTTGAGCTCGTCAATGTCAATTTCTTTGGGCTCCGTCAGGTTGATTTTGGTGACGATTCTAGGCTGCATGGCCTGTGTAGAATGGTTGGGCTCGTCAATGTGAAATTTCCTTCAGACTCCGTCTATTTGATTTACTGAAATTTGAAGGCCGATTCCTAAGGTACATGGCTGTCTTGAGTGACGAACTTGTCAAGTGAGGCTGTGCTTTGGGCTCGGTATTTGTGATGATGGCGATGTAACTGAGGTGATCGACTCCTCGAGGAATTAGCGTGACTGTCTGAGTAGGCAGACTTCGTCAAGTGGTCTTTGGGCTTGAAGCTGGCTGGCGAGTGCGATGTAGCTGACGATCGACTCCTCGGGTAGCGTGACTTGTGTAGAGTGAAGCCAGACTCGCGTCGAGAGGTGTTCTTGGGCTCCGGTATTTGTGGCCGCAGTGGGTGATGTAGCTGGTGATCGATCCTCGGGCCAGCGTGACTGTCTGAGTAAGCCGAACTACGTCAAAGTGAGTTGTTGGGCTCACGGGTCTTGTGGCGGAGTGGCGATGTAGCTGAGGTGATCGACTCCTCGGTGGCGTGACTGTGCGAGGTAGGCGAACTTCGTCGAAGTGAATTTGGCGGGCTCGGTATTTGTGGCGAGTGGCGATGTAACTGGTGATCGACTCCTCGGTGTGGCGTGACTGTCACGGAGTAGATGAACTTCGTCGAAAGTGAATTTCTTTGGGCTCCGGTAGTGGCCGGTGGTGATGTAACTGGTGATCGACTCCTCGGGTGGCGTGACTGTCGCGAGTAGAGCTTCGTCGAAGTGGTACGGCTGAATGCGGAGTCTTTATTGGCTAGTGGCGGTCCTGCTTTGGTGTGAGTTTGACTTCTCGGGTAGTGTGACTGTCACGAGAGTAAACCGAACTTCGTCAAAGTGGTTGCTAGGCTCGGTATTTATTTGTGGCCAGAGTGGCGATGTAGCTGAGGTGATCGACACCTCGAATGCGTGACCTGTGCGAGTAGGCAGACTCGTCAAAGTGAGGTACGCGCTAGGCTCGGTATTGTGGCGGGAGTGGCGAATATAACTGTTTGATCTAACTCCTCGAGGTAGCGTGACTGTGCGAGTGACGAACTAAGTCAAAGAAGTAGAAATTTGCTGAAGCTCGACGGCCCCATGGCGGTGCGCTTTGGTACGATCGACTCCTCGGGTAGCGTGACTTGTCTGAGTAGACAAACTCGTGAAGTGAAATTTCTTGGGCTCCGGTACGTAGCGCAGAGTGGCGATGTAACTGGCGATCGACTCCTCAGGTGCGTGACCTATGCGAGTAGGCAGAACTCGTCAAAGTGGTTCTTGGGCTCAGATCGCGTGGCCAGAATGGCGATATAGCTTGAAGCGTCGACTCCTCGGGTAGCGTGACTTTGTGCAGTAGAAGAACCGTCAAAGTGAGTTCTTTGGGCTCGGCGGCTGTGGCGAGTGGCGATGTAACTTTGACGTCGACTCCTCGAGGTAGCGTGACACAATGCGAGTAGGCGAACTCGTCAAAAGTGAGGTTGTTGCGTGCGGCGTTCGACTTACGATTTTCTTGGAAGGTGCGGCGTCTTTAATACCAATTGCTCGGAAATTCCGACGTTTTCGGCGACTCATACAGTGCTTTGGCCTTCTTATAAATGGCGGCTTCATTGCTATGGAGTTTATACTTTGAATATTCTGCCTCTTAAGTGCGTGGCGAAATATGTGCGAGATGGGCGTGTAGAAGTCACAGTCGTCTTATTGGGATCATGGGTCCCGGTTCGATTACGTTGGACTTACGCTTGTGGGGTTGTGTTTTCCCTAGTCTCCCCTTCATGGGAGTCATGTTATTCCTAACCGTGCTAGAGATGTGTCGAGGCGGCACATTTCTTGTGTCGCCTTCTCCATTTTCTGTTCTTCTTTCTCTTCCTCTTTTTCTTCTCCTTCTCCTTCTTTTTCATCTTTTCTTCCACATCTCATTCTCCATTTTTTTGTTTCTTCTGCATAAACTCCTTCCATCCCTTTTTTCTTTTTCCTCTTCTTCCACATTTGTTTCTCCCTCTTCCGCACAAACTCCTTCCATCCGCACTTCTTCTTCTCCTCTTTTCTCTTTTCTTCTGAAGTGCTTTTTATTTTTATTTTTAGGGGCCTTGTCTTAGTGCTTCCAAGATGTAATCGATGACACACTGATTATGCTTGAATGTAATATGATTGGAATAAAGAAAAGACTTTTCCTTTTATAATACATGGGCTATATAATTTTTTACGAGCATTATATGTCACAGGAGTTGCTTGTGCGTTTTAACAAAATAACCCGGTAAATGGTGAATCGTTGTGAAAATTGATAAAATCTCCATTTAAGATTGACCAGATCTCTTTGATAAAAAGTTTAAAGATGTTCGCATTCGAGACATCTTTGTAAAATTTTCCTCCTTTGTTTGGAGCTCGCAGTGCACAGCCTTGGCTTGACTCGGGATATGATGTAGAGGCCTTCCGGAACAGGGCCCGATTTCCCATGTGTTGGATTCTTCCTTCTTTGGCGGTAGCTTTTTGGGCCTTCAAATCACTGGCATGTAGCTCACAGGTTTGACTTTTGGTTGCTTAGTACTCAGCCGTCTTCCTTTGGTAGTCTTACATGCGCTTTGCGAACACCGCTCCCACGTTTTTCATCTAAAGTCAAATTTAGGCAGAGAGCCTCGTCATTTGTGTTCTCACTGCCTTTCGATCATAGGGACTTTGTCGGAGCCTCGGCGGGACTCTGCGGTGCCCAGGCTAGGGAATGGGGTTTCTCGGGTTCTTGGTTATGTGTTATCCTGTAAGCCCTTGCACCTCGGGAATGTCCCTGCTCGCTAAGATCTTCCAATTTGGTCTTCAAGGCGGCTTTAAGGGTCCTGATGGTAACTTCGGCCTGACCGTTAGGCGTGGATGTCTTTGAGACGAGTAATAATTCGCCAATTGAGGCTAAACAGAAATCTCTGGTAGGCGTTATCGAATTGTTTCAGTTAATAGATGCGAGAATTTGTTGGGATACCAAACCTCACATACAGGATAGCTCGCCACACAAAATTGTGTCATACGTTGCGTGATTATGGCTAAGGCTCGGCCTCGACCCGCTTGGTAGTAATCTGCGACGATGGTGAATTTGATGGCCCTTTCCCGAGACGGAGGTCCCGGTATGTCCAAGCCCCACTTTGTTGGGGCGGGGCTTGTAGGCGACGTCGAAACTCCCGATGGGAGCGTGAGATCTTGGCGTGCTCTTGGCAGATCTTGCATTTTTTGACTAAGTCGGTTGCATCTTTAGTGGTAGTAGGCCGGTGGTAATGCTGTCTCGAGGACCTTTCACGCCCAGTACCGAGCTCGGAGTATGATTTGCATATGCCTAAATTATTACTTCTCTTAGCACGTATTCAATGTTTTTTCCCGTAATGCACTAGAGGATTAGTGTGAAGAAGCCTCGCTTGTACAAGCTTCCCTTATGATTAGTAGGTTTGGCGGACCGTCCTTATTTTATTTGCTTCTTCCGAGATTCGTCGGTGGGCGTCCGTCTATTATATAATCCCAAATGGGGTCCATCACTGTTTCCGAATCAGAGCACAGGCAACCTCCGCGTCCTTGAGAGATCGATGAGGAGCTCCCGCCGGTATTCGACAGTGTCGACCTCACGAGGTCTTCTGGCAGAATTTGTCGGTAACTTTGCAGGCGTGCGCTCGGGGAGTTCTCTGCTTTGAGGACATGTCGACTGAACCCGGCCTGAACTTTTCAATAAATCGTACCTTTTGAAGATATAGGATCATCCTTCCACTTTGGCTCGTAAGGTGTCTTATTTGTCTTCTTTACCAGCCCCAGGTCAGCTGAGACCTCTGGTAGTCAACTTCTAGTGAATGGGCGAGGTTGGGAGCCCGCTATGATGGCCTCATGCTCAGAAGTACTCGTTGTTAGAGGCTTGAAATGTCGAACACAGTGCGTACTCGATATCTATTCCTTCTAGAATTCGAGATTAGATCTTTCGGCTCACTTGTGCATTTGGCTCCATGCGAGAGTTTTCGGATGGGAGGTCATTCATTGTTTGAGTGTTCTCACGAGTTTCGTTGAGGAATTGAATTCCATGTGAGAAGTCATTTAAGACCTGCCCTTTTATTGCGGTTTTTGGCTTGTATCTGATGTCGAACTGAAACTGTCACCAGATTCGGTCCGTCAGGTTGACGGATCGAGCCGTTCGGGATCTTGAGACCATCTTGGGACTCTTTACGATTTTTTTCGAGTCGAACTTGTACACACAATGGCTATAGCCCACATCTTATAACATAATCAAAATATCATATACATTTACCGAGTCCCATTTACAATTACAAAACTGTACTTTTACATTTACAAATCAGAGCACGGAACCTACATGTAGTGAACCCTTACAAGTGTGTTGGCCCGGTGTATCTGAAAGTTTGAGAAGTCTTCTCTTGTACTCACGGATTAAAACGCGTCTTTAGCTTTACGCTTAGTAGAAGCATATCTTATCTGAGAATCTTATGCATTTATCTTGAATCACAAATATCATGGCAAAACAATAACGAGATATGTCGGAATCTTCGAATTCATATAACAATTTTGCATACATACTTGTTCCTATAACAAACTTATGCTGTTCATATCATTATGCGAGGATTGAACTTTATATACCATAACAAGCTTATACTACTTAGGTCTTACACCATAAGCAGACTTATTCTTATTAGGATCTCATGCTTATCAGCGAGGCTTATTCTTTCGGATCTTGCTGCCACGGCGGGCTTATCCTTATTCGGATCTCATACTTATAGCAGGCTTATTCAAATCTTCCAAAGAAAATATATTGCGGACTTATACTATTACTTGTCTCGGACTTATAATTATTCAGATCTCCTAAAGGACATCTACTTGAACTTAATCCCGGTGATCACTTATCCAGGATCTCTCATAGGAGTTCTGGAACTTGTGCTTTCAAATGCAGGAGAGTGCTTAAACACGTGTGGTATTTATATCTATTTCATATCTCTCGTTAGAATTTCTGAACTCATACTTATCCTACAGATTTACATATCATTCGGAGGGTACGTAGGTATCACGGAGATTCTGAGCGATATCACGGTATTCTGAGGAACTTATCCTTATACGAAGTACTGTAAGGTATTCACGAGTTTAATCGATGCAGAGGGTACAGTGATCTTCCACAAACTTAATTTAATTATACGTGTATCTTATGCTTGCTACTACAGGCCTATCCTTGTCTTACGGATCTTCTACTTGTACAAAGTTTATTCCTAGTATTTGGATCTTATCCTTATATTGCAGACATATACATGTATTTCGGATTTTATACATGTATTCTGAACATACATGTTCGGATCTTATACATGTCTTCTGAGTATATACTTGTCCTACGGATCTTATTCTTGTCAGTCTGATAAATCGGAACTAATCATAATCGTATCATCTGAGGTCGGATCGGACGTATGCGAATGCATCGGATATGAATGACTAGTCACTTAAGCGAGTCTGAATCCGCAGCAGATATATCTGGATTCACTCTGATTCGAGAACATCGATAACAAGCGGTTATTGGTTTAAATCATAATCATATTCGAGTTACACTTGCTTTCGGAGGTACGTAGGTACCTCACCCGGACTTATACTTATATTATAGAACTTAACCTTGTTCCTGTCACGAAGTACGGGTGGGTACTACGAGAACTTATAGCATTTCTTGATCGAGGTACTGAGTGGGTACTCTGAGAACTTAATCGGATGCGAGGTACGCGTAGGTACCCTGAGACTTGTCGGGTATAGGGTACGAAATTGGAATTCCCGAGAACAATCGAATGCGGGAGTACGTAGAGTACCACGGAACTTGTCGGATCTGGGGTACCCATAGGTACCCTGAGAACTTAATCAATACGAAGGTACGTTAGAGTACAGAGCAGTCTGAGGTACATTTAGATGTTTGTATTCTTTATTGAGTCTTATCATATGTCTGTCGACTACTAGACGATCATAAGAAATGAGTAGGGCCCAGCGATATAATAAGTACCCCGAAAGTGCAATCACAGGAATAAAGTCTTGGTAGCACCAGCCGGGAGTGCCCGACGCAGTATAGGACGTGCACATACGCCGCGAGTCTTGAAGTAGCACCGGCGGGTGCGGAGCACCAATCGGGAGTCTTGAAGCACCCGTAGAAATGGGAGCACCAATCGAGAATCTTGAAGCACCAATAGGAGTCTTGAAACCAGGCAGTCTTGAAGCACCGACGGGAGTCCACTCACTCGGCTCATGCTAGGTAGTCATATATGATCCTTATGTCTTTGAACTTATAACCTATCTTTATCACGATACATGTTCCATGACATATGGCTTTTCATGTTCATGTTCATGTTTCGATTAAGTTTCGAGTTTCATATGTATTCGGGTTTCATGCTTATTCCATATGGCATTTTGAGATACTTGTATAGTATGATGCCTATCCACACATCATTCAAATATTCTTATCCTTCTGTGGTTATTTTTACTTAGAAATTAAGAATCATTCCAATTGAATCATTGAGCGAAAGTTATGGCATTTCATGTCAAACTAGTCGGTTTTTCCAAGATTACACTAATTGATCCCGAATTTCTTATTTTTTTTTTTTTCAGGAGGCTTCATACCTGACCGGTTCTTTGTATTCATTTGGTAAGGTCTTAAGGGTTCTCCTCCAGTAGAATCACCCAATCAGGCTGCCACAGAAACTCAAGTTACGTCAGAAACAACCCGTGCTACTCTGTTTCAAGTGATGCGGAATTGGCTGCACATAGCCCTACGCAGAGTAGATTTTGGGTCACCTAGAATCAAAATTTGACGATGCCTATTTCTGTATGTTTGGTTCTCCTTGAAGTCTATTTTAATTGGCTACTTGAATCACTCAAATCGGATAAGAAATGAGCAAGTTATGGCTAAAATCAAAAACTGGTCAGAATAGGAAAATGAGCGATTACGTAATAGGTGCACCTCGACTTGTCTGGGTACATGTTGGCCCCGAAAACGACCAAAACCAGGCATGTGCAGGAGTACGAGGTTCTGTACTGGTACATGTCACGAAATACTGAATGTGTATTTTCTGATTTTTCCCATATTTTTTTACCCCATTCGACCATGCTCATATACACCTCAAAGCATTTCCTATGCATCTTGTAATCTTTCTATTTAGTTTCACTCAACCAATGCAGCATCTTTGCTTCAAAAATCTTTGTTGATTTTCCTCCAGAAATAACCTAATATAGGTTTATGACCCATACAAAAACCAAACATAAAGGTTAGTGGGGTTTGTTCTAATACCCAACTCAGTACTCTAATCGAGCCATGAATCCGACCTCAAGGAAGATTCTATACTTTTCTTGTGCTATTTAGGTTTACCAGCATACTTTCAATAGTACTGGTGAAGATGAAACCCTAGCAAAAAACCTAAGTTTGGGCAGATAATAATCATACATACCCGAATCCATACTACAAGGGTTTAGTGGTTCCATAACGATGAGTGCCTAAAACACTTTCGGAGTTATACAATCTGATAACTACGTTTTTTAAGCGTTATTTTGCATTTAAATACGTATTTTTTATAGCTCGATATCTTATTAGTGCAATTGGTGTGAATGCAGGTGCAATTGGTGTGAAAAGGGCAGTCTTTGGAAGCATTAAGATGAAGGATGATGTGCAAAGATGGCTGGAAACGTCGCGGCGTTTGTTCTGCGACATCCCGATAAAGTGGCGCCCCAATGTCGACGTTGGGTCAACTAATATAAAGTCAACAGCTGACAACGATCGCGGCGTCAGAAAATGAGTTCTTATATATCATTAAAAGCAAAAAGGGGACGAGAATTCAAGGGATCGGGGGTCGGAGATCGAGGACGTACGAACTAGGGCACAAAAATTACAGCAGCGGGATCTTGACCTTGGAGAGAGACATGTTTTTATGTCCTTCTTCTTTTCGAGACCAGGAAAAGCCGATGTTTTATAGACTAACTATTTGTGTTTCCTCGTTCGGTATGTTTCTAGATTTATACCTAGGGTGTTGTTGAACCACATCCGATTGCATGGATTAAAGTGGTATTTTATATTGATCGTTTATAATTTGCCTTCACCTTTATATCGTGAGTCATTAAAATGGTGATGTGGAAGCTAACATTAACGGCTATCTTGGAGATCCAGATTCGAGGAGATGAGGGTACCGAGGATCGAGTAGAAGCGACCTTCGGTTGGTCGGTAAATAGAGATATTCCGATCGAGGTGCGATGGGTTAAAACATTTAAGCATTTGAATTATGGGTTAGGGTGAGATACACTCAGCGCTACTAAGCGAGATAGACGGATACACCTCAGAGGTATTTCTAGACAAGATCACCTTAATCAATAAATCATAATAAAAAGTTGAATAATATCATTTTTTAAGAGAAATAATCCATGAAAGTGGCGAGGAGGCAGCCCTAGTCTCCATTATCTGATCAATTCATTAAGATCGAGTTAGTTTAGTTTAAGTTCTGGATACTAGTACTCTTCGCACAACACTTATATAGATAATACTCGAAGCTAAATCTACGTACTTTCAATGACACTTATCCCAGTGGATCGATATCCATTACCATGGAGTACGCTACCATTACTTAGATGACCGTTGCGCACATGGGTACATATATACACCAGCTTTGATCTCTATCAAGTTTTTGGCGCCAGTTACCGAGATAAGTTTAGAGTGATATAGAGATCCAGAAAGCGATTAGATATTACTACGGAATTTTTGCTTTATTTGTTTTTACAAGTGCTAGTAAGTTAGTACTTTTTGTTTCGTGTGTATGATTCTGGTCAAGGTTTCTATGAGGCGCATGCTCTGACGAGATCTGGTTGATCTACCTCTGTTGATGCAGGCAGAAAGAACTTTACAGTCTGGCAGAGAACAAAACGGAACAGACTAGAAATCTAGCAATCATGGAGAACAATGAAGAGCAGATCTTAGCATTGAGACGAAACGAGCCATAGAGAAATTAATATAGGAACATGTGGAGAATCGAGCACTTAAAAAGCCGTTTACTCTGACGGATGATCCATTCATGTTGCTAGAGGGTTTTCAGCTCTGATTCAGTGGAACAATATATGGAAGTACCATTCAGGCAAACAACTTCAAGCTAGTCGATAACATTCTGGATGCTTAGGAACATCTTATTTCGCTAATTACAGCAGAATCAAATATGCACGACCAACTTCTCGAAGTAATGAATCCAATCTGATAAGGGTTCTGAAGAGCCTCGAGGTTGAGATTGATTTGCTCGCTTCTGGAGTGATAGAGCCGACATTAGTTATGAAGTCGACCACGATTCAAGTACTTCGCGGAATGATTTAGTGTAGAAATTCGACCAAGTTTTCCCATACCCTCGAAATTGCCGCGACAACGAGAAATCAATACTACCGGACAGTAGAGAAGAACACGGCGGAAGCATGGGATAGATTTCCGCAATTATTGAAGTGCCTACATCTGGAAGCCCGACCAGAGATGGATGCGAGTCCATACTTTCTATAATGATCACGAGAATGCAACTGGAAACAGTGATTGATGCCTCGTTTGGAAGAGCATGCCCAATAGAAGAAAACGCGACCAGTATATGAAATTTTGGAAGATGTTGCAGCTTGATACAAACCGGTGCTTCCAGGAGAAGACTACCTGAGTAAAAGCGGTGGGTGGCACGGATAATGAGGTCCTCAACAATCCCCGGTTAATCATGTTACGGTGGCTAAGCGATTAACTAGGCAGCCCGAGGAATTACGAATGCCATCTGGTAACCCGGGGGGTTATTAGCAGATGCATGGAGGCAGCCTGACCTTACGGAATGTCGGTTAGGAAACCAAGCGTAAGCGAGGCCCGGTATTAATGAGATTCAATGCATAACGACCACAACAACAAGAAGGATAGTATGAAACAACTATCGGAATCAAAATCAAGACGAGGAATTGGCGTAACAATAAGAATCGAGAAAGGAAGCGGTCAGGGTATGGATGGAGGGCAAATCAAAAACAACATGCCATCACCGAGGTAGGCGAACCACCTCTGAGAAAAGGTGGACTTGAACATAAGCCCTTGCACGGATGCTCACCTCACACGCCTGCACACATGAATGAAATAGCGAATATCACGGCAGGCCACCCGATTAGACAATCAAGCCGCCTGGTTGAGAAACTTGGAGGTATAGATGGGTGAAATATGGCGATCTGATCAAGCCAGTGAGGAATTTCACTACCAAGCAATTGAGGTAAACCACAGAGGAGAAAGGAAAGAAATCTTGCCAGGCCATCCTCCCCAGGAGTGGAAAAGAGTTGAAATCAGACCGCAGCTAGCGGTAAAGAGTGAAAACAGAGCAAGACCCAGAAAGCATCGAAAGACCGGATGCAAGATGAGCAACCCGAAGTCCCAGGAAGCGATCGAGGATAATAATAAAAGCCCGGGAAAACCAGGCGGAGACGGATGAACCTATCATGCCAATCCCATATCCTCAGAGGAGGTTGAAGAAGGTAGGATTAAGAAGCGGTTGCGAGGTTTCTTGACATCTTCAAGAGGCTTTACATATTAATGCTCACACACACGAGCCTTTGGAGAACATGCCGAGGTGCGTGAAATTCATGAAAAAGATCTTGTAGTAAAAGAAGTTGGAAGAATAGGACCATGCCTTAGCGGGAATGCGGTGCATCACGCGAGGGAAGCTTCGAAACTTAAGAGATCAGGGTAGCTTTGCTTTGCAGTTCTATAAGGAGCAGGGTATCTGGAAAATACTGTGTGACTTGAATTAAGCATCAACTTGATGTCTCAGTGTTTAAAAGGCTCAGGATTAGGAATGGGCGCGATGAGCTTGCCTATGACTTACGGTGATCTACCGACATCCTCGGGGTATGGTAATGTCTAGTAAGTTGATAGTCGTCCCTTCCGGCGGACGCCGTCATTGGACACTGGAAGAACGACTCGAGTTCCCATCATACTTGGTAGACCCTTCTACGGCGCAGGGAAGCTCAAATCAATGTCTGAAGGTGAGCTCAGGTGAAGTCGAGGAGGCGAGATCACTTTCCACATGTATTCCGACCCGTGACATCCAAATGGCGATTCAAATGAAGATATCTACGAACTTCGCGCACCGGAGAGATTTTTGCAGGCAATGAAAACTTAGGATCTGACCTATTCACGCGAAAGACACGAGAAAGAGAAGCGGAACATAGAATATTTCATCACGTGGCCACACTTGAGCGTGGAGGTGTGAGCAACGCTGGAGATCGTGGCATTTCCCGAATTTCTTCTAATCATATCGCGCCAGTGAGATTCATGGTGGTGGAGCTGCTGACATTAGCATAGGGCTTCTTAGGAGGCAACCAGTTTTTCTTGAAAATTTTGCTTTCTAGAGTTCAGTTTTTATTAATAGTATCTATTCGTTTTTATTGGTTTCTTTGTTTTACATCGTAATCGGAATTCGCTTTGGATCTCTCTGCTTCCAGGACCCGCGATCGAAAGTTTGGGGGAGGATCCGTTCACAAAGTTCATGAGAGTCACATTTGCATGAGGGGAGTTTTCTCTTACCTTAGACCTTTGTTGAATAAATTGCATTTTGGGTCGCCCTGCACGTAGCGTGACTTTGGCTCTCAGCGTCGCCCAGCGTTGCAATGTTGACGATCAACATCCGCGACGTCTCAGCGTGCCGACGGTTTGATACCTCTGCGAGTGGTGGCGTTTGGAATTCAGCGTCTGCGGCGTTGGATGAACCCTCTGCGGGCGTCAGCGGCGTTGGATCTGATGTCGGCGTTGATTTTACCACTCTCTGGAGCGTCGTGGCGTTGGACGGCAATCACGGCGTTGGTGGATTCCCCTGCGGTCGCGGCGTTGCCCCGTCGCGGCGTTGCCTTGATTAAGAACCGTCACGCTGTTTTGCTGTACCCTACTCCTCTTGGCCAAACCTAGTGCACCTGTGCCGATAGCCAGCACTAAATCTGCAGGAGTCCATTTCCATCCGTCGGAGCCATTGTTTGCCCTCAGAGCACAGCTTGGCTCTTTGTCTCCACCGGTTCCTCCACGCCCCTACTAGTCCGCTATCACTGTCTGCTTTGTATCCCACACGCTCTGATGGGGTCCCTTGCCTCGGTTAGGGTTTGGTACTCCATCTTAGGTCTAGTACTCTATCTTAGGGTTTGGGTGCGCCAGTTGGGTTTGTCATATGTCCTAGGGCTGGTGTCTACTTCTTTGTAGCTCATTTGGCCCTAGTGTTCATAGTGCATTGCCAGGTTACTTTCAAACATGGCCCATCTCGGCAACCTGGGTGTGTCACCTTGGTGCCATTTAGTCACCATGGCCTTCTAGGAGCTGCAGGCACTTCCACCAATGTGCGGCGGGGCAAGTTGCTACAAAGTAGGGTCGGACCGGTGAGGATGGGCCACAGTTTTGATGTATCGGGGTTTGTCAACGAGTTATCACCGTCGATCACGTTGACACCGTCTTGCAGAAGCGTGCTATTAAGGAAAGAAGGTTTACCGCTTTGATGAATTTTATGCACCGGGCGATTCTTGACGAGGGATAAGCGGGCACTTTAGCAACCACCTCATCCGGTGCCAGATGGTGTGGTGAAATTCTTGACCTGCTCAAAAAGTCTCGTGAAGTTCGAGTCTGCGGTGTGTTAGTCCGACCGATCGGGTCGATCGACCACTTTATAAATCTGAATCGTATCCCCTCGAGTGCACGATCGCCTTTACGGCGACCAGATTACCAGGGTCATTGAGTCTTGACAAAGCGTGGGGTGGTGGAAGCGCGCGCTCAACAATGAGGGCCATGCAAGGTCACTTGAAATAACGACATTTGGCGTTTATCCGAGTCACATCGCGTAAGTAATCTCATTCGGCGTGAGCGGTAGCGTGTGAAGTATTTGCCAATACTACTTTCGTTATACCGTATTGGGGATATCGCAATGTGGGCGGGTTACTTAGGAGCGTATCCTCCATAAGCGGGATCTTCAAGATGAATTTGGGCCTGCACCCTCGTTTATGACCCAGCAAACAATGGGGTGCCACTATGACGACGGCGAGCATGGATTACTCCCGTCATGATATGGTTAAGAAGGGACATGGGTGTACCCGACGGCGGGGGGACTCGATTGGTGTGTAAACCCTCGGGCGAGGGCGAGCTTCTGACCTATCCCGGGCGCTTTGGACCTCGTGACCAGGAGGACATTGGCGATCCTCTACACCCACCTCCGCCACCACCCGCAGCGACCCACCGGGCCGGCTCCACTCAGTCCGCGGCTGAGGACCGGTGCTCTCCCATGCCGGCGTTTGATGCATTCTTGGATGAGACCCGAAGCCGCGGAGTCAAATCACCTTGGTCTCTGGAGGCCCTTAGCGGCCGGCCGTGTGTACGGTCCCCAGCCCCGACCGGGCCCTGCCAGCCTCCCTAGGGACGAGTCCCACTCAGGAGCCCAGCTAGCCCCGACTTGCCTCCACGGTAGCCAGCGCAGCGATGACGTTCGATCGCGGGGGGTTCCGCCAACTCTTATTATTTTATTGCGGTGGGACAACGGATATCATTTTGTTGAGGGGTGTGGGTGGTGATCAGTGATCAGTTTTATTGAATATCATTGTTTGTTTTGATTTTCGGTATTTGTGCTTTAGTTTGGTTAGTTGTATGTTAGTTTATGTTTACTGTTTCATTCTACACGCTTTTTCATTCAGTTTATCCAGTCATGTGTTTAGTTACATTTTGTCTTGGTAGATTATATCTATGTTTGTAGTGGTATCGTGTGTGTAGAGTGGTTGTGTGTGCCATGTTGAGAGTGAATCACTTTTGGACAAATCCACATTTATGTAGAAAGCTCTGGAAGTGTATATCTACAGGCGATTCCATAGGGGTGTTTGGCGGCTCGGGAGTGGGTTGAGTGGGTGGGAGGCATAGTGAATCACCTCAGGATATTAATATTGTTTCTCAATGAGCCTATTGGCTCACACCACGGATGACTTCACAGACTCATGCCTGAATCTCAGAACCAGGCCACTAAGGTTCAGCAGGCCAGAAGTCTCTGACACGAAGTGGGACATCGTCAATAAAGAGGATTGCTGTGAGCCCTATATAAAGAAAAAATAATAATAGAAGTATTGGCAGAGATATTGGGATCTTCCAATGAATCCAGGGCCTCAGTCAGGGGCCTTTCCACCAGGTCCGATGCACTGAGGCAATGGCCGGGAGTCGTGACTCTTGCAGTTATAGAGGCGGAAGATGGAAGTTTCACGGCTTAGGGCCCATGGGGTTTAGTTGAGTGTTGGGGTGATATTCGAGAGCTGAATGCGGTGCCTCTTTGTTGGTGGGAAGTCTGCAAACTAATCCCATTACATGAACCTGCACTCTTTCCGACTAGTTTTGTTCTCTGTTATGAGTAGGTATGTTGAAGCTAGCGTGGGTTCTATCCTTCGTAGTTAGATTTTCCCCAATTAGGTGAGTTGAACTTAAGTTTGGAGATGGAACCTAGGTATACTAGGGTCATTTATTCCAGCGCATACGTAGGGTCATTGGAAAGGTTATTGAATACCTGGAGAAGTGAGGCACTAGTCTGTCTGCGATTTCAACTGGTTCTTTAGAAAGTCGAACACGTGCAGCATCTGCCGTGTTCCCACCAGGAACAAAGCGCGGGTCTGGTGGTCGATTTGATCCTCTACTTATCGGCATGTGTATCATTTATCTTAGTAGTTATGGTATGGTGGCGTGAAGTCCGGTTTAGAGTCCACGTCTTGCCCAGGGACAATGACGAATTGGGGTGTGATGAGTGCCCTACTTTTCAGGTTATACCAGTCTGTCTTACGTTTTGGCGTTAATTTGCATTAATCACGATATTTTATTAGCTTCGATATCCCCGATTAATTGGTGGTGTGAATCGATCGCGGTGGTGCTGAAAAGGCGATCTTTGGAAACTGGGCGAGAGGATGAGGTCATAAGATGAAACGAAGCGTGCGGCGATTAGCGTCGCGGCATTGCGTCATGGCGTCCCAGCGTCGCTGACGTTGGGTCAATAACAAAGTGCAAGCGGCAAGCGTCGCGGCATTGGCTGCCAGGTCACCTCTCCGTCATTAAAGCAAACGGGGGCGAGAATTGAGGATGGTGAAGATCGAGGGCGTCTACGAACTAGAACCACGGGGTACAGCAGCAGGATCTTGACCTTGGAGAGAGACATCTTTTTTGTATCTTCTTCTTTTACCGGACGAGAAAAGACGTGTTTTATAGATTAACTATTTGTTGTATTTCCTAGATTCGGTATGTTACAGATTTATACAGGGTGTTATTTAGACCACATCACGGTGCATGGATTAAGAAATTAGTATTTTATATTATTAGTTGTTTCGTTGGTAACATCACCTTTATATGCGTGAGGTCATTAACATGGTGATGTAAATGACATTAACATGACTATCTGCGGAGATCGAGATTCGAGAGATGAGGTACCGGGATCTGAGTGAAGCTGACCTACAGGTTGATTTGGTAAATAGAATATTCCGATCCAGGGTGGCAATTAAAGGTTAAAACATTTTAAGTTTGCCGGATGTCAGTTAGGGTGGGAATACCTCCAAACGCTACTAAGCAGTAGGCGGATACACCTCGAGAAAATTGTTGCGTAGACAAGATCACCTATGTAGCCATCAATAAATCATAAATAAAGTGAATAATATGCATTTTTAAAGAAATAATCCGCCAGAAGTGGCAGGGGAGACATAGCCCTAGTCTCCATTATCTGATAATTCATTGAATCGATTAGTTTAGTTTAAGTTCAAACACTAATTGCTCTTCACTGTAACACTATATCGGATAATACTCAGCTAATCTCTATACTCAGCGACAACATCAGTGGATCGATGCTCCAGGTACCATAGGTACACTATGTGGTGGCCAGCGTGCTTTATGGCGTACATAACGCGCCCCACACACACACACCACACACACACACACACACCCACCCTCAAACTTCCGGTCTCTATCATGCAACAATTTGGCTTTGCTTGAACTTCTCCCCCTTCGTCTTCTCTTCCTCTTCCTCTTCCTCTTCTCTCACAGTTTTCTCTCTTCAAAATGAGACGATTTTGTGGTCTTATCAAATGGATTGTTAAGGCCATGTTTGACCTTCTAAATAAAACCATTTTAGGTTCTTTTCTTTATTTGCCTTTAAGTCATGGATTCTTCCCTTTTTAAATTCAACTTATGTCATATTCTAATTTATTACAAATTTTCTTCAAATTTCCATAATTGCATACTAACTTTTGATTTATGCCTTTTATGTTCTCAAATGGTAAATTACCACTTTACCCTTGTCTCTAATATTCATTTCGGATCTCTTATTTTATTTCCGAAAAATTCCATTTAGCTTTTAATATACCACACAAAGCAGTCAGCTGCTGGGTATTTTTCGAGATATTGATTCTCCCCTCCTTAAAAAGAATTTCATCCTAGAAATTCATACTCTTTCATTTACCGTTCTGTAGTCCCTTTCTTTTCATATCTTTGAAGTTAAGTAGTGACTCTCACTTTAATAACAAGACTCATTCGAACTACATCTCTTGTCTTAATCTTTAAAGGCTGGATTGATATACTTATTCATTCTAGTCAATATCTGGGACAAGGACATCGCATTAGGCCAACACTTTACTATGTGACACATCCTTAATAAAGACTCTTCTAGAGCAGCTGAAAGCCCTAGGCACCAACTTGTCACACCCGATTCAGGTCCGACGGAATTGGGGATCGAACGATTTGGGATCACGAGGAAACCATATCTGGGACTCTTTACGATTTTTTATTTCAAAAATTCGAACTTGTACACAATGGGTATGACCACATCTTATAACATAATCAAAATATCCTTATACATTCTGAGTCCATTACAATTACAGCGTACTTTACATTTACAAATCGAGCACGGAGCACTGCATTGTAGTGAGCGCTACAGTATGCTGGCCTAGCATTTGTGCGGAAGTTTGAGAGAGTCTTCTCCTGTTTACCGGATTAAAAACCAGTGCTAAGCTTTGCGCTTAGTGGAAACACCTTATCTGAATCATGCATTTATCTTTTTGAATCCACAAATATCATAAAAGCGATAACGAGGATATCAGATCTGAGAATTCATATAACAATTTGCATACATACTTATTCCTACCATAACAAACTTATGCTTGTTCACATCTCGTATCACGGTGAACTTTTACTTATACTTATAACAAACTTATACTTACTTGGGTCTTTGACAAGCAATGTAATTTGTGTAAAATGAATGCCTATGTAATGTAAGTTGCGTAGCCCCAGTAATATATAGTGTACTTAAAAATCTGCAGATATCGATCCACGGGAAGAAATTGAATTATTCACCACAGGAGGTTAGCACTAGGACAATATCGAATAAATGATTCTGGGTAAAATTTAAGTAAGGCGCAGCAAGCTATTGATTCTAGTGAATTAATGGTGTTGGCGCCTAAGATTAAACTCTCCCCCTATCCGTTCAATGGATTACTTTTCTAAAGATATTGTTATTGATATATATTTGTAATGTCAATGGCGGTGATCTTGCCTCTCTGAAGATCTATCCTCTCTCGAATTATATCATAGCCCTATCTAGTGTGAATAGAATCAGTATATCTCTATCTACGACTCATTCGAAATGTGAAATATTTCTAACCTCAATTTACCACCTTCGGGTTGAATATCTCTGATAACCGGATCGGCTAAAAGTACACTCTACCCGGATCCACACACGAATACCCTCATCTCACCGAATCTCGGATCTCCGGTGCGACTAGTACTAACATTTAGCGGACATTAACATATAATTGAAATGCCGGTATAGAGTAGTGTGACAATTAATAACAAGCGAATAACATGAAAGATCAAACTTTTAATCCATTTAGTACGCGGAGTTTGATGTAACCTAGAAAGAGATCTAAGAACATAATGGAAGAAAAGATCAAATGATTTTAATAAAAGAAAACATTGTTCTAAAATCCGAAATATCCGAAAAATGAAAAAGCGTTACAATTCAAGACGCCTTCCTCGATGGTGTCACTCTGCTCTGAGAACGTGCCTCTGTTGTGCGCCTCCGTCTACCTAATTTTCGAGCAATCAGTACTTTAAATGATGGGGTGCGGATTTCGAAGTAGCGTCGCGGCGGTAATGTCATGACGTGGTGGCGGTGTCGTGATGTAGTGGCGATAAAGCGTAGTGGCGGTAGCGACGTGATCCTACACTGCTCTCATTGTTCCAAAGCGCTGGTACTCTTTCGCTCGATGAACACATAACCACACGGACTTTACAAAATCGGGGATCTAGCCACCAAAAACTATAAAATTATTATAAATAAATGCTGAAAATGACGAACCAGCGGCGATTACCAAGATGAGTGTTTTAGGCACTCATCACACCCGAAAACAGTTTCTTGCTTGTCCTGAAACGAAGCGTTCTGAAGCAGGACACACACGACACCATGCAACTAACACTAAGACAATGGTGCACATGCTAAAAAAAATAGGGGATCAAATTGGGTGACTCACGCCCTGCTGTTTTTGCTTTCGATGTTGATGGCGCCACAGATATTTGACTTTAGTGGTCGGTGCGAGATAAATGGCCCGACTAGTGCATCAAATCCCACGGTGTTCAATGGCCTTTCCCAAAGAAATCCTGTGCTTATAGTGAATGGCCTCGGAGAATATGCCTAGGTTCCGATACCCAAACTAAGCTCAACCCACCTATTAGGAAGAGCGAACTAGACAAGGATAGGAGCACCCATTTATTTATGTCACGTACAGAAATGTCATGTGCGAAAACAAAATGGGAGACCTAGTGCCAAGAAGTTTTAGGTGAGTGTTCCTGTGGCGGGGATCCATTGGTGACTCCCACCGAGTTGGTTAAGGGCACCGGGCAGTGAATTCCTTCAAACTTCACCTGAACACTCAACCCAGGCTTCGATGGCCCTAGGTTGCGTGAGCGATCCATCTTGTCATGTAGCAGGCGGTGAAGTCAACTCCCGACCAGGTTAGCTCGGGGCATTAGGCTTTGATAGGCCCACCAGGTGCCGCCGGAGATTCAGTTGGATGATCAGCTTATTCTATCACATATATTTTGTCATATATTTTTCTTTTTTTTTTTCTTTTTTTCTCTTTTTCTATTGTTTTTGTATTTTCTCTTTTAGTTCCCAGGGCTCCGATGGCAATCCTCTTTTGATTAGGTGTCCCGACACTCAAATGGATTCAAATCTCCCTAGGTTGATCGAACTTTTTAGTAGTTGGTTAGGCACTTATGCATACTGCAGAGTCACTTGGTGTGTGTGAGTGTGATAAGGTTTTTGAAGCTGGTTTCTTATTCCGGAATTGATTCACTAACCCTTTTAACTATTCCTTCGTTACCGAGGAGCATCAAGCAAATGCCTTTGCATTTGAACAAGAGTTTATAGTGAACTCCAATCCAAATTGATCCTCGATTTTTCAACACTGGCACATACCTTTTAATTACTACATCTTGAGAATAAATATAATCAAAGAAAAACAGTAACACATGACTCTGAACATGAAAGTGCGATGTAAAATAAAGCTGAAAACAAAACACTAATATACGGAACACACTAAAATACTACACACTACTAAAACCAAAACACGATAAACAAAACCTGAAAACATAGTACCGATCACCCCAATCCCTCCCCAAGAAACAAAAATATCCAGGTGTCCCCAGCACGATGAGATAAAAACATAGAGGGTAAGGGAACTCCCACAGATATCCGCTACGGTGGTGGTGGTGGATGGTGATAAGCGAGGCTGAAAGCGGGCGGGCTGCATAGGCTGGCTGGCATGGGAATGATGGCTGATTAGCGGCTTGTCCGCATGTCGACGCGGCGCCTCCATATCCCCCAGTACTTGAGGAACTCGGTGCTCACGGGTCTCATCCCGGAGAATCGTCAAAGCGCTGGTGAGGAGGCTGCAAGGTCCTGTGTCATCTGAGGGAAGGGCGGGGGGCGGCCTTTGGGGCTCTTGGGGTGGTGGTGGAGGTGGTTGGACGAGGGGTGGTGGTGGGGTGGTGGGACGAGGTGGTGGTGGGGTGTGGGACGAGGGGCCGCCCATCTCCTCCCCAGGTATACCCAGGAATCAAAGCGGCGGTGTCGGGGGCTCGTCTCGTCCCGAGAACTCGTGTTGATCGTAAACCCCCTCGGAGTTCTGGGACACCGGTGTGTCAGCAATGCGATATTGCCTTGATCCGGATGGAAGCGGGGCCTCGACCATGCGTCAAGGGCACCAGACGTTTTGCCTGACGAATATCGAAAAGGTCTTGGGTTCATCTTAGCATCCGGTTATGGGAGGATGGCATCTCGATAACTATGACATCGAATGGGATATCTGGATGATGGCGAAGTTGAAGCGAGCGGGGCATCACCTCACACACATTAAATCGTCAGGCGGGATAAGGCGAAGTGATGAAATGATGCCGATATGAATGGCCCGTGCGGCCTTAGAAGTCGCGCGTAGCGCCGCGTTGATCCTCCGCTCGCCCGACCTTTGGTGTCGCGGACTCGCCTCGACGGTAGTCGGCGAGGATGCTGCTTGGAGGCTGATCAAAGTCGTTAGGACGTATAAACCACGAAACTGATGTTTCGGCGTCGACTTATTTGCGCGGCGCTTTTTGTGAGGACGCGGGAGCGAGGATTTGTAAAGTCTCGACTAAACTGCGTGCGTGACCAGACGAGGGTTGCGCGCAGAACCGCCACCGCAGCCTCGAATTGTCTTTCTAAAAATCGCCGAGGTGATCAAACCCTTCTCCTTAATGAAGGATGGTTTGTCGGCGCTGGCAGCGATCCGGCGCTCGCCGTTGCCGGCGTGAGGCATCGAGCGAGGAGTCGGTCACCATTTGAAGAGCTAAGCTTGCAGGTAACTGCTCTGCCGAACATATAGCTAGACAAAAATCAAACACCTAATGTGCTGCAAGTCAACTAAATAACTACTAGGACTCAACAAAACCTAAATGGGTTTCAAGTCAAAGACTACAGTGACCGAAATGAGGACCTCTGGTACACTCTATGGGCAACGAAAGCAAAGAAACCCTAGACTCACCCAGTACCCAAGCTGGAAATCGGGCACCACGATGGGTGGGAGGCTGCCCTATGACAGCGCGGGTGACTTGGTGGTCGGCGACCGTGGAGGTCTCAGGCCGGTGGGATGGGAACTCCAAACGGTCAGGTGAGGCGGGATGTGGGGCTGGGGTTCGATGAGTGAGAGGTGTGAGGTGAAGGAGTTAAAATAGACTATTCTTGGGCTAAAAAGCGAGACCACGCGTTATGGCGGTCTCTTGGGTTCACGTCGCGGCGTGGCGGAGAGTTGCGACCGATATTGTGACGTCGCGGGACCCGCGTCGCGACGTGCGGGACCCGCGTCAGCGGCGTGGCGGTAAATGACCAAATGGCGGCGTCGCGGCGTGAGGAATTGCGTCGCGGCGACGAGCTTCCAAAAATAGTGTGCGGCGTGAAATCCGCGTCAGCGGCGTGACGGAGGAAAGCAAAATGGCGTCGCGGCGGCGAAATCACGTCAGCGGCGTGTGGCGAAGACGAAAAATGGCGTCGCGACGTGAGGTCAGCCAGCGGCAGCGGAGAGATGAGAAATTTTGGCGGCGTCGCGGCGGTGCGGGATCTGTCGTCGCTGACGTGGCTTTGAACACCTTCTCAGCGTACCACTTTTCCCCGAGAACTCTCCGTGAAACTTCATTTCCGGGCATTGAACATATTTGTAAGACACTTTGCAGCAGTCCTATGATCAAACCGACAGCGAAACGATCATGAACACAACTAGAAACCAAAATTGCTGAAAGCCCAACCAATAGCACTTGAAACTACAAAATTTAGGAACACTTGGGTTGCCTCCCGAGAAGCGTATGTTAATCTCGTTAGCTAAACGACCACGAATCTGATGTGATCAAGAACTTCGAGCTCTTGTGATGGATTGACTATATACTTCTTCTACTTGGTATCAAAAGGAATGACTTGCTTGTGCAAAACTTCGCCTCATAATTAAACTTCAAGCGGGTTGGGTGGCATTTGTAGATATTTCTCGAGGATGTGACACATACGTGAAAATACCTTTATTCTGAAGTAAGTGGGACCGTGAGTTAATTCCGGAAAAAGCTTTAGTCGGAGTGAATAGAGGGACTTGTTGTCAGGCCGTGAATTCTTTACGGTGATGTGCTTGTGGTGCGGGCCTTGGTCTTCTCCTTATAAAATACGGGGCGTTCTCATGTGCTTGTTTGAACTCATCTAGCTTCAGTGAGTTGGAGTAGTCGTTTTTCATTGACAATCATCCATGTTTAGTTTGTCGAGTATTTGATAGGCTCCGATGCTCCAATTCTCACGGAAGGTGGCACGCTTTGCAAGTCTGAGCGGGGACATACCTAAAGGAGTTTTACCGTCGCGGTCACGGTATGCGGGCTGCCGATCATCTTTTAGACCGATCCTTCTTGGAGTTGTTGGTACGTAACTCGAGGATGTACTTGATTTCGGTTGGATACCTGCGCTTGCCCGTTTGATTGTGTTGGGTGGTATGCAAGAGATGTCTACGATGGCGTGCCCCGTACTTTGACCTTATCTATTACCTTATTTTGAAATGCGTACTGCTCCTTGATTAAAGCTCGAGTTCAAGCGTGAAGTATATTGCTGCGCGAAATTGAGCTACAATCTTGCTTGGCATCATTGGTTCATGTTGGAATCGCTTCTACCCACTTTGAGACACTTGCAGTCTGACCAACAAGATACCGGTGTTGTATGATCTGGAAATGGTCCCATAGTCGATCCCAGCCAGTCGAGCAGCTCTACCTCGAATAGGATGCATGGGTGGCTCTCCGTCAGCACCTAGAATGTTCCCCGATGCGTTGACATTTGTCACAAGTGGGCTTGGGTGATGAGCATCTTTAAATAAGGAAGGCGATGAAAACCGGGTGTAGAACCTTGTTTCTTTGTTCTCTGGCCACCAAAGTGTCCACCACGATAGGTGGCGACAATGGTTGAATCTTTTGAGCATTTCATCTTCGGGCACACATCTCCTTATCACTGATCGACGATTATACTGTAAAGGTGGCTCTTCCCAATAGTAATTGTAAGATTAAACCTTTTCTTCGATGGATTAAATTCGGAATCACTTTTTGGCCTAAATAATAGTTCACATAATGCAAACCCGAAGACGCCCTCTTGTCCTTAATAGCAAAGAAGTTTCGTAGGAAATTCGTCATTCAAGACATCATCTCGGCCCATACAGTCGAAAGGTGATGCATACACTAAATTCGATTACTTCTTGTCATGATTTCTCATTGAACTCTTTCAACAGAAGGACCCACCGAATCAATCTGGGTTTTGCATCTTTCGTGGTCATCAAGTACTTAATGGTAGATGATCGGTGTGCTCTGACTTTGTTGCCAATCAAATATGGCTTTGAATTTATTCAGCAAAGACAATGGCGATAGTTCTTTCTCGATGGTGGCATAATTTCGAGTTGACGTCATTCAGAAGTCACCTTGCATAGTAAATCACTGAAAGATTTTCTCACCGTTTACGCCACTGTCTTGATCGTGGTCATTGCATCGCATCGGCTCGAATGGAAAGACCCGATCACGGAGCTACAACAATAGGGTGAGATCGACATCCTTGTCTGATGCAAAGCATGCCTTGGGGTGGATCAGATGGATCCCTGGACCTTATAGGTGAACAATGGTTTCGCAATGCGTGAAATCCTTGATAAATAGCCTATAAAATCGACATGGCCTAGAACGGATCCACTTTCATGAAGAGGTGGAGTAATTTCTGGGTGGCCGATCTTGCCACATCTACCTCTGTTATCCCTCTTCTTGAGGATCAGTGTCGAGGACAATACTCTCTTGTACCATGAAATGGCACTTTTCCCGATTAATTACTAAATTGAATTACTCTTTTCGCATCACTAGTCTGACTCTGAATTTGCTAGACAATTGTCAAATGAATTTCCCATTGCGAAATAGTCCATGAAAATCTCAATCGTCTTCTCTTGCCATGTCCGAGAATATGGCCATCATGCATGTGAAAATGCGGGCATTGCATAGTCGAGGGCATCAGTGGGAAGCGAATGTACATAGGGCAGAGTGAATGTTGTCTTCTCACGATCTTGAGCTATAGCGTTGGTTGTAGCAGGAATATCCATCAACCCGATAATATTCGTACATTGATCGATGATCAAGCATGCGATCTAGAAATGGCGATGGAAAGTGATCTTCGAACAGCCTTGTTCGGCTTAGGTAATGATACAAATTCTCACCGTCTGCTTGTTCTAGGTAATGATGAATGTTGTTTCAGTCCTAATGTGATTATTCCTCCCTTTTATTTTCACATTTGGGCTTACCACATGCATTATAAAAATGGGATAAATCACCCGATATCTGGCCATTTACAGAACCTCTTTTGAACCTCACTTCATTGTCGGATTTAACCTCCTCGGCTTCCCGCAGAAGGTTTAACATCTTCTGGCCAAAATACGATGCATGCACATGGACGATCCTTTTAGATCAGCTAGAGACCATCAGTGCGTGTACGTGATCTCGAAAGGACTCTCAATAGCTTCTCTTCCTCGGTGCGTCAAAGATCTTTGATATAATCACGGGTAAGCGTAGATTCGACTCCGAATGCACATACTTCAAAATGGCTGGAGGTTTTTGTTCTGTGTGGGTGGTTGTTCAATCGATAGACCGGCGTTTTAACTCACCGCTGAGGAGATTGATATTTCATTGTGTGTCCGAAAGGTCATCCATTTTGACATATTCTTACGCCTCTTGATCGGGTTCTCGGACTCATTTTCCACTAGGCTAATCTCAAAGGGTGGTGAGACCACTTTGGCTGAACACTATAGCCTCTACTATATCAACCATTAACCTTTGTATCACTTTTTCCATTTGGTGTCTCCTGCTATACGAAGAAGACATTGAATTTTACTTAACCTTTGCTTGTACTCTTAGTTTGATTCGCCCCTACGCACATCAATCATTGCCACGGTTGCTGAAAAAGGTCTTCCCAAAGATAATAGGAGTATTTCTTTATCTTCCTCCATATCAAACTATAAAATCTGTTTGGAAGAAGATAAACTTGTCGGCCTTTACTAAGACATCTTCTATTATCTCTGGGTGCTTCAAAGATATGCAAAAGTGAAAAGAAGAGAGTGATCGGACGGAGCTTCTCTAATCCCAAGCAGCTTAAAAGATGGATAGGGCATAAGATTAATCTTGGCACCCAATCTGCAGTGCTCTCTCAAAAATAGCATTTTCAATTGTGAGATGTTTACTTTGGGTCTTTGAGCTTACATGGTAGCTTCCTGCGAAGGATAGCCTTGCATTCCTCGGTTAAGTTTACCAGTCTCGAAATCACGCTAATCTTCTCTTACGAGACAAAATGTCTTTCATGAACTTTATCTTGGGCATTTGCTCTGGGGCATCGGCAATGGATATTTATATGCGACTTTTGAAAACATCCATGACCCGTGAATTGTTTTATCCGATTTATGTTTCGCCGGGAGCGTTATGGGTAAGGGGCCAGAATATCTTGGCGCGCTTCACTAGAGGTCTCTATTGTTATTTGTGTGGTATTCTTTATTTGCATCATCTTTCCGTTAATTTGGGTGATCTCCTCGGTCTAAGCGTTCTCTGATTGGGGTTGCACTTGTGATTCCGATTCTCTGCTCGACTTCTCGCGACCTTATTTTGCTTTAGCGTGCTCGTCCCATCTCTTCTTGGGTTTTACCTCGGTGCTTTCGACGAGAACCGATTGCCTTTCTATAAATGAAACGCCATTTGGCCCACATTTGTGCCTCCAGAAGCTCCTTAAATTGTAACATGCCGATTATTTAAGCGCGGGTTTACTTCTTCTTTGCATGTTACGCCTTAGTCTCTCATTCATAATAGCGAATCTGAAGTTAACATCGTGCTGGAGCTTGCTAAATCCGACGCTTCTTTTGGTCGGTTCATTGGCAGTTTGATGGCATATTGTTAAAGTTCCATATCCATACCCCTTGATTGTTTTTGATTATCTCACGGTTGGTTATTTATGCCTGTCCACGGTCGATTGGCGACATTTACCCCATCTGGTCCCTTCTTCTTTGTATTGGTCGATTAAACCTCATCACGTCTTGGGCTTGCTCCACGGCAGGGTTTTTGATGACATTCTACACTGCTATCTTTGTCCTCCACGAATTCACACTGACTCTCATGGAGGTGGTGCGTATAGCGTCTTTGTTTCACCACTTTGTTATTTGTTTGATCGGTGAGCCACATGATTTACCGGTTAACGGGGTTCCATTATGCATGCCTGCCGTGATTCTTTAGAACCAGTAGCCTTCTCTCTAGGCCAACGATTAGTGTTGGTTGGCATCTTTTGTCTCTCATCGCTACAGTGCGTGGTTTCTTCGTCAATGATCCTCCGGTGAGCATCATCATTGTTCGGGTTGTATTTCTCGGACCATTGTAGAAGGTGTGGACTTGCATCCCATCACAGTTGGTAGAATTGGTGAGGACACTTCCTCAATAATTCATAGATTGTCCCATTACCTACGCTAGGTTCTCACAGTTGACGAACGTGTTGATCTCTTGCCTGATTTGTGCCGATGCTTAGAAGATGGAAGAACTTGAAATTGGCGAAACTTTATTCGTTCCATGTAATGTGGAGTGCAGTGGCTGATGAATTGACTAATGTAACTTTATCCCAGTGAAGTGGGAATAACGTAATCTTAGGGCTTCTTCGTTAACTCCGTTGTACTTGATGGTGTATGAACTTGAAAGTTAGTCAAATCGTATTCAGTTCTCATGGGGTAGTCCGCGGAACAATATGTTACGAAGCATGTCACACATCTTGTAGACTTCAATTCGAAATTGTTGCTTGAATTGGTGATACAAGTCGATCATTTATGCAGCGAACAAGCTGACAGTGGTAAAACAAACTCATCCTTCTAATAGCATATGAGATCAAATGCAGTTGCGCACCTCTCTGGCACAGGCGCTTGATTCTTCTGCCTTCTCACGTAGTTCCGATTTGTTGTATAAAATCTTGTTCTTGATGTTTTCCATGACTGTGAAGTTGTCTATTCTGTTCTCATTCTCAGTAATGATACGTGTAGAAGTCTTTCTAGCTTAGGATCACACAGGTGTTGATTAATTCGATTTCTTTGTGCATGTACTCACTTGAAACACCATGCTGTGATAACACACTGACTAACAAAAACCCGATTACCAGCGCCTTAAGAATAACAGTAAAAGAAAAATTCGAATCTTACATCTGTACTTTCGCTTCTACATATCAATTTAAACCTTTCCGACGCGGCCAAAAGCGACGAGGGCGGCGCGGTGTGTAAAATGAATGCTATGTGTGCGAGTGCAGCGTAGCCCAAGTAATATAGTGTACTTAAAGTACGGATATCATCCATAGGGAAGGTAGATTGACTACGAGAGGTTACGCTTTTGAGGCCAAATACGAATAAATGATTCTAGGGTAAAATTTAAGTAAGAAGCGCAACTAAGCTATTGATTCTAGTGAATTAATGGTGTTGGCGCCTAGGTTGAAAATCTCCACACTATCCACGTTCAATGGATTACTTTTCTAAAAGATATTGTTATTCAATATATTTGTAATATGTCGATAGGCGGTGATCTTGCCTCACGAGATATCCTCTCTCGAGGTATATCTTTATCTCGTGAATAGAATCGAGGTATATCTCCTATCTGGGCTCGATTCAGAAATGCTTAAATGTTCTAACACTCCAATTGCCACCTTCGAGGTTCGAGATATCTCTGATAGCAGAATCGGCTAAAAATTTACTACACGAGATCCACGAATACCCTCATCTCTCGAATCTCGGATCTCCGGTGCGACTATGCTAACATTGGCGGAGACATTAACATATAATTGGAAATACAGGTATAGAGTGAATGTGACAAATTAATAACAAGCTGAATAACATGAAAGATCAAACTTTAATCCATTGTACATGACGAGGGTTTGATGTAACCCCAAGAAAGAGATCTAGAACATAATGGAAGAAAATTAAGAAAGCCCCATTTAATAAAAACATTGTTCTAAAATCGAAAATATCAGAAAAATGAAAAGCGTTACGATTCGGACACTTCCGCAAGTCGGTGTCCTCTGCTCTTGAAACACATTGCCTCTGTTCGTACGCCTCAGATACCATTTAATTTCGAAGTAATCCGTACTTTAAATGATGAGGTCAGATTTGGTGGCGTAGCATTGGTGGGACGTCGTGGCGTGATGGCGTTGCGGCGTGGTGGCGATCGTGGCGTGGTGGCATGTCGTGGCGATGGTGACGTCGCGGCGTGGTGATCACTCTGCACCGCTCCTCATTGTTTAAAGCGCTTCCAAAACTGCGGCTTTGCAGCTCAATGAACTGTAACCACACAGGACACAAAATCGGGGATCTATACAAAAACTATAAAGTATTATAAAATAAATGTGAAAATAGTGGCAAAAGCGAGTGCCGGGTAGTGTTTTAGGCACTCATCAGTCTTACCTTATAAAGACTTATTCCTTATTCAGATCTCATGCCTGCGGACTTATTCTTATTCGGATCTGCTTGCATTGAAGCATCCTTGTCGGATCATACTTATAAGCGAGGCTTATTCAAATCTCCCAAAGGACATATATTGCGGACTTATACTATTACTTGTATCGGACTTATAATTATTCAGATCTCCCCGAAAGGACGCTGAGCTTGAATGCATCGGGCCCGTGCCCATCCGGTCTCTCGTAGGGTCCTGAGAACTTATGCTTTATACGAGAATTGCCAAGCACGTGACTGGTATTTATATCTATTTGGATCTCGGGTAGAAGTTTGAGCTGCTGCACTTATCCTCACCGGAATTTACATATGTTCGGGAGGTACTGAAGTAGGTATCACGAGAGATTATGGAGCATTATCTGGTATTACAAACTTGTCATATACGAAAGTACGTAGGTGATGCGAGTTTAATCGGTCTGGTACGGAAGTAGGTCTTCTGAACTTAATTTAATTGCCATTATCTGCTCTTGTACTATAAGAACTGTATCCTTATCTTACGGATCTTACGCGTACTACAAAGTTTAATGCAGTATTTCGGATCTTATCATATATTACGAAGCATCTTGCACATGTATTACGAGAACATACATGTAATTTGGATCTTATACGTAATCTTCACAAATTGCTGTATGCTTGTCTTGGATCTTATTCTTGTGCGAAGGTACCGTAGGTCACGATCGTCGAACTAATCATAATCGTGTCACATCTGGTCGGATCAGGCCATTGTCACGGATACATATCAGGATATGGACACTAGTCCGTAAGCGGTCACAGTCTAGCGAGATACATATCACGGATTCATACGGATCGAACATATCCGATAACAAGCAGTTATTGGTTTAAATCATAATCATGTTGGGGGTTACGCGCTCGGTACGTAGGTACCTCTTTGGACTTATACTTATATTACGGAGCAGTTTATTTCAGATCACGAGGAGTACGAAAGTGGGTACCATCAGAACAGTCAGTCTGAGAATTGCAGAAGTATTCACCCTGGAGACTTAATCAGTCTGAGTGCCGAGTAGGTGCCACAAGGAGACTTAATCGGTGCATGGTGCAGTAGGTACCACGGAGACAATCGGTCTGAATGCGTAGGTACCACGGAACTTAATCGGATCACGGAATTGCGTGGGTACCACGAGAGCAGTCTGGGGAGGTACATTCGGATCAACTGCACTTATTCGCTGTTGAGTCTTATCATGTATGCAATAGGCTACCTAGGACCGATCATAAGAAATGAGTAGGACGCGGGTATAATAAAATGCCAGAATTATAATGAAAGTCTTGTGGCTTCGCGGGAATCTTAGTAGCACCCCGTGGGGAGTGTCGTGGCACCGAGTCTTGGGATCCTGCCGTCGGGGCGTGCTGCTCCACCTTGCCAGTGTCGTAGCGCACAGCCGGGAGTCTTCAGAGCACGATCGAGTCTGAAGCACGGCGGGGAGTCACGGAGCCCCAGTAGAAGTCTTGAAGCACCAATAGAAGTGTCGAAGCACCAACAAGAGTCCACTCACTCATTTTTCGGTCCTAGGTAGTCATATGATCATATGTCTTTCAGAACTTATAACCTATCTTTATCACATTATGTGTTCATGACATATGGCTTTTCATGTTTATGTTCATGTTTCAGTTCGTTTTCAGGTTTCATATCATATTCAGGTTTCATGCTTATTCCATATGGAATTTGAGGATACTTAATATGGTATGATGCTGTCACACATCCATTCAAATATTCTTGTCATACATGAATTTATTTTACTTAGAAATTGGATTATTGATTGAATCATTGAAACGAAAGTTATGGCATTTTCATGCCCAATTAATTTCCCATATTTTCAAGAGCAGTCACGAATTTCTTATTTTTCGGGAGGCTTAACTTCATACGACCACTGGTTCTTTGTATTCATTTGAAGCTAGGTGCTAAGGTTCCTCCTCAACTTGAATCCACCATCCAGACAAGAAACTCAAGTTACATCTGAAACAACCAGACTGCTCTATGTTCAAAGCGATCTGGGAATTGGCATATAGCCCTACTCAGAGTGAATTTTGGGTCACCTAGAATCGGGGTGATGTCACATCTTTGTATGTTTGGTTCTCCTTGAAGTATATTTTAATAAGCCCACTTGAATCCCTTTCCAGATCGGATAAGAGAAATGAAGCGAGTTATGGCTAAAATAAGAAAAGCGGTCGAATGGAAAAGCGAGCAGTACATGTCAGGTACACCTGCGACCTATCTTAGTTAGTGTGGCGAAAAGCTTGACGAAACCCGACATGTGCGATCTGGGTTAGTGTACCCGGTACATGTCATAGAAATGCATAGAATGTGTATTTTTTCACCCATTTTCCATATTTTTCTACCCGATCGACTATATGCTCCATATACACCTCAAAGCGTTCTCTTGTCTATAAATCTCTTTTCTATTCAATTCCTCTTCGATACTTATCTTTACTCAAAAAATCTTTCTTGAATTTCTACAAGCAACTCTAATATGGGTTTATGACCCTTACACAAGCCAAACACAGGTTAATTAGGTTTATTACAGCCCCCAACTGTTACACTGATCAAACCATGAATCCAGAGCCTCAAAGGAAGATTACATACTTTTCTTGTGCTATTTAGGTTTACCAACATCACTTTGTAATTTTTTAGGTTAGATGAAACACAGCAAAACCCTAAGTTTGGGCAAGATAATAATCATACATGCAAGATCATACTCAAGTTTAATAGTTCCCATGCATAATTTGGCTTTGCTTGAACCTCCCATAAATGTATGCCTCTATCTTCTCTTCCTCTTTCAGGTTTTCTCTCTTTAAGAGTGATTGTTTTGGTCTTATCCAATGGATTTGTTAAGACGTATTTGGCCTTTAAATAAAACCCATTTTGGGTTCTTTTTCTTTGTGCTTTAAGTCCTTGGATTCTTCCCTTTTTGAAATTCAACTTATGCCATATTCTAATTTGGCTCACCAATTTTTCTTCAATTTCCATAATTGCATACTAACTTTTGATTTATGCCTTTTATGTCCTCAAGTGTTGATTACACTTTACATATCTCTAATATTTCATTTCGGTCTCTTATTTTATTTAGAAAATTCCATTTAACTTTTAATATATCTAAACAAGTCAGAAAGCGGCAAAGGTATTTTTAGGGATAGCGATTCTCACCGGCAAAGAATTTAGATCCTCATTCCCTCTTATTCATTGCGTTCATGTAGGTCCTTTCTTTTCATATCTTTACGAAGTTAGGCGTGACACTCACTTGAGCAACCAAGGCTATCAATTCGTCTCTTGTTTGCAATCTTTCAAGGCGGATTGATGCTTATTCATTCAGTCGATATCTGGGAATGAGGACATCGCGTGCGTGACACTTTACTATGTAGGTACATGGCAATAAAGGCTGCTTGAGAAGCTGAAGCCTAGATACGATGCGACTTGTCACACCCAGATTCAGGATCCGACCGGAGTTGACGGATCAGGAACCGGTTTCGGGATGCGAGACATATCTTTGGGATCTTTGTAGTTTTATTCGAGGTCGAACTTGTACTGTGGGTATGACCTCATCTTCTCGCAGGAATCAAAATATCATATACATTTATAGAGTCCCATTTACAATTACAAAGCGTGCTTTTACATTTCTGCCTGGTGAGCCACCAGACCTCATTACCAATTGAACCCTTACAAGTGTGTTGGCCAGTGTTGTCACGAGGTTTTGAGAGGTCTTCTCCTGTACCTACACGGATTAAAAACCAGTGCTAAACTGCGGCCCAGTGGGAACATATCTTATGCGAGGAATCACATGCATTTTATGCGGATCACAAACATCATAAAACAATAACGAATGAATCTTGAGAATTCATATAACAATTTGCATACATACCCATTCACATAAACTTATGCTTGTTCCCACATCTCTCGTATCACAGGTGAACTTTTACTTATACTTATAACAAACTTATACCCCACTTTGGGTCTTACTTATATGAGACTTGATGTATTAGATCTCATACTTATAGCAGGCTTATTCTTATTCGGATCTTATACTTATAGCAGGCTTATCCTTATTCGGATCTCATACTTATAGCAGGCTTATTCAAATATCCCAAAGGACATATATTGCGGACTTATACTATTACTTGTCTCGGACTTATAATTATTCGAGATCTCTAAGGACATACATTTGAACCCACGTCGGCGATACTTGTCGGATCTCTCGAGTAGGGATTCTGAGGAACTTATGCTTTATCTGAGTGTAAACACGTATTGGTATTTATATCTATTTCATATCTCAGTGGGAGTTTACAGGAACTCATACTTATCCCTCTGAATTTACATATGTTCGGAGGTGCAGTAGATGTCACAGAGATTCTGGAATGTATCTTTGGTATTCTGAACTTATCCTTATCTGAGTACCCTAAATAGGTATTCTTGAGTTTATTGATCTGGGTGCAATGGAATTACTACAAACTTAATTTAGTACTTCGTATTTTATACTTGTACTACATAGCCTATCCTTATCTTACGGATCTTCTACTTGTACTCACAGAAGTTTATTACGGCCCCGGATCTTATCCGCCCATATTACGAGCATATACTGTATTTGGTTTTGCTACATGTATTCTGGGGGACTATACATGTATTTCGGATCATTATACCATGTCTTGCAGAATATAGGTAATCTTACGGATCTTATTTGTAACACCCTTTCTCGTCAGGCCCGATTAGCTGGGTGGGGCAAATGGGATGCTCATTACACCTTAAAGCGTAGCTCCCGACTGGCGTAGGATGTCGAAGTGAGATGGCTCTTTACATCATACTTATAACCCCTCCCTGCTTGCATAATCATATAGTAATTTAAACAATTAACTTGGTGATACATGCTTGATGGATTACAGAAATATATCTGACTCCAAATATGAAATGTTCACTTGTTCTGATATTTACGATAGTTTTACAAAATTTCATATCTGAAATAGACTACAAGGTCTTCCGGTGAGCACCTATTGATGTGGCCTTTTTATTTCTTGATGTGGATTGTCTGTCCTCACAGTTTCCTCTTACGTACCTACACGGATTGAACACCGTGCTAGCTTTGCGCTTAGTGGGAATTAATACACGTGAATGACCTCTATTAAGGGTCACACAATTCTTTTATACACATGCATATGACACATATAACATTTCCGTTTCTTATCATTTCTCATATATATATACTTTTCATAACCAGTTTCATTTCTTATCGTCTTCGGATACTTTTTTCGTATGTCTTGTACTTTACTTCTTGTTCTTTATAGCGTATACTATCGTCACATAGCGATCTTGTATGCTTCCAATATTCTCTTCATTTCCTTTGCATATACATCATTTTATTTTATGTTTCGTATGCTGCGTCGCCCAAAGTGAATCTGGGAATACTATAATCCTGAGGACAGAAGGTGCTATATTCAACAGTATGGAAAGCATTGATCCATAGAGGGCATTAAAAACATTTGTAATATATTATGCCGAGAGGTATCATCATTTGTCAGAGGCAGGTGACCTATTCCATGAGGGCGGGTATTTGTGGTGACCTTTGGGGTGCAATTAAACGGGATACATGTCATTGACCCTTTTGAGGTCCAGATTTCGAATATAGCCGATATCTTTGCAGACTTATTCTTCCTAATAAAGGCATGCCCATACATCATATCTGGGTTAAGCCAGAACCAAATCATTGTGTATTTTATGCTCGGTATATATCTCATATTCTAGAATAATTATTGTCATTGTTAATCATAGGTGATATATATAAATACAATCATTTATTCATATCCTTTCATTTTCATATCTCATTACATGCATAAATAACTATGCTTATCATGTGTATGCTTATGAGAACATTTATGAATTCATAATAGGCATTCCTAATACAAAATAACTATGTTTACCTATCCTTTCTGTTTTCCGTGTTTTCTGGAACTATGCTGGTTCAATCTTATCAAGCTGTCTGATGATGAATTCTTGACTCAATGGGCTTCCATGAGTTCAAGAACACCGTCGGAGTTCAAACGAGGGTATGACGCCCAGAAGTTGGAGATTAAATCTTGTGATCGATCTTGTGGCGAGCACGGGTGACGAAACTACACTGAAGTGACGAAGCTCGGTTTGACGCTGTAGTCCTGACAGCTAATATCTCCCTCATGCATATGGATGGATTCTTGACTCAATGGGCTTTCCATAGAGTCGAGAACACCAATCGGAGTTGGCTTGAAGGAGATATGACCTTCCAGTTGGAGAATCTTCGCGAAAGGCCGATCTTGACAGGCGGCTTGTTGGGCGTCAACTTTGTTCGACGACCCACTTGTTTGGCAATACGCATTGGGCTGGCCGGCTGTTGGGCGACCCTTTGTTGCCAGCGACCTCTTGTTTGGCGGCCCATGTTGGGCGACCCACTTTGTTCCGCGGCGATCCCTTGTTTGCGACCTGTTGGGCCGACCCTTTGTTGGGCGACCACTTTGTGACTAGCGACCCCTTGTTTGCTGACCCACGGGCGACCGCATTCAGCGACCCCTTGTTTAGCGACCCGCGTTGGGCGACCCTTTGTTCAGCGACCCTTTGTTTAGCGACCTCTGATGCTGGCGACCCGTTTGACTATTCGAGAAAAAGACCATAACTTGGTCTAAGTCGAATTAGAAATTCAAAAGCGACATCAAGTTCATTGATGTGGCTACAATTTCAAGACGGACTTACTTCAAATTCTCTTTATTTATGGTTCAAAAAACTTCGTTCTAAAGTCCGGCCTCACGTATATGATCAAAATAAGGAAATTTTCTTAGTTGACTTGCAATAGATCCTTCACAAGCACATATCTAGGATCCCTTAGGCTCTTCTCAGCTTATCTTAGCAAAGTAGGATTGGGGTTTCCAAACCCCAGAGACATGTATATTCATACATTACTCAAAATTCCATACACCCGTAGTTTTCATATAAATATTCCTAGTTCCATACTTTTCTATACGAATCATAGTTATACCACCCCAGAGACAGTATTCATACAAATATTCACGAGTTCCATTACACCGTGATGTAGCCTTCTTGCCTTCCTTTCTTTTCTCTTCTCTTGCTCAGTTTTGCTCTCCCTTTTCTCGAAGACCAAAATAAGATATTTCTTTTGGTCTTATCCTTCTTGATCTTATCCATTTTTGTTACTTTGGTCCTCCCGACTCTTATAATATTTGCAAATCAATTTATAATGTTTTTGCAATGTCAAATCTTCTTTATTATTTGTAATTTAGCTTATGCATATTCCTTTCTTTGTTTTATCTTTATTTTATTAGAATAAATATACCTTTGGTTATTATACCCCAAAACATGTTATAAATTGTTAGGGTATAATTTGGGATATTACATTATTCTTGTCTCGAAGGTACGCATTAGATACGATAAGTCGGAACTAATCATAATCATTATCACGTACAAGGTCGGATCAGGGCGTATGCGGATACATATCGGATATGGACACTAGTCCATAAGCGGTACAAATCACAAACGGATACATATCTTAGAGTTCATGCAGTTCGGAACGTATCGATAATAAGCTGATTATTGGTTTAAATCATAATCATATTGATTACACTTGCCGGAGGTACGGTAAGGTACTAGGGTCTTATACTTATATTACGAGGAACTTGGCATTTCTGAGTAGTACCGAGTGGGTACTGAACTGTCGGATGAGTGCAGTAGGTACCACGGAGACAATCGGTGTAGAATTGCAGTGGGTACCCGCAGGGGCACTGTCCCGGTGCGAGGGTGCCGTGGGTGCTTCTGAGAACATGATGAGGATACGGGGAGTACCCAGTAGGTACCACGGGAACTTAATTAAGATCTGAGAGTAGTAGGTACCACGAGAACAATCGAATCACGAAGAATCTCGTAGGTACCACGAACCGGATCTGGGGAGAATGCGTTCGGATCTTTACATGCATTTCTTTATTTAGAGTCTTATCATAGTATCTGTCATTCTTTGGATCGATCGTAAGAAATGGGTATGGTAACGAGTATAATAAGTGCCGAAGGTGCAATCACGAACGAGTCTTGCGTAGCACTAGCGAGGAGTCTTGACGCAGGTACGGGACTGTGCACGCCCGAAGCAGCGGGGTCTTGAGTAGCGCAATGAGTCTTAGAACCGTCGAGACGTGCTGCTCGAAGACAACAAGGTGTCGTAGCACCGGCAAGAGTCTTGGGAAACCGTCGGGAGTGTCGAAGCACCGGTAGAATCTTAGGAGCACCAATCGGAGTCTTTGAAGCCTGATAAGTCTTGGAAGCACCAGCGAGTCTTGAAACACCAAGGAGTCCACTCGCTCATTTTCGGTCTGGTAAGTCATATGATCATGTCTTCCGGAACTTTTATAACCTATCTTTATCACATTACGTGTTCATGACATATAGCTTTTTTCGTGTTCATGTTCGTATTTGATTCGTTTCGAGTTTCATATCATATTTGGGTTCTTTTCTTTATTTGCCTTTAAGTCCTTGGATTCTTCCCTTTTTGAAATTCAACTTATGCTAGTATTCAAATTTATTACAAATTTTTCTTTAATTCCATAATTGCATACTAACTTTGATTTATGCCTTTTATGTTCTTAAGTGGTAAATTACCATTTACCCTTATTCTCTAATATTCATTTCGAGTCTCTTATTTTATTTAGAAAATTCCATTTAGCTTTTAATATACCTACAAACAAGTCAAGAAAACTTACAGGGTATTTTAGGATATTACACGCAGCTCTATGGCCCACTTCATCGACCTTAGATCGTAGTTTATGTAACACTTTGCTTCATGTGGTGTCTGTTGGAGCTTTCTATGGTATGAGCACAGAGTAGGGCGAGAGTTTCGTATTTCATGATTACAAAACCCAATTAGTTTCTCAATCCTTGGTTCTCCTCCGCTCTCAAAGCTCGAGGCTGCAATATTAAGTGGATGTTGTACTTTCGTTCTTATCTCATTGAGACGGCCTTTGATTAGAAGTCGATACAACTAAGTATAGGTGGGGAAATACTAAATGGACTTACTAGAATGGGAGGAGGCTTCCAATCGTTTTCAATTTGAGGAATGCCTCTTCACCTTTGTATCCCATTGAAAGGCCTTCTTCGAGGACTTGAAAGAAAGTGGCATTGTCACTTGCCACGGATCTGGTCGGGTTAAAGGCGGCGATCCTTCCGTCGGTATTTGAACTTCCTTTATGCTTGATGGCGATGGCATGTCGAGCCACGACCTATCTTATCTGGATTTGCTTGATTCCTCGGTGGTTGACTATGAAACCTAGAACTTTTCAGGGATCTCAGAGCCACACTTGAGCGGATTCGGTTTCATGTTGTAGTTTCTCAAAATCTGGGCAAACCTCGGCGGATAAGATGAGCTATGTGGGCTGGTTGTGGTGGATTACCCGGTATGTCGATGCATGTACCGCCTACATAAGTTGTGCTTTCATCATACGGGACATCAGGTTCACCGACCATACGATCGTAGCTCCTGCATTCTTGGGCGAGCATCACATGATAACGATGGGTTCCTGTGTGACCGAATGAGGTTTTTTCTTGGTCGCATGGATCCATCTCGTCCCGGTTCGTGTGGCGGGAGGCATCCGGTAGGCGGGAGATCCGGCCGCGGTGGCATCTGATGAGGTCGATTCGTGGCGGAGAGGAGCGGCCTTTGGGCGCGCTGTTGATGTCGGTGAAGTCGATCTGGGCGCCACTTATCGTTGCTTTTTGGCGAGTATGACGTTGGCTAGCCATTCTGGATATTCTACCTCTTTGATTACTGCACGAAGAAGTTTCTTGACACTTCCCAGTTGATGGCTTTGTCTTTACAGCCTTGAAGCTCCTCCTCTCTTTTGTTTGATTGGCTTGAAGGGATGGGGTGACGTTGAGCTATGAGTGATTCTAGTAGGATCGATTCCTCCACGTGTCACTTTGCTTCCATGCGAACGTCTTTGTTTTGTCTTAAAATGGATGAGGAGTTCTTGAGGTCTTCAGCTAGCTTGGAGCGTAGATATAGGCCGAGATGTTCGGGGAGTCGTCGTCAACAATCAGGTTCGATTCTTCGGGGTTAATTCAGTGAGCACCTGCGTCACGCATGTCGAGCTCATCGGGTATATGTTAGTGACCAGTTTTACGTTTCATGGATCTTGCGAGTAGCATTCCCTAGCCACTCGTTGATCTCCTCGAACCATTCCTACTCTGTTTACGGTAGGGAATTTGATCATCATGTGATATGCGGAAGGGATGGCTTTTATTGCATTGAGAAGTGCGCGTGACATGTATAAGCGGGCGGGGCGTCTCTGACGAGAATCTTGCGTGGTCGTGGCACGGCATGGGGATCTCGAGTACGATTGTATTGAGCTAGAGTAATGCACCTTTTCCCCGGAGAACCCGCGGATAGTGTTGACGGGGTTCTAGTTTCTCCATAGATGCCCACGTTTATCGGTGACTTGAAAATGATATCAATTTGAACTCCGAGTTATCAATTAGGACACAATTGAAGCTTGTTTTGTTGGCCTGGCTGCGAACTACCGGTGGGTGCGTCATGGGGATGTTGGCATCCTGAGGTCTGAATCGGAGAATGTGGTGGATGTGTCGGTTGCGGTGGTTGAACTGCTTGTTTGTATTCCTTTAGCCTCACGTCGACGTCTTTGCGTAGATGGGCCTTAGTGATTTGGATTCCCATATCTGTGAATCCTCTTGAGATTACTTGGAATTCACCTAGGGATTGTTGGTGTTGAGTCGTCTTCTGCCGAGGTGGTGGTTCTTAATGAGTCGAATTTGGTTCGAAACGATTAGGCACGATTTTCGGGGGGATATGAGCGTCGGTGCCGCGCCATGTCAATCTCTATTCTCTGCTTAGGTTGTATCTGGTCGTCACATGCGGTGTCAAGAAGTAGTCCACTATGGAACTCATAGTACTTGGAGTTGTCTCTTGTTACGAGGTCTGACTTCATTTGAGTTGGTCACCTCAGGAATTGTTCGTTTCGTACTTGTGCGGGACACAGTAATCTTGAAGGCTGTTAAGGGTGAAGCGGCCCGAGGCGAATAGTGTCGTCTTCTCTCGGATTGCGGCGGACCGAGACGATCTCTGAGATTCCCACGCCTTTTTGGGGATAGTTCTCCATTTTTCTTTGGAGATCATTCTTGGTCGTTTTGTCCTTTGGGAGAAGCCGTCCTCGTCGTTTTGTACGTCATTTTTCTTTGAGTAGAAGAGCTCCTTCTTGGATATGAGGGCTTCTTCAGTTAATATATTTCTGCGCTTTGCGAGCACCTCGGCCCGTGTTTGTTTGGGATTTTGGAATTGAAAACATCGAGTCTTTATTGAATCCTAAGCTGACAATGAGCGGTGATGCGAACTTCTCGTCGGGTATATCTACCTTTAGAGACTGTTTGTTGAATCGTTGGACATAAGACCTCGGGCTTTCTTGCAGGCTGCCTTGATGGTCGTGATTGATGTAACTTAGTTCTATACGTCGCAGCCCCACGGCGAGTGAGGAGGCAGTCTGATGGATAGTTCTCACGAATGAGGTGATTGGCGGCCCGGTCTGGGGAATACGTGAACCATGCTAAGGCGGGGCCTTTTAGGGTGATAAGCGAAAGCTGTGCTTCATGCCAGGATCTTGATATCATGCGGTTCCATTTGGTTTTGTAAGTGTTGAGATGATCGGCCGGGATCTCGAGATTGCCATCCAGCGGCTTGCCTATGGCGTGAACGGTTGGAAGGGGAAGTGAGAGTCATCTCTGTTTGTGTAGGATGACTCGGTTTGTTTGTACCCAGTATCCGGCGTAGTGTTAGGGCCAAAAGTATATACACCTCCTCCCTTTGGTGAGCTGGAGAATTCTTGGACACTTTGTTCGAGTTGTTACTCTGCTTTCGGAGAGTGAGGGTGGCGCGGTTCGCCGTTCGACGTGCTCCAGTATTTAGCCCGTTGCCTTCCCTCTCCGGGGGCTAGATGTGTCCGTGCCCCGGTTAATTTGGATCACGCTACCTTACGCCGGCTCGTGAGTGCTAATGTTGTGTTGTCCTTCATGAGGAATGTCGCGCTTTTACGAGTTTATCCACGCCTCCGTGGTAAATGCATCGGTGAGGATTTATTACAACTCTTACATTGAAGCCCGATTGGTGAGGCAGTGCCTCAGCCATCGTCCGTGTTAGCTGCATTGTTTTGCTTGTAGCCCAGGAGGTCGGCTATCTAGTTACTGGTTGGTCTTACAACCTTGGAAGTTGCATCGTTGCTCATAGCATGAACCTAGTGTTAATCTGTGATGGCGAGAAATCGATTATATTTATAAAGGAATTATCGTTCCCAGCGGGGCAATGTAGTGATGATAGTTTTTCAACGGGCCCAAAAATTTGGAGCGTGTATGGGTAGTTGGCGGACGCTGGATTCTTCGCGGGGTACGGGATGCGAGAGTTTCTTCAGATCGTCCGGCTGAAGTGGGATCGTTGTAATGTTGGTGCATGCTCGGACTGTGACTCTCTATGCAAAAATAAGAAGAAGGGGGTCGGCGAGGGGGCAGCGTGGCGCTCACGATGCACACAAGTGGTTCTTTGCGAGAGAAAGAGGCTGGCAGAGGGGCGAATGTCTGCTAGCGTAGGGATGCCTATCAGCTATGAGTATGGGTATTGGCGTTACGGGTGTGCGATGTACGGCTTTACGATGGGGTGCGCATGTTTATAGTAGATGTTAATGAGTTGGATGGTAGTAAGTCGTTTGTGGATGGGATATTTTTTGTTATTATCGATATCGGATTTGGTAAATGATATAGAAAGAACAGTTTATTTGGGATAATATTCCTTCCTTATTGGAGGATATGATTTAATGATGATTTCTTACTGTCTTTCTTTCCTTATTGGTGAGGTTCGGTTGGATTTGCGGAATAATATATTAGCCGTGGGCCCGATACATTTACGTACTATGAGAGACTTATATTAGTCTTTAAGGCAGCCGGATTGAATATAATTCTGGTAGCCTTAAGACAGATCTTCTGATAGATATCTTGCACAGGGTTTAATGAGACGGTACAGGTGTTTCGTTGGGAATTTATCATATACTTGTTTAGACTGTTAGGTGGGCGCTTATTTTTTGGCTTATCGATATATATATAGTATTATATTATATGGTTATAATGCTGTTATTATAGAGCTCGAGAAATTGAGGCATCTAGTATGCAATCTCCGTTTTACCCAGTTGAGTAAGATTTCAAAGGCACTAACTCATTGATGAGACTAAGAATTATACATCCTAACTTTTTTAGAGTACTAGAATATAAGACTCTTCTATACATATCTAGAATTCCTCCATGGGTAGGAATTGAGACACAGAATAATGAAAAAGATAATGTAATAAAATGGGTGCACGTGACTCTCACCAATTTAATTGAAGGCATATTATTACTGTAAAGATCAATGGAGGAGAGAGTGGAAGAACACATGAGTCCCTTTCCCCTTTCTTCTTTTCTAATCTTAGCTCTTCCTTTTGTTTTTTCTCACTGACACATAAAATCTTCCCCAAACTTAATTGGATTTCCAAATTTTGGAATCCAATTCCAACTCACTTTTGTTCCAAGGGGGGAAGTCTCTTTCCCATACCCTTTCTTTAGGAAGTTTGGCTTCCAACTAATTCACCCTTTGTCTCTCCATTTCTTTTATAACTTAGGCTTCAATTTATTTATTTTTCATTCCTTAAAATAATATTTTAGTAAAATATCAACGTTTTATTAATTCATATGTGATTAATGATATTTTTCCGTACATGGGTTTTTTTTTAACTTTTACAAAAAAATTATTTATTTTTCTTATGAAATGAAAATTTAAGTATCTATCTGTATTTAAATATGTTTTAAAGTTGCAAGAGTCATAATAGTAAGTGATAGTTTGAAAGGGATAACAAAAGATTAATTCTTGATCTTGACTTTAAAAGACAATATCTAAATAATCAAATATGATATATTTCGTTAAATAAATATATAATGATTTATTTAGAATTTATATTTAATAAGCCCCTGATTTTATTTTTATTTTTTACTGTTATTCATTTTACTTATTGCATTATAGGACTTTATTTTGGATTTGATTTTGATTATTTCTTATATTCATTATGTGTTTTTATTCCTTGAGTCACATATTAAAGGCAGACAATATTTTTCTTTATTTTGTGATTTAAAACATGGTTTTTCTCAAATTTGATTGTGATTTTTTTTAGTGATGAGTAAGGTAGTGTTGTATCTTTACTTTCCATAATGGATTTAACTTTTAAACAAAATCTTAATCAGGAAAGAAAAAAAAGTAATTTAAAAATACTACCTGAAAAATGTAACTAAAAGAGGCAGAGGCTGGGTTTTGCCATAAATAAATGAAATTGAATGATCAAAATAAGAAAAAAGAGAGTTAAAAGAGAAATTTACAGAGAGCTCAGTTAACTGTTGTCGACTTTTACTGAACAAACGAATCTAAAGTGATGACGTGGCAATCAGTTTTTTGGAACAGGAAAACAAACATCGTGTCTACAATTTTCAACATCAGTCGGTTTGCGCTTGCGTCAGTGTCACCTATTTTTTAGGAATATATCCGAATTAATTACTACAACATTAATAAATATTTAACGATTAATGAAAACTTTTTTTTTTTTTTTGTGTGTGTTTATGAGGCTATAAAAGAAAAATAAGAAACTCTTCCGAAAAAAAATAAAAACGAAAAAGAAAAATCCATTACTGTATTTAATTGTTTATGAGGAACAAAACCCTAAAGGGTTCTTGTAAGAACAAATCGCCGCCGGATTGATCTCAACTGTCAACACCGCTCCTCTTGTTCTTGACCTCAGCTCACTGTCTTGTTTGGGTTTTTGGTTTTCTGTTTTCTCGCGACGATTTTCTCGTATTGCTGTTATTTTTGTTGTGGGGGGTGAAGGGAAGTGGAAAAAAAATATGTCGTGGGAAATTTGTTTGGGTTATTCATGAGACTGAGTTTACGGGAGGATGGTTTGTTTTGGGCTATGTTTTTGTGTTTTGATCGAGGTGGGGTTTCGGTTTTAGGTCACAAAAGTGGTGAAGTGGAGTTGAAAAAATCGGTTTTGGTGATAAAGTCTTGACTTTGTGGCGTCAGTTTGGAAGAGGGGATTTTGAGTTGCAAGCATGGGTTTTAGGTTTTTGGAAGCATATCTTTAGATCTAGAAGCATTCTAGGAGTTTAGGGTTTGGTTTAGTTTGTTGGATGATCAATTGGAGTCGGTGAAAATGTTGTCTGAGATTGGGGGAGGAGGTGATGCTGTGACAGCAGTGACGGATCGTTCGGGGATGATTTGGAGAAGGATATAGGGTTGACTAACTTCGTGAGCAGCGGCGTCAAAGAAGCAGATAGCATTACGAGGAGCTAAATTTGTACAGAAGTGGGTCTGCTCCGCCTACTGTTGAGGGTTCTATGAATGCAGTTGGGGGTTTGTTCGGTGGTGGAGCGGCCTTCCCGGGATTCCCAAGTGATGGGAATGGTAATGGGTTCGCGTCGGAGGAGGAGCTTAGGTCTGATCCAGCTTACCTTTCTTATTACTATTCGAACGTGAATTTGAACCCTCGGCTCCCACCTCCATTGCTTTCCAAGGAGGATTGGAGGTTTGCACAAAGAATGAAAGGAGGGAGTTCTGGGTTGGGAGGGATTGGAGACCGAAGGAAAATGAATAGAAATGATAGTGGTAGTGTTGGTAGATCAATGTTTTCGATGCCACCTGGGTTTAATGCGCGAAAAGAAGAGGCTGAGGCAGACTCAGAGAAACTTCGTGGTTCAGCAGAGTGGGGAGGGGATGGACTGATTGGGTTATCGGGTTTAGGACTAGGGAGCAAACAGAAAAGTCTTGCAGAGATTCTTCAGGTGAATTTCTTCTGTGGGTTTGCTGCTTTTATGGTTTATCTTCGAAATCCACATCTTACTTGCCATACTGTTTCTTATTGTCCAAGGTCGAGATATTCAGATTACAATGTAGATTATTACTTTTTGATCAATGGTAGTTTGACAATCCAAGGAAAAATTTGCCATTGTTGCGGCATTTAAGGTTTCCTGTTGATGTTTGACATGCAACATGTTGTATATCTATAAGGAATTATCAGAACAAAAGATGTGATATAGATATGCTTTAAAGAGATAATATGTGCTTTTATGACGTGTGCTAGAAAGGGATGATATGCCAGCTTTCCCAATTATTATAGTTTTAGGCTTCCAATTCCGCATATGCTTGGTCTATTTTGATGGTTCTTATGTTGTCGATTTCTGCCATGTAAATACCTTATCTATATGGGAAGTTTAAGTGTCATTATATCTTGTTTGACATGTGTTTTGGATGGTCGATTCTGTGCTCCTCTGTGCATGTCAATATTACGAGTTTTGTTATAAGGGCTTGATGTGTAAACTATTCTGAGACATTTGAGTCATCAGATTAAAGATATAGGTTTGACGCGCAATTTGCAGAGTGAATAATATGATTAATATCCTCGCCCTCTCCTTGCTGATGATGATAGTTTCCAATGTTTAATGTCGATTTGAATCCTTCACGTTGAGTTTTTTATTTATATAAATATTCTATCCCTTTTAGGATTTGGGCATGTTGCAAATTGCATCTCTTAATTTGGATCATAAAATTATGCTAAGGTTGCTTTATGATACGAAGGAAATGATATTGGCTTCCTGTTCTCTTCCTGGAAAATTACACCTTCCAATGATTAAATTCGAATCATCTATGCTGATTTACTTGTTCTTGTGGGTTTTGCTTCTTATAAAGGCTAGATTGGTTGAATTATATTCTACATAGCTGAAGTAATAAAGCAATTTGGCATTGTAGTTAAATTGCCAAATTTAGGTGCCATCATTCCTAGCTACCACACCTTACAATATGAGACACTTTCATCCTTATTTTCTCTTCTTTCTGTAACATTGTATTCTTGAAATTTCTGCAATATATCAAAGATTCATGTAATTTCGTAAGTTTTTTGTTAGATGATTCTTCTAAAGTGTTGAAGTCATGCACTTTTTGTTAGTTTTATATAATTGACATATATCTCAAGTTGTGTTTCACTTTATTTGCATTTCGTGTGTTGCACCTATCCCTTAGAAGGCTTTTGCAACTTCAAAAACTACGGTATTTGGGTTGGGTTCTTCTGAAACTAGTGTGGTTCTGAAGGCTTTATTTTTATGGATAAATGAGGGGTTCAATTTATCTACTTTGCCCCTTTTGGATCTTGATGACAAAGGGGGGTTGCTTCGGTGTTATTGATTACTTTCACTCTGTTTAGTAGGAGTGCTGCTTCCATACTTTGTGTATGCTTGATTTGATGCTCCCCTATTTCGGCAGGAGATATATATATATATATATATATATATATATATATATATATATATATATATATATACTCTTCTTATATATATCTCTCTCTCTCTCTCTCTCTCTCTCTCTCTCTCTCTCTGTGTGTGTGTGTGTGTGTGTGTGTGCGTGTGTGTGTGTGTAAAATGCAGGCTAATGTCTTTGCATTCATGGTGCTTCATCATCCATACACACATTTGATGGCTTCTGTTGATAGGTCATCTTAGGGATCTCTCAAATTTGCCCCGATTCATGATTTTTTGCTTCTATGGTGTTATTTTTTGTGTCATTCCTTCATCTCTTCAACATCTTTATTTGGATCCCGATAAATGTGCTGTATGCTTTATGAGCCCCAAATTTTTGATGCATATAAAATTTTGGATTGTCCGATTAAATAATTTAATTTGTCCTTTTGCATTCCATTTTGGTAGTGACCTGGGTTTTGCAAACATACCAATCAGAGCCAAGAAGCAAAAAGTGGAAAACACCACTATACTTTTCCTCTATTGTTTATATGAAAATAAATTTATAGCGCGTCCACATTCTTTATGCATGTCTCAGTCGCGTGTTGTGAGAATCCCTTGTTATATACACTGATCCATGCCTAAAATTAAATTACCCTTAAAGGTGCATGCCATCATGTCACCTCATCTTGAGTCTTGGTTTTCCCATAATTATTTTTTTTGTTAATATTCAAAATAGATTGACCTTTCAACTTGCGATGCTGTGGTGCAGTAATGCTATTTTGGTTTGTGGCCAGATTGCTGAGTCTACAAACTACATAATTCTACTAATGAGATGTCTAAAAGTTGTCTTTATGATGGCAGATGCTGGGATGAGAAAGCATATCCAGGCAGTATCTTGGTTTGTAGCATTTTTCCTTAAGAGGAGCTATTAAACAGCGGCAGTGAGGTGAAAGGAGACAATATCTGTTGAGTCAATCTTTTCTTTTTTTTTTTTTTTTGATCGAGTAAAGCAATGTTATAGATACTGAAAAAAAGAGCACCAAGCCCAAAAGTACACAAGTCAGTACAAAGGAGCACAAACACACTCTCCCTAAACCCCCGTAAGCCAAAGCCCCACCAAAATTTAAGTTATCACCTTTGAACACCTTGGCCCACCCCACAAGGTGAGAGAAAGAAAGATTTCATCCTGTATGCAGAGGGGGCCTCATTTCAAAGCCACTCATTCCTTTCCAACCCGGCGTCAAAATAAACAAAGAGGAGGCGCCATCCAAATTCTCTTCCTTTTTTCCTAACACTAGCACTTTGCCAAACGAGGAGAAGTTGCCCTAATGCCGTGCGGGAACACCCAGGTAAGCTTGTTAATTGCCAAAAGGAGATCATAACATCTTGGCGTGGGTCAAATCTTTTCTATCCTATCTTTATAAAGGAAAGGAGAACTTATGACCTCTTAGGTCGGGGTTATTCATTTACAGCTATTTGTATCTTTATCTTGGTTATTGAAATGGCCTTTTTCAATTGATCAGGCACATGCCTTTGAAGCTGCATGCCTTATTTATCCGCTCAGCGCGGGCTTATCTAAGGTGATTTTCAATTCTTGCTTAGGCCTAAGGTGGTTTGTGAGGCGTTTCTGGTAATATGAATGGCTTTAGAGCTCTTTGTGGTTGCTTTGAAACATTTGCTTCTAAAGTCAATTTTCCTTTGGTCTAAGGAATACTTTTTTGTGGGGTGGGGGTGGGGCATTTGCCCATTTTTTTGTACGTCATTGTTAGGGTGATTGGGCTGGGCATTGGACTGGGTCCTTGATTCCTGTCACCTCTTTCGTCTCAATCTAGCCACGAAGTATAGGTGCTTTTTAAGTGCTATGGTTTTCTCCTTTCTGATTTTTAAAATGCATAAGACATTTCAAAATGTTTATTGATTTTTCTAAATCAGTAGCAACTGATTTAGAAATGCATGCTGGAAATAAGAAACAAATGTTGGAACCTCTGAGAATTGATGAAAATAATGTGGTACGCAAATGATACTGAAGGTACGAAGCAGCCTGACTAAAATCAATAGCCTGAATGGGTGGGTATATATGTGACATGCCTGCCCAGAGTATGGCTCCAAAAGAATAAAGACTTAGACAAACTGTTAATATTAATGTGGTTAAGGGAGACGGTTAATCACAACATCAAGCTGTTAGTTTTATTCTGAAGGCATGTTCTTTCCAAATGCATTGTACGAATTCAATGGTATTGTTACCTATTCAAAAAACAAAAAGAAAGAAAGAAAGAAAGAAAGAAAAAAAATTCAAATGTACTGTTAAAAATATGCCAACTCTGATGGGTTTTTAGTTTGTTTCTTGCCTTATCATCATTCCTTTGAATCAAGTTTGATTGATAAAACATTATGATGAAGCATCAGTCAATTCACATTATTATCTTTATTCACATTCAAGTTTGTGTAACCAATTACTTTGGTATTGAAGCAGGATGATTTAGGGCGCCCCACTCCTGTCTCTGGACACCCGTCTCGTCCAGCAAGCCGGAATGCTTTTGATGAAAATGCTGAAACCTTGAGGCTCTGCCCGAAATGAGTTGAGTCATATCCCTACGCCGTGAATTGAAGTCACGTGTTTGATCTGGTGCAAGTGTTCAGGGCTCATCGGGTCCCGAAACATTGATTACCTGCCTTCATATACCTATGCTGCCGTGTTGGGTGCTTCCTTATCAAGAAGCACTACTCCTGATCCCCAACTCATTGCTAGGGCTCCTAGCCCCTGTCTTACACCCATTGGAGGAGGGAGAACTGCCATTTCTGAAAAGAGAGGAATGAATGGTTCTAGCTCTTTTAATAGTGTCCCATCTAACATGAATGAATCTGCAGATCTGGTGGCTGCTTTGTCAGGTATGGACCTCTCAACAAATGGTGTGATTGATGAAAACCATTTTGCGTCCTGGAATTGAACAGGATGTCGAGGATCTCAAAACTATCTCTTCAAATACCACAAGGTAGTCCAGAGCAATATTATGCAGCATTATACACCGAAGAAATCTGGATCTGGGCATTCCCCAAATGCCCTCTGCTTCTCAGTCAGGAAAGGCATCATTTCTGATTGGTTAAGAGCAATGGTGTTGGGTCCAGAGCTGAACAACTCCTTGATGGCTGATAGGCAAGCTGAACTTAACAAGTCCTCTGCCCCTCCAGTAATTCGGTATGAAAGGATCATCCACATCTGGTCATAATGGTGGCGGCGGCTTGCCTTCTCATTATCAGCACTTTGTAGATAGCACAAATTCATCAATTCCAAACTATGGTTTGGGTGCATATTCCATGAATCCAGCTTTGGCTTCCATGATGACAAACCATATTGGTACAGCTAATTTGCCACCATTATTTGAAAATGTTGCTGCAGCATCAGCTATGGGTGTCCCTGGGATTGATTCAAGAGTTTTGGGGGCAGGTTTGGCTCCTGGGCCAAATATAGGGGCTGCTGCATTGGAGTCGCAGAATGTCAATAGAATTGGGAATCATATGGCTGGGAATGCTCTTCAAGCACCTTTTATGGATCCATTGTATCTCCAATATTTGAGAACGGCTGAATATGCTGCAGCACAAGTTGCTGCACTTAATGATCCCTCTGTAGATAGGAACTACTTAGGTAATTCATATGTTGATTTACTTGGATTCCAGAAAGCTTATCTGGGAGCTTTGCTTTCTCCTCAGAAATCACAGTATGGTGTTCCCTTGAACAGTAAGTCTAGTGGTTCTAATCATCATGGTTACTATGGTAGTCCAGCATTTGGTGTTGGCATGTCATACCCTGGAAGTCCCCTGGCAAGTCCTGTTATTACAAATTCACCCATTGGACCAGGAAGTCTATCAGACACAATGATCTCAATATGCGATATCCTTCTGGAATGAGAAACTTAGCTGGAGGGGTCATGCCTCCCTGGCACTTGGATGCTGGTTGCAACATCGATGAAGGCCTTGCCTCCTCACTACTTGAAGAATTCAAGAGTAACAAAACCAAATGTTTTGAACTTTCAGAAATTGCTGGTCATGTTGTTGAGTTTAGGTATATGTTGCTAGTACATTCATGTGCTACGTGATTCTAATAGTATCCTGCAACTGATATGTGATTCTTTATCTTTTGAAACTGAGTACGGATATTCACGGAAACGATTCATTCAACAAAAACGACAAACCACAATAGAAGAAAAACATGGTTTACCAGGAAATCATTCCACATGCTCTCTCTTTGATGACAGATGTGTTTGGTAACTATGTTATACAGAAGGTATGAAATTATCTTCCCATTGCAAGATTCTTGCATGTGTGCATATGTGTGTCCACATTCTCAGTTTTAACTGTTTCTATTTTTCAGTTTTTTGAGCATGGACTGGTATCCCAAAGAAGAGAACTGGCTGGCAAGCTTTATGGTCATGTACTGACACTTAGCCTTCAAATGTATGGTTGTCGAGTGATCCAAAAGGTACCATTAGTTTTGCCACCAAACTTTGACTTTACTTTTTCTGTCAATGCTGTGTAATTTTGTGTGTTGTTCATATAAAGGTCTCTGTATCTTTCATTAGCTTCTGTTTAAGCACCGGTCATCCACCTTGATCGTCCCTTGACTTTATAGGTAGGAATGGTAATGCATTCATATTAAGCTTCTTTATGATAGAGTGGACTTTCTGGAGATCTAAAGAACATTATTCTCCAAAAAACATAGGATGGCTCATTCAAATTCAGGATTTTGAATTTTGCATCTAGCAAAAGATGTAGAGCAAGTACACTGCCCTGTAATGTGTCTCGAGTCATCCTATGGCTCCTGTATTCTTGCTCTCAGGCGGGATCTCTGTCTCTATTTTTGTCAGCTGAATTTACTGTGTACCACCTGAAAGTAAGAGAGGATAAGAGAGAAATTATTAGAAGCTATCAACGATAATGGCTACTAGGCCATGCTTTCAAGTTCATTAATTACTAATTGAATGTTGACTAATTTGAGTTCCTTGCAAATGGCAAAAATAAATTGTTTCTAATCATGCAGGCAATAGAAGTTGTTGATCTAGACCAAAAGATTAAAATGGTTGAGGAGCTTGATGGTCATATCATGCGCTGTGTGCGTGATCAGAATGGAAACCATGTCATCCAAAAGTGCATTGAATGCGTTCCTGAAGATGCTATACAGTTTATAATCTCAACATTCTTTGATCAGGTTGTGACCCTCTCAACCCATCCATACGGGTGTCGTGTGATACAGGTTAGAAACTTTTTTTTTGCTTATCATTCACATCGTGAGGTGAAATTTGAAGACATAAGGAAGAAGTGTTTCTAACATTTTTATAGGCAAAAATTGAATCTATTGAAAGCATCAAATAAAATAGTGAGCAGAAGTATGCATGGCGTATATAAAGATGCCAATAGGTCATACAAAGCAGAGAAATAAGCTTGTCTAATATGATGTGTCTTTCATGTGACAGAGAGTGCTGGAGCACTGCAGGGATCCACAAACTCAGAGTAAAGTGATGGATGAGATTTTAGGATCTGTTAGCATGCTGGCACAAGATCAGTATGGCAATTATGTTGTTCAGGTATGTAATATTTTCCAGAACACTTACACTGATAAAAAAAGAAAAAAATTCCAGAAGACTTATCGTATTGATATTGACTTCTTTCTGTTATTACTGGTTGGCAGAGACATAAAATATCATTGTTATGTTTAGTGTTGTTTGTGTTATACAGGCCTTCTGAGATGAGTAGATATATGGTGATTATGATTTTTCAACTTTCCGTTGTTTCTGTATGAACATTGTACTGTCAACTTCGAAATCATACAACCTAGCATTTCCCTTTTCCCTGTTTTGTTCTTCCGTTCTGTTTAATAGCACATATAACATTTAACATGGGTTATTTTATCACCCATTATATAGCGCATTGTTCTGCAGTCTTTGTGGCGCTCAGTTCCATAACCATAGTTAATAGTTATCTATTTTATAAGTAATGCCTTGAGTTTAAGTGTAAAGATTTGCTGGTTTGTGAACTCATCATATACAGGGGACTGTTCTACTTTTGTGGTGTATCGTTCTTAAATTCAAATCTGCAGCAAATAAATTAGATAACAGGCAAAGAAGTTGCAGGTAATTGAAGTCACACTCAATAGAAGAGCTTCTAGCATTTATAGGACTACATTCGTTTTGATTTGAAGCTGTTTATTGGAGATGACAGTAATTTTGTTTGTTTTTAATTTTTGGCAGCATGTTCTGGAGCATGGACAACCACCTGGCGTTCTACTGAGTTAAAGATTGCGGAAAAATAGTTCGATGAGGTCAGCAGAAGTTCGCCTCCAATGTTGTGGAGAAGTGCTTAACAACTTTTGGTGGCCCTGCTGGCGCTAAGATCTAATTGAATGAATGCTTAGCACTCTGATGAATGAACCCTTCAGGTTTGTCAAATCTCCATTTATTTTGCTGCCACTATATAGAATGACCAAATCAAAGTAGGTGTTTCTCATGTTTGATCAGTTAAACATGTTGTTTCTGTTTATTTTATATGTTGTAGCTCTCAGATCTCTTAACCATGATTTTGCATTAGCAAACCTGAAATGAGATTCATTATATATGCGACATAGAGATGAACTTTCTTAAGCAACCTCTAGCTAGTTGCAAATTGTGAACTTGAACTTGATCATTTGTGTATTATAGTGGTATCATCATTTACCATTGTAAATATTTGCAGAATAATGTTTCAAAGGCGGTGATCATATGGGTTGATTATTCTTGTAGCGGGGTGTCTTTAACGCCAATGGATCTTATGTTATACAACAGCAAAATATCATATGTAGATTATTTACTAACGATCTTTGAAAAGAAAAATGGAAGGAAAAATCCATAGTTCGATCTGTTCGTTATGATTATAGTTATTATCATATATATATTCTTTCCACTTTGTTTTTCTTATTTATGGGTTGGCGTCGGCGTTGAAGAATCCGGTTTTCATTATGTTTATTACAAAGATTTTCGGAACATGATGATCAATGGCGTAGCTGATCTTGTCCCGAATTAAGGTTCATCTTAATGCATTGAAGAAATACACTTATGGAAAGCATATTGTTCTTGTGTAGAAACTGTTTGCTGTTTGAGTGCCATATTTTCTATCTGATTTGCACTTGCAGCCTGTATCTGTTCACTTATTACTGATGCATATTTACTTATCACTGAATGCATTTATGAGAAAGAAAACATGCCTTTGCAGTTGCCTTTTCCTGTGTATATTCTTCATTCCTTTTAGGATATTGGATGTGCTCTTTTTTGGTGAATCAAAACTTAACTGACAAATTGGGATTTATGGATCGGTTGAACTACTTATGACCATATCACTTGACATTTGCATGCAGGAATTTTTTGGTTGAAATTGACTGACAATGGTATTTGTAAATTTTGGCTGGAGATCTTTCCGCACAGCCTTGCTGTGAGATCTGGATTTCTGATGATATGTTAAATTGTTAATGATTTTGATGGCATGATATCATCGACAAAATGCTAAGGATTGCATACTTTTCTTCCAACACTAGCTAACAGAAAGATTGATATAACCCTTGTGTATGCGAATGATCAAATGCCTGGTTCCTCATTCCAATCTTAACATATACATGATTCTTCCATTTATGGATCTCTCAATCTAACCCCATCAGCGTACGTCAAGGTGTGTTTGCGAAAGGAGAATCGCGATTCAGTCTCCACACCCTGCATAGGTGGGCATAGGAAAGAAAAGAAGTTAGCCATGCACTAGAGCTTAGTGTGAGCTTCCTTTTCTTGCTTCTCTTTCCTCTCTGGAATATTAGAAGCTATGGTTCTACTATCTGTTTAAGATAGATATGAGCCGATTGCAAATAAAGCTGTTCTTGTACTGGAAAACTGTACATTGTGTAGTTTAAGGTCTATACATATAATCGAGCAAAGCTGAGAGGTGCTGGTGTTGGAATTACACCTGAAGCCCGACGAGATAAATGACTATACAAGTTTTTAATGGTGTAAAAAGATGATTAAAATGGTGAGGTAGTTAAAGTTTATATGTTAACGCGACTGTACAAATTTCGCCATGTGGAGAGCTGTTTATGTTTAGGTGAGGAGGAGGAGGCCCAGGATATTTTTGCTTAATGTATGCTTATTGACTACTTTCTCTCTCTCTCTCTCTTAAAAGTACAATTTTCTTCTTTCCTCAAGTATCTTGTTTTGATCTATACTTTTTCTTTGCTTTTGTTCTTGGTGGTTCATTTCATGCCAATGTATTGCTCTCTAATTATGTGTTGTTTCTTTCTCTGTATGTAAAATATAAGTGTTAGGGTTGTTACAGTCTCTCTAATCCAGTTGTTCCATATTCAATCCATGGCATTGCCTTAGGTCATGTTTGGTTTCCGGAGAGTTCTTTAATGGTAAGGAAAATGATTTTTTTTTATGTTTGGTTGTTGTTTAATCTAAAATAAAATTAGAATTATTTAGAAATTTGCATATTTTTATTTTCTTCTACTTTTTCTTCTTATTCCCTCGTATTTTCACTCAAAATTTTCAAGAACCAGGTATAGCTTTCAACGATTGAGACTTGAAATCAAACTTTTGTGGACTTTCAGAGAGATATTCTAAAAAGTTGTTCTTTGATATTTATGTGTATGTTAAATATATTTTAAAAGTAACTTTGGCATATAATGTTTTATTTTGAACGTTTTCTGCTTTGTATTTATTTAATTGTTTTTTATAGTAATCATTGAAGAAACAAGTATCCCAGGTTCTATCCTGTTCATGTTTTTTAAAACTGTTTTAGAAAACAGTTTTTGATAACTTAGAGAACATCGTTTTGATGTTTTCTAAAAAATAGAAGTATTGGTGCTTTTAGTGATTTTCAAAACACAAAATAAGAACCAAACAAAATTTTATAGTTCGAGTTTTTTCAGAGCAAAAAACTGTTATTGTAATTACAAGGCAAACAGCCTCGTGTTGGAGTACTTTTGTTTCTATCATTAAGAATTTAGATGAAAACATAAACACAGATCATCTAAAATAATTAAATTTTTTGTCTTTCCCCCAAAAAGTACTAATTCCGATATCTGTATTGTTAAAAGACACAGTTCTCAAAAATGCCGGTGACAGTTCATTGCAATTTCAGAGAATTCAAATTAATCTCCATGAATTTGTTTTCTTTTGTATAAAGAACTTCACACACAACACAATGCACGGTTCTCTACCATTTCTTGAGGATCAAAAACTAAGATGTAAGACAATAAAAAGCCAAATGAGATTTTCACCAGATTCTAATCCTCCACCATCTTCTTATCAATCTTCTGCCCAGAAACCCCTTGGCCAGCTCTGGCCCCTCACCTTCCCATACTTGTTCTTCCTTTCTTTTGACTCTTCTTATCAGACTTCTCTCTCTCCCTCTTCTGCAAGAAATCCGTCACAGCAATGTATATAACCTGAAAAACCCCCAATCATAAATATCAGCCAAGAACTGCAAGAACCCATCGATTCCGGCCAAGAACATCAGCAGGTTTCAGAAATTTACTTTACCCCAATTGTTAGAATAGAGAGAGCAACAAAAGCGGCGACGACAAACCGATAACGGGGACACCTCAAATCGCCTGGACACTATCGCGATTCTCTCGAGTGGGGTTACTTCTGCAGGCAAAGCGTCTTCAGATACAGCGGATATTCTCCAATGTTTGATGCTTTTCCGACGAATCGCCTGAGGCGGGTGGCGAAAATCGATGGGTTTCTTTCGAGGGGTAGTTGTTGATAAGGCAAGAAGTGGGATGAATGGCAGAGACGAACTCTGGATTTGAAGAGAATGGGAAGGTTTGGGTTGTAAATGGCTGAAAAAGGCAGTGGAGGTAGAGATACAGTTCCAGATGTCGTAGCCATAGTTCATCTACTTCCCCTCTCTCTCTCTCTATCTCTTGCTGCTCAACTTGCAGAAGATGATGACTGAATAACTCCATAG